>CM034536.1:4464555-4629555 GCA_020002185.1 Paraescarpia echinospica | reverse complement strand
CTAGGGAAATGCAGAGGTCGGGCCACAGCGTCCAGTCGGTCAAGACTTAGGCTGACCAACACGTAGTTCGAGGCAAACGTCGTCACACTCTGCAATAGGGAAACACAAATACAGAGCTGAATGTTAAAAAGACATTAATCGGAAGATCGTACTGGCGAATACAGACACAGAAGACCCCGGACGTTCTGGTACGACAGCTGTCTTCCACGAGAAAGCCTTGTTGTTTAACCTGTCAGGCTGGTTTAATTTTAAAGGACAGCGGAAGAGAGAAAGACCGCTGCAATTGCGAAGTAACCAGACAAAATTATACTGAGCTTCTGCTTGTGAAGGCAGAACCATGTGCTCTAATTAGAACGAATTAGGGGTGTAAAGTCCCAAAAGGTTACTCAATTTCGTCTACGGTCTGGTTTCATGAGCAGCTAGGAACGTTTCCTAACAACGATTACAATGATTGTCTTAGTTAATTACGCGGTTTTTAAATAAACAAACTAGGGAGTTTACGCAATATCTATAGAGTAAGGTGGGGCAAAGCGCCCATATTGGGGCATAGCGCCCATGCCACTATCTTGGCGAATATTGCATTTTATGGCTCCACATAGCGATCAAATGATTAATTATTGAGTCCTGACGACACATCAACGTGCTATGGCTCTACAGAATCGAACACGATGTAAGTACAACCGATTTACTGTTTCTTTATGATTTGTTATAAGATCGCTTCCATATTAA
This sequence comes from Paraescarpia echinospica, assembly GCA_020002185.1. Lineage (NCBI taxonomy): Eukaryota > Metazoa > Annelida > Polychaeta > Sabellida > Siboglinidae > Paraescarpia > Paraescarpia echinospica. The sequence goes on along the minus strand of CM034536.1, from coordinate 4,628,826 downwards.
TCAATAAATTGCCCCTAAATGGTTACGAATTTTGAAATGCTTGGAATAGCTTTCTAAGCTATGTTATATAACCTGCATTTTCACGCCTTCAGTTACGGTGAGCGATAAAAGAAAATGTCATGACTCAAACGTTATCATCATAGTCGTCAGTGGGGCATAGCGCCACCTGTGAATGGGGCAATTATTGATATAAAAGTAGCATTGTGAATATATATATATATGTATATATATATATATATATATATACATGTATATATATATATAGAGTTTGTGTTTAGCGGGCACACACACAAACACACGCACAATTATTTATAATAATGTGTGTGTGTGTGTGTGTGTGTGTGTGTGTGTGTGTGTGTGTGTGTGTGTGTGTGTGTGTCCGTGTGAATTTTAATGATATAATTTTATCAAACGTTCTTGTGATGATTATAATGATAACAGTTACAGCATGTTCGTTTCAGATTGAGAGACAGCATGGTTCGAACGTACAAAAGAAAGTCTACACAGGGGTCGTATGGGTCTGAACGACTGGCGTTAGCTGTAGCGGCTGTCCACGAAGGACAGAGTATACGAGGTGCAGGGGCAGATTATGGAATACCAAGGCGCACACTAAAGCGCCATTGCTCTGGTGTTGTACAGCTCCCTGGCGTTATTGCTATGGGTAGCAAGCGTTGCGTATTCTCAAGTGCCTTTGAAGCACAATTGGTAGATTATGCAAAGGAGATGGCCAACAGAATGTACGGATTGACAACTATTGTTGTCAGGCGTTTGGCTTACGCTGTTGCCGCAAAATTGGGCATACAGCACAATTTTGATGACGAGCATGGGCTAGCAGGAAAGGACTGGCTGTCAAGTTTCATGAAGCGCCACCCAGAGTTGTCGATTCATGCGCCAATTTCCACTAGCCTGGCCCGTGTCGAAGGTTTCAACCGCGATGCAGTTATGGCGTTTTTTGCTTTGTACAAAGATATCCTGCAAGGAGGGGATCACAGAGCTACTGCCATTTGGAACTGCGATGAAACTGGTTTCACGACGGGGAAGGTCGTATGCGAAACTGGAAGAAGGCAGGTGCGAAAGGTTTCGAGCGGTGAGAGTGGAAAGAACATTACCGCGCTGTGCTGTATAAGCGCTGCCGGTTCTTACATTCCTCCGCTGTTTGTGTTCCCTCGCAAGAGAATGGTGGAGGCCCTCATGAACGGTGCCCCTACTGATTCGATTGGTGCAATGAATGATCGCGGTTCAGGCTATATCGACTCAGCTCTGTTCAAAGCAACCACGCTCCAGATGTCGCCACTTGTGTATCTGCACCGGCAGTTTCTGCCGAACATCCTGCAAGTCCTGCAGGATCTGAAGGTGACATTCGCGCTATTATTATGAGCTGCTCGCCACCACCGCCGCCGAACAAGAAGCGTTAACATGTAGCGAGAAGAACCACCAGTGTCGTGCTGATTTCTTCGCCTTACAAGTTAATTGCTGAGAAAAAACGCGACATGAAGAAAATAAAACGTTCGCTGGTGGTAAAGAAAATCACCGAGATCAAGCTGCCCAAGTCAGCACAAGAGCCTATTGCTGGTCCGTCTGGGGTGACAAACCAAGAAAGGAACACTGACGAAGACACATAATGCGTCGTTTGCTGCGATCCTTACGCCAACAGCAAGTCCAGAGAGGTGTGGCTTCAGTGTCTGAGCTGCAAGAAATGGGCACACGCCGCGTGCACTGCAGGCGACCCATACTACATTTGCCACATCTGTGAATCAAACTCAGAGTAATTTGGATGAACAAATTCAACAGCACGTCGTCATAGCACATGTCGCTACACTGAAGCCACAAGCGAACTGCATTAAGTTTCCTTGGTGCGATATCGTTCTTTGTTCGTGTTTCATTTGGTTTGTAGGCTGCATTATGTATGTGCATTAAATAAAGTTCTGTATTCTTGTTATTAGATAATCATGTTGTAGCCTACTGATAAAAAATACATGCAATTTCACATGGGGCATAGCGCCCATCCCATGTGCGCTTTGCCCCACCTACAAAAACATATTATTCGAATCATGTCAGATTTGCACGACATATACTCAATATAGTTACCGACATATTGTAGATAGTTGTAGGTATATTGCATTAAATAGAGCCAACCGTTATGACGATATTTGTTATCCTGGGCGCTATGCCCCATCCTACTCTATACACATACCCACGCATACGCACGCGCGCGCAAACACACACACACACACAATCACACACATTCTAGCATGAGGGGGGGTGTAGTTTGAGGTTTTGGTGGAAATTGAAAGGGATGTAATTAGATATTTGTGGGAGCCTCAAAGGAGGATGAAATTGCGGTATTTGGCGAGCCTCAATTGGGCGCAGTTGGAGGTTTTTGAGCAGCCTCCAGAGAGTGCATTGTGCAGGTGGAGCCTTGGATGATGAAAAACGCTTCCAAAACAATTACCGTGGGTCACGCACGCACGTACGCACGCACGCATGCGATCGCGCGCACATCAACATGTAACCTATTGATGAGCACGTGTCCCTGCGGAATTAAATAGAATAGTTTCACAAGCGCTATGCAGATATTTTCCCGAGGGTTCGCTATTTGGCTAATGTATGTTATGAGGGCTCGGTACATTGCTTCATTCCAATGTAGATGTCAGTTCATTACGATAGTAATGTTACCAATATAACTGTATTACTCAAGTGGACTGCTGCTAATTCCCGCAATGTCCTCGTCACCATTGGGGATATTCTCCAGTAGATTCACATAACATCATTATGTACCATTGGTGTTTTCCCTGGGGCTGGATACTGACAAATTTGACAGACATACTGGAGTATGGCGGGGGGGGGGGTTCGACTGGTGCTCGGATTGGGTGCGCATTCGAGAATGATTAAAGTGCGCCCTGTTCGAAAAGAACACATTGCGTCACGTGTTGCGAGTGGGTGTCGAGAGTTTGGAAGGCCATTACGACAAAACCACGTGTTTGTATACTTATATAAATATATAAAAATCCAAAACGCCTATCCAGCTATGTTTCCGTTTCCATTAATTGTGTACATATTTATGAGATATATCTGGCGGAAACCATGTTTGCTTTGTGCTATATTTAAATTAATATGTTAAGTTTGAGACATTGTAAGATGATCTCCCCCGAAGTGCCAACACCTACTCGCCTCTTTCTATGTGCTTTCACTTCCTTGGACCGTTGGTCTCTGACCTACCGATTGGCGATGTATTTCCAAAATCACAAAGGTAGTTATTTATATATGCTAACTGTTTTCAGTGGACACATTGTGTTGTAGCTCCACGGGTGAGTGAACCCTAGTTTGCATTATAACGTGAACTTATAATCCATCGTGCAATAACGAAGGAGGTGTGACAGTTGTTTCAACTCCCCATCTCCCACATGGTTAGGGTCAAACTTCCATCTCCTTCCGGCCTCCCTCTAATCCCGACTTCCTCCTCCTACTCCCTCATCCCTCATCCCACTTCCCACCTATTTTGGGAGCTATCCTTCCACCACCTCTCATCCCTCCCCCCTCCTCTTATTAATGGTGCTGACGTGCAGCTTACCTGGAAGTAGCGGACGACCTTGCATGCCGCCACCCCGGCATGCCACGCGACAGTCGACTTCCAGATGACGTCCGTCAGAACGGCCACCATCCCGTTGCAGATGTCTGGATAATGATAATAATAATGATGGTGATGATGATGATAATAATACTAATGGTGGTGATGATAATAATAATGGTGGTGATGATGATGATAATAATAATGGTGGTGATGATAATAATAATAGTGGTGATGATAATAATAATGGTGGTGATTATGATGATAATAATAATAATAATAATAATGGTGGTGATAATAATAATAATGGTGGTGATGATGATGATAATAATAATAATAACGGTGGTGATGATAATAATAATAATGGTGGTGATGATAATAATAATAATGGTGGTGATGATAATTGTAATAATGGTGGTGATGATAATAATAATGGTAGTGATGATGATAATAATAATAATGATTGTGATGATAATAATAATGGTGGTGATGATAATAATAATTGTGATGATGATGATAATAATAATAACGATAATAATATTAAATCATCTGGAAACCAAACCGGAATCATTAAGCCAAACATCAGGAATGTGATATCATGTAAAATTCTACATTATATTGACATGGACAGGAACAAAAGCGTTAATAGATTCGTGTGTGTCCTGTTGTATCTTTGTTCTCAAACTGTAACTCTTTCACAAACACGAATGTCTGAAATAAGTTAAACATGACCAACTAAGTCAGGAACCATAACGACAGTGGGTTACGTTTTACACATTGTCACTCTGTCTGTCAAAACGTACACAATCACAAAGTGAATTGATAAATAAGTATTTGTATATTTTTTTCACACAAGATCAGACAAAACAGTATTACACGTACTTATATAAATTGCCCTTTCGTGAAATGAAAGCTGATATAATTGTGGTGCCATCACGTAAACGGACAGGGTCGCGGGTCAATTCCCATTACGTGTGTTACTACGATACCGCCGAGTACAACTACAACGGAATGCAGCTCGCAAAGGAACCAGTCGATATTTTTTCCACACTCGATTGCATTTAATCGATTAAAACTCAGTGTTGGGGACTATGATCTCTATAAGTTACCATGTGGCTTTAAAACAATTAAATTTTCCTATTAGAAGAAATAAACGAAGGCCCAGTGAATGGCCTACCAGCGAGGGCGAGGTGCATGATGAAGAAGTTGGTCCTCGACTTGCGTCTCTTGGAGAGTGCGATCGAGAGGAGAACGGCCAGATTACCGAGAATGATGAAGACGAAGAGGATTCCACTGAAGATGACACTCTCTCTCTGGAACACGTCACAAGTAGAACAGAAACAGCACGACACGAACGCCTCGCGAGTATGTCAAATGTGCGGACACGGTGCGAGTGGGCAAGAGGTTCGATTTTGTTTAATGAATTGGCAGAACCACGACCATTCAATACAGTTGTATAGAATAACGGTTGCAGTCTTGCAAGTACATAAGAGGCCATGCCGCCGATCATGAACACCTTGACATTCTTCAGCATCCATTGTCTGTTCATGGCGTGCAGCCCACTGAGAATCTGTATACAAATACCCTAACAATGGATCATTGCATGTCCTTCGAGGCGCCGAGGTCCACTCGTCCCTTTCTACGTCCATTTGCTGCTTTAAACCATCGGCCTCTAATCTCCCAATTTACAAACGTGTTTCATATGCGCAGATTGTCTAGAGTACCTGTCTCCTACCTGAGACAATTGAATGGTGATTAATTTACCAGATGGCGCCAATGTAAACAATAGTTTGTTGCTGCACGGGTGGGTGTGAACTAGTAGGCCTAACTACTGCTATCGTACCATTGACATATATGTACGTAGAGCACAAGTAAGAAAACAGGGAACTGATTAACGGTGTAGCTATTCGTATCGTACACAAAGACGACCGCGTCTCTGCAAAGTGATAACTCGGTCGGGTAAGTCTTCGCAATCATCTGGGCAATGCTCATGTCACAGCCCGACACCACGCTAATGATGTCAGAAACCCCACTGGTAGATGGTTAACGATCAGGATACGGTCATTGCTCAACAGGGGGTTACACTAAAGCACTGCTATCGGTGATCTCTCCGGAAATCGTTCATCATTATTACATTCAAGAGGCATATCCGTCGGATCCAACGCAACGCTCTATTGACGTTTAAATAGGGACTTCCCGGCGGTACAATTATAGATAATGCACAACACTCAACGGACAGGATCTACAAGACGGGTTCTATTCTCAAATCGAGGAAGGGTGTTTTCTGTAATAAAAGTTTGAAATAACATAACATTGTAAGCAATAATATGTTATCTGATAAACAAAACGGACACATGGTGGCGTTCGTCCGTCGCAAAAATAAGTACTGTAATTCATAAGTTAATATCGCTAGTCAAATGGAGACTCATTAACACGACAATCACACACGCACGTACACACACGCTCGCACGCATACACGCCCGTGAATCGACACACAATGTGGAAGTCAGCAGCCGTGAGAAAGAGGAGTGTATGACACGTTGAAATGAAGACGTACGTCGGAATGTAGCCGTAGCTGCAGCCGGCCTCAATGAGACGTACCGAGCGGCTAATCGCTCAAACTGTCTACTACCTCTGTCATCATCAACTACGTCCGCCACATCTCAGCTGTCTCTCTTGGTGTCTGTAGCCAGACCAGATGGTAACCAAGGCTCTCTTACCAGGTACTCATACATGTTCCGAATACAGTGTGTGCATGCGTGCGTGCGTGCGTGCGTGTATATGTGTGTGTGTGTGTGTTTGTGTGTGTTTGTGTGTGTGTGTGTGTGTGTGTGTGTGTGTGTGTGTGTGTGTGTGTGTGTGTGTGTGTGTGTGTGTGTGTGTGTGTGTGTGTGTGTGTGTGCGTGTGTGTACGCGTACATGTATGTCCGTTGAGCGTTTATTATTTAATATTCGAATCTGTAATATATTCAAACCGAATGAAACGCCTGTTGAGATTCAACTGGCGCGCCATACACGACGTTATAGATTGTCAGCTGCACCACCAAAGTGTAGGTACAAAAATCAAATAATAATAGGTATGCATATATAGGGGGTACTTGATGTATGTTGTGGTGTTCCATGGGGTTCGATTTTAGGACCAAAGCTATTTATTATGTATATTAACGACATTTGTAATGTTCCAGAAGTGTTTAAGTATATTCTATTTGCAGACGACACTAACTGATTGTGATTTAGATGAACTGACCCGGAAGACAAATGCTGGGTTAAACAAACTTCATGTATGGTTTGCTGTAAACCTGTTATCACAAAATGCTACAAAAACAAATTGTATGATATTTGGAAATCGCATATTGAATTCAAGTATTTCTATAAAGATAAATGAGGAAGAAATTAAGAGTTGAAGTCGTTAAATGTTAGGTGTTCTGACTGAATACAAGTTAACATGGGAAAATCACAATTGCTTAGTGAAATCAAAACTATCAAAGTGTTGTGCAATTATGTAGAGGTAGCATATTAATTAACAACATGTGTATATTATACAACTCACTCTTTTTGCTTTATATTATGTACTGTGCTGAAATATGGGGCAACACTTACTCAACAAATGTCGAATGCCTAGTCTTGCTACAGAAAAAAATAATAAGATTACCTTGTGGTGCTAAGAGGTTGGACCATAGGTCAAGGACGTTCTATAGTCTGCACATTCTTAAAGTACCTGATGTAGTGGAGTTGAGAACTGCTGTAATTATGTTTAAGGCATATTATAATAAGTTGCCAAAGAATGTACAACATTTTTAGGTGTAACAGGGCAAGTATTTATAAGTGTAACACTTCTTTTTGCCTTTGTTGACAATTGTGTATATCTATTTAATTAACTACGTTATTATGTATGTTGTTGTTGAAACAAAGTTTAATTAATTAATTCATTCATTCTCATTAGTTAGCCCCAATGGGGTTGTGATTACGCATTCTGATAGAGTAGCAAACTTGAAATGTTATAATAATCAATGTTGGATGCTGTATAAAACAGGAACATGCACATCTACGATTTCTGTTCTGACGGGAGGTTCAACATTTACTGCATGGAAAAGGTTGTCACTGATAACCCTAGCAAGCTATCTGGCAAGGACTCTTTTGGAAAGAACCGTGTTGTGCAGCGCCTAAGATTACGCGTGCAATGACGCCGTAATCAGGTAGTTTCTACATATTCCCCTAACATAAGAAACTTGCCATTGGACCGTTTCTCCATCATAAATTTCCTGCCGAAAGTGACTGCAACTGACGCGTGTGATCCGCCCGCAGCTCAACCGTAAACCCGGTGTTCCGACCCTCCTGCTCGCAGGAGCCCGTAAATAACCGGAGGGACTTAGTCAGGGCAAGCGAGCAATTACTTGTCATCATCGTTCTCGTAATGACTCTAATTGCGTCATTCTCAGCCGACTGTGATCCTTTGGAACATCGTTAGCGGGGACACCAACGCGCGGGAGGTGATTAATTGTTATCAATTGGACGTATGTGGGATGTTGAGACCAGTGTGCAAATACGTCAGGGTCAAGTGAGCTCAACTTTGATTTCCGCTCAGTGACCCGTTCTTAGTCGAGTCGTTATTACGACATGATGCGACGTCAATTTCGATCAAGACGGCGACAACGACGATAACGACGATGACGACGACGACGAGACGATGATGACGACGACGACGACGAGACGATGATGACGACGACGACGACGAGACATTGATGACGATGGCGGCGGCGGCGGCGGCGGCGGCGGCGGCGGCGAAGGTTTGGTGGTCGTTCGTGGCGGAAACTAAATTGGTGCAACATAATATAGCCATAGACAGTTTGATGTTCATGGATACCATCACTACCCGTCAAAAGACCCATGTATGCTCTTACGATATACTACTAGCACTTGCAATCTACATGGGCAGCGGTCAAAGAATAAAAATTATCAAAATAATACAGTTCAATAACGCATTATTTGATCGCGATGACGTGGTGTCACGTGGGTTGTGATAGACATGTGCCGAAAACGACAACGAAGGAAACCTGCTGACTACGTCAGTGAAGTTTTACGCGTTCCTGACTGCATTATTGGAGTGAGTCGTATGACTGCCGTCGACAACGTCTGAACCCTGATGTTTGAGTAAGTACGTTTATGAATAAATGTTCAAATTGTGCATGGTCTTCTAAAAAATCCTGCGGGCAACAGGTCCTACATTCTAAATAAAAATACCGTTTACGTAGGCCTACGTTACATAATATTTGAGACATTACTTACGTAGCCTAAACAAAAATCCTATAACATTTGTGGTGATTACCTAGACGTAGGCCTACTCACTAAAATATACGTACATAAATTAGCAAAATGCCATGAAGTTTAGAAACCCAGCAAGTAACGTTGGTTTCCATTTTTATTTAACGGCACTAAGCGAACGCTACCGGGTCTCCTCGAATATTCATAATTTAATTATAGTCAACTTTTTTTATTTTTCGTTGTGGTACACATTAATAGTGCAGCTGTCACAAAACACAAATGGCGGTAATGTCGCTATTCCAAAATATCTCTCGTTTCTGGCCAACAAATCTTGTGTATGCTGTGAAACAACGGGGGTTATAGGCCCTACGTTAACCAAGCCACGGGGTAAATCCCAATGATGCGCGACTACCCAACAGGGGTCGTACACGGTGGGTAAACACTGGCACCTCCGGAACGTTTCTATCTGTTGCCGAGGAACGGTTGGTGAGATGTTCGCAATGGGAAAAATACTATTATTGTTTCACTCCCTATTTAATAACACACGAATATAGTATCAGAAAGGATAAAGCGATATATATTTTCTGTGATTGTTTGCGCTTTGAGAAAACGGTTTCTAAAGAAGAAAAGGGCATTTTTTTGCAGATTACGAGTCTCTTCTGCCTCGCACAGGCTAACATTTGTATTTGCCAGTTGGTAGCACATGCACTGCCATGCAAAGGTGGAAGGTATCCTTGTGTTCACAGGCAGAATCCTGTTTGTTTGGGCGACAGATGACGGGGGCCATCTATCATACTGGTTTTTTTTTCGAAACAAATGTAGGAATTTACAAACAACATTCTGGATGTTGGAAGTAAGACTAAAATTAAAGTGGGCGTTTGTTTAATTAAGGAGAGAGATTATTTGTTCTTCATTTTTATATTAATGTATATTATAGGGCCTAATATTCTTAAAGCGAAACGTCATCAACAAGTGTGTATTTGGATTAGCCACCGCCATGCGAATGAGTCGTGACCGATAAAATTATCAAAATGAAACGTGGACCAACTGCTGTTTATGTTACAAATTCAGAAAAGGAAAGAAGGAAAATATGTGGAATAAACGGAGAATGAACACAGCGGCAGCTCGTGACAGACGGATTGATTTAAAACAAAAACACCACCTCTCCATGCGCGCAGCCGCCGATGCGGCGATGCCGATTATTCGCAGCAACGAAGTGATCGCGGTCCATAGAGGTTGGACAAAAATGTTAACAAAGCTTTCTCACCTGAAATAGGTTCGTTGGTGGTATGACTCACCACCAAAAAAAAAACCATCCGAATCCACCCATGGCAAAACCTTTTTTTTTTGGCTCAAATCCAAGATGGCCGACATTATACAGGGTCTAATATTCAAATGGACCTAATGTTGGAACTAAGCAACATAAAAACGCGTTTGAGGTGTCATTTTCAACTAACGTTAGGATGTCCATTCGTTTGGTGACACTTTGGAGGTCGATAGAGATCAAGGTCATGCGATAAGGTCATGATCAAGACAACATTTTATATAATAATCTGGAAAATAAGCTGGATTCGGACCAAAGTGGCATGACTTTGCAACGAAATAAAGTTATAAACATATATTTAAGTGTCATTGCAACCACGTGTACTATGCCTACTCATATAAACAATATTTTATAGGTGATTATAGTTCAAAGTCACGTTTCAATGTCAATATATGCATATTGTCTATTTACAATCCTGTTTGATCCTGATCAACATCCCGGTCATCATCATCCTGGTTCTCCACTTGTGTCACATTCATGCATGTGATGCCCTTGCACTGGCCACATGCTGGTGTGCACTGCAGTCCATTCTTACGGCAGGTGCACATTTTCTTATCGCAGTGACCACCGCAACTGCATCGAATTATCTTGAGGAGTCACTCTGGTGCCGCAGGCTGAGACCTTCTGATAGGCTTGAGACCACCAGAAGATGCTACTCAACCCCAAAGATCAGGGGAGATATCATTGCCACGCCATCCCTGCACCCGATGATAAGTCCGATGGCTATTGAAACGTGACTTTGAACTATAATCACCTGTAACATATGGTTTAAATTATTAATGTTTTTATTTTTTTAATATATACTGCATCAGTGTAAAACGTGGGAGTGCAATAATTATTTGTTCTGCCCATCATTTAGAGTAAAATATATTGAATTTGATTCTGTTGAACTCCTGTTTCGATGACAATTAAAATGGTCATTGTATGATGGAAATAAAATTATAAAATTACAAAACTTTAAAAGTAACCCATATTAAAAAAAACTGTTTTCAGTCAACATTGGTGTATTTAACTCAAGAAGATCCCTAAAACATGTTGAATGTTGTGGAACATTTACATTTTATGAATTTCTAAATTATTTTAAAAGCAACTTTGTCGACACCTTTTTTATACACTACTCTCAGTATAGTTCACTTAACACAAACTTGTTTAAACAAAGTTTGAAGAATATGCTGTAGCACACAATCCAAACATGATGAGCATAAGCATAACTTGTATTATGTACTCCTATTTTGCAACATAATGACGGGATGATGTGTATTTGGATGCACACATCGATCGATTGCACAAATTCATTTGAAACTTGTAGTAGTGATTGACATATTCCCAGCAAAAGCAGCACGGAACTATTGTGGCAGAACAAAGTCAGACATCTTCTTCACTACTGTGTGAGTTAACATATTGTCCTATTAGTAGCACTGCTATGCATATTGATACACAAAGCTATCAGATGCACACATCCATTTAAAACTCGAATTGAGGTACAACTTCCCAGTAGATGTCGCACAGAACAGAATGGGGCAGAACAAAGTCAGACACCATCTTATGTTAGGTGACCCATTTTTCAATTAATGGCACTGTTAAGTAGAGCTCTTCAATTCCCTCTTTCCATCAGCTCAACTATTTCCAATGTTCCTGCAAATAAACGAAGTTGAATTGAGGAAACTGAGCCTAAACATGAGTTAACTAATTCAACACTGTGCAGATTAATTCAGTTTAGATATTAGATTATGGGACTTATCACCAAGTGTACAGCTGGCTAAATGGAAAAGAAATACAAGAGAACCTTGTTATGTTGATTCAGTCAGACTACTATCCCAATCCATTACTTTGGCCAACTTTTAATTTGCTTCTACATAATTACCTGTATGCATTGGTCATATACAGTGCACTTCAGATAACTCGAACTCACATAAGTGAATATTTTGGCTAAATCAATCTTTTCCTCGGTCCTGGGCAAAAAATGGACCTTCTGGTAACTTTCTAATTATTAGAAATTCCACTTATCAGTATTGTCATGGGTCTCTGGAGGTTCAACCTTATCCAGAGTGCACTGTATGTTTTCTTTTATTCTTGCTCTAACAATTAATGTTGTATATATTATGCATATGGGCCATTCTCGTGAAAAGTGTACAGTAACGGTAATGTAAAATGTCAAAACTATATGTTTAATTTGTTTTTAGCGAGTACTATTATTATCAAATGTGCTATTCACATGAAGCAGCAGCGCAACTTGATCTGATCGTTAATTAGATTTAAAAAGTATATATTAATGAATAAAAAATTATTTATACTAGAGTGCAGATCTGCTGGTTTCAAAAATTAGTGCATCGCAAAATTCCGTGGCAACAAGGTATTGTGTACTTTTTTAACAAATCTAAAACGTTTACATTGAATGATGACATGCCAGCCAGGTTTACTAACAGTCGTAGCTGTAGCATTAGAAACAGTCTGTGAACGTACGAATATCACATTTTCATGACAAATAAGTGGAGAAACGGGGACTTTTTCAAAAACGGCTGACTGGAATTTGGAAAGGCAAGACCCGTAGACACACAGACCCAAATCCCAGATTTAGGCAAACAATAACATCCACGACCACGTTAATCCTCTTGCTATGATTGCATATACTGATATTTTAGTGTGCATTTTCGTTCACTGCATGTCAGATACTGGACAATGCAGTTGTATTAACTAGAAAGGCGAGACCCTTGCCTAGGACTAGGCTAGTTACTGTTGTAGTAGAGGCTCGATAGACTCGGTGACAGTCCCAACTGCAGCTGACACCGATTGCAGCCGTCCGCGTCGGCGGACGTTATAATTCTACTTCAATTAATCGAAACGTTACTCGGCTGACGGCATTGGGAAGCTGGACAAATAAACAATGCATACGCTTCCTATACTAATAAATATACATCTGTCTAAAAATTGCTTATTTACAATGCCATTGCTTGAATCTACTCACCACGGGGTATGACATGTTAGCTGTGTGTGTGATGTCGACGGTCTTTGTGTGGTTCACTGCGCGTGCATGAACATTCATTATACTCGGGCTGCAGAATTAATCATCCACGTGGCAGCAAGCTCAAAATGATTCGCGTAAACACAATTATTGATCGGCTTTTTGTGCAGATAACACCCAAATTGTGCATAAACATGCAAGACATAAGTAGCAGAGAAAGTACTTGTGGGAAATTATCACGTTTTGATGCAGTATAGCTCGAATGTATATAAGCTTTCACAGAATCGCTGTCAGACTAGAAACAATATGCATATGGCATACTGCCTGCCAAATGTTTCGTTCGCAAAAATGTAAACAAAACGTTCTTATAATACACAACATGTGTGTGTGTGTGTGTGTGTGTGTGTGTGTGTGTGTGTGTGTGTGTGTGTGCGCGCGCGTGAATATATGTATATATGTATACATGTAAATATAAACTGAAGCCGTAAGCGAGCGGTTCTCCAACAAGCGAGTCGGACATTTGGTTGACGGCGAGACAGACCGGGCAGCTGTTTGCAATTCCCCAGGCCGACGGTGCGAATAATGGGGCTACAGGAAGGGATCGGTAACCCGTGGAACGTCGACGTGTGGCAATAAACAAACATAATAATAATTATCTTAATGAGCTTGTTGGTGAGGTCATCACAGCGCATATTTACCTGTTTTCGGTTGTCCGTGATCAGTAGGCCTGTGTAATTAGCTGTGTAAGCAGGTAAACACGAACGGACTTTACGGATGTAATATTAACATAATAAAAACATAAATGTATGCCCTATACTATAGGGTAAATAATGTAAAATTATGTAGAACCGCTACACAACAATAATTTTTTTATAAATGATTATATTGTTTAATGCCGTATATGTATATTTAAAACATATTGAATATATGACATTAAAAATAGAACAATACCGCGAAAATTGATAAAATATATAGCACCTATAAATAAACTAAAAACGCTCTGTTAGAATATTAATTATTTATGTACACGTTGTTCCAAAGAAACCGCACTCGGTACAGATGTCATAAACGGACCGGTATTTACACATCAGTAATTGTTATGGGCAATTTACATGACTACAGAAAAACTACCACAGTTAGTTTAACTATGTGTAGTCAACATTGTAGATGATGTAAAATTCTGCAGTTGAGCTGTCACCGGTAGAGGATAAAAAACGATAGGCCTTTTTAATGGATGATTGATTGGTTATGTCCAAAATAAAGATTCAAACATGGAATATATAATCTGTGTAAGTTGATATTTAAAAAAAATTGGGGCCATTTCCAACGAGTGATTGACTCACGCGAATCTCAACTTGAATCTTTATGCTGTTCGCGGCAACCTTTGATTGGTTAGTACCGGGGCCTACTCGCTTATTTAAACACCGTTATTGAATTTTTATCGCCATTCCTGTGGTAGTGAAGGCAATTTTTCACATGCGTTTGACATTTTAAGTTGTCCGTGTGTTCATCCACGACCGGGCCCACTCGCACGCGTAAAACACAATTTGTCAACTGCAGATGTGGCCATATTCAAATAAACAAAATCAGAATTAACGACAAAGCTGACGCTTTATCGCAATTTAACAAGACAGCTTTACACTCTGTTGGGATCACGGTAACATGCGTGTTTTGACAATGAACAAATTAATTACTTTGGTAGAAGTAATCAACGGCGTCAAAGTTACCGCGTAAGCACATCACGATCTCCCCAGGATACACTTCACTGACAAGTGAATACGAATCAGACCACTGTTTCGGGGGACATTAGGCAACATTCTAAATAAGTCGTCAATCTTTTGCAAGTGGGTGTTTTTTCTGGAACAGCTGTTCAATAAGGAATGTTAATTAAGGCCAATAGTAATTAATGATTCCTTGCACACAATTAATTTAATACCGAAACACCACAGTATTGCTATGCTGCATACAAAAAACGTAGGTGTATATTTGTTATAAAATAGTAGGCCTTATTAACATCATAGGCGTGGTGAATAGTGAGGGCTGAGCCGCTGAATCAGCACATCGCTACAAGTCAGACATTCTTGTCGTGAGCCTCAGCAGTGCAGTAATGCTGTCGGACATGACACCGGAAGACGGGGGAGGAGTGCTCTTACAACGCCACCGTGTGGCGCAGTGGCGCAGTGTCTAGAACATGAGACTCTCAATCGAGAGAACCCCGTTCCGAATCATGTGCTACCGTTTCGAACATTGGGCAAGTTCGTTCATTCTACGTTGCTCCAGTTCACTCAGCTGTATAAACGAGTACCCCTGATTTATTTCTCTGGATGACAGTCGATTAAACAGGTCTGCCAGGGAGTGAAGTATCAAGGGTTTTGCGCAGTACCAAAGACTAGATAATGCCCCTTATAATAATTTAATTTACCCTGCCCCTGGTTACGGACCTGCAATGTCACATATTACGTCACAACGTCATTTTACCCACGTTTTCCTACAATATCAAATTCCTTGTAATACATCACACAGCACATTTGTCACATCCTCAAAACCAAGTCTCCCATCGAGAACGCAGCAAAGCCGCGCTAAACCATAGATGAATCCCATTCTAATCCTCGGCGGGCAACAAGACGTGTTGCAGACGCCGTGTAAACACCTCTACGCAAGCGCTGGTCGCGACACGCGTATAGAATACCCGGTGGTTGACTTACTAACTCGCGCGCCTGTCAAACTGGCGCTACAGAAGCACAAACGTGAACGACGAAGGCGTCTGCTGTCGATTCTTGTTAACGCGTCTGCCGTAGCAAGTCTGACAGCGATATTCAGCAGACGTACCTTCTAAACAGAAGGTGCGTCAGTCTGTGCCGATGGAATTGTAATTTCCCCATCAAAATCAGTGATAAAAATCGATTTGTAGTTTCGCACTCAATGCAGAATTGCCTGAGACTCCTTTATTGTTATTGTGACACTTTCCCTGTTTATAACAATTTTACGGTGGACTATCCCTAGAATGGAGGTACCGTCTTAAATCCACTTGTACTGTATTCATATATCAAGAACCAGATGCGTGTGTGTGTGTGTATATGTGTGTGTGTGTGTGTGTGTGTGTGTGTGTGTGTGTGTGTGTGTGTGTGTGTAGGTGCGCGCGTACTCGTGTATATATGCGTGTGCGTGAGTATGTGTGCATGTGCGTGCATGCGTGCGTGTGTATGTATCGCACAAAACAGCGATAACACAACTACATTACAGAATAGCAATAAGGAAGGCAAAGACATATTCGACAAATGTGAAACTCCCACGCATCGATCGTTAAACTCTCTCCCATTGATCGTTCCCGTGTTGGTAATTTTGATATGTATGCAATAGTGTACAATAAATCAGAATTTAACAAGATTATTATCAGATTATCATCTGCAACAAAAGGCTTCAGATGGCAAGTGGACAGTGAAGTTTATCCTCATATGTTGTCAGCAGTTGTTCCTGAATGTGCTTCCTACTCATATAAACTATTCCTCAATTTATTTTTTTACATGTCGCTCATCTTTTTCTTCTGTGTTCGTCCACATTTCCAGCGTTTCTCGAGATACCATTGCCATAAATATAACTTCACCACAATCACTGTTTATTTGACTTGTCTTAACTATATCATTTACCACAGATATAGAGATCAAGTTTAACTGATAATCTTCAATGGAGATTTTTGGATCTGTGTTTGAAACAGAAACTCCACCATCGCTTGATCCCAAGTTCAGGACGAGAAAGGACGATGGTTGTGCGTTGGGCTAGCAACCCACCACGTAAAAACAGCTCGCTGCAGAAACGTCAACAAATTCAAACGGTCAAAAAGTGTTGGGGAACCAATCGGGGGACCTGCCATGAACTGAGCTGGCTCGCCCAAGACCGTTCTGGGTGGCGCAACTTTGTTGACGCCTTATGCTGCATGACTGAATTGATCACTGTTCCATAAGTAAATAATAATGACATATGACAGAACTGGTTACTTGAAAACTAATACAAGGACAGGGGAGACCGGGAAGATCATGCCACGCGTATACGAAACTAGTCTCATTTGGGTTCGAAATAATAATTCCTGCACTTGAGGCGAAAGTGGGGAAGACTCGCGATCTGTTTTCATTCGGTCCATCCTCCGGACGACTTTAGATGAGATTATTTACCATAACAGTTTTAGCAAGAAACACGTGGTCTATTCTCTTTACAGACTAGCAATTCTGGCACAGTTGTTAAATGTTATGCTTTGGGCATTAATTAGAACAGTTGCACCCGCACAATACGTCATATTACATCGCATCGATAGACTGGTTTACAAGTGCAATTTAGTAAGCTTATAAGGTATTGACAGTGTGTGATAAAAACTTAATTAACAACTTATATATAGTCAACTGGACCACTACGGCTGTATAGTGGCTGTAGTGTAGTCTTACCACATTAATTGCAGCGTGGCTGAATGCTGTTCACGGAAGTTGAGATGGTGTTTAATTGTATTAATCATAGCAGAAGTTACATTATACAACCTCTACGACCGCTAGGACAGCAATGGAAACAAATGCATGCACTTTTTATGCCATCCTTATACATAATGTATTGTCTATTTACATTTTACATTACAAGCTTACATTTTAATATTGAATAACACTCATCGTGATGCAAAAAGTAATGTAATGGATATTATTCTGATTATTTAAAGTTAGTCTTAATGGACTCCATTGACAAATGTGAAACACGTACCAATGGATCACTTTAACATCGTTGCGCTTTAGTTGTCCATTTGAAAAATCAATGTTTTGTTGTAACTGTAAAAATGCAGCAAAGGACAACATTACACATGTAGATGTATAATTTCAAAAAGCAACTTCACTTGCTGTTGCAAAAGCAGACCGTTCACATCTTTCTAATTTTGACTAAAGTCAAGACAATACATTGGATACCATGAAGTTGAAGAATGTTTGACGTACCTTGTAGAAACGTGTCCGCAGCGTCTCATTGACGTACGAAAGCACAGCGTTGGAGACGTTGACATTCTCAATGTTGCTGTATTCCGTGGCATCGGTAGACGTAGACCTAATAAAGCTCTCGTGTAACCAGCTACCTGTGTCCGGTTCTATCGGCATTCTCTGTGCTCGCAGTGTTGTTCATTGAGAATCGTCCGCGAGGAATTCGCCGTCTCCAGAGTCAAGTGATGCACTCGTGAGCAGATGGTCGATTCATGTAGGGACATACGCTTGCAGATCGAGTGTAGTCATAGGCAGGACACCACTTTTATAATTATGCCAAACTGAAAAATGTCCCGGCGTCTTGCAGTCGACTATAGATCTATAGGATATATTGTGGCGACGGAGAATGATCGTCTTCTTGCAATGTTGACGCCAACAATCCGGCGTCTTCTACGCCCAATAAACATCCAACCATACATCAAATGATATCAGTTCGATTGTTTATGTCGACGGCAGCGAATAAAGACGTCATCTATGGTAACACTTCTGAAGTACATTAAACAGTGACAGTGAATATACGCGCTTGACGAGATACACTCTGTGCGTTTATCCTCAGCAATTCCGCAACAATGCAGCGGACTACTTGGGCATTCAGTACGCACTAAGTAGAAGCCTTTCAGCTTAAGTCGGTTGCACAACTGACTCTACTCTTCCGCGGTCCGGCGACAACACGCTGTTAGTCGGTCGCGCCACTCTCAGCTGCGACCCGCCTCAGGCTATATTCTGGACTGACCACCAACGGCTCCAGGCATCGGCCACGATTCAACGCCGGGCAGCCAATCGCGGCGCGGCGCGACGCAAGAGTGGCACAGCGAGCGTCAGGACACTGGCCCACCTACGGTTGAGAGATCGCGCGCGCGCATCTCTTATGCATATGGCGATATGTCGTTATATTACTCCCACACAATGTCAGTTGGGCTGCATCATTTCCTGTTTACGAAGACAGAACCCTGTTTGTTTGGGAAACAAACGACGGGGAGCAGCTTTCGTTTAATTAAACTCGGGAAAATGATGCGATTTGACGAAGACGCTCCCTTAGGTCGATGACATGACAAACCCAACTGTACAGTTTTTATTAAAATCAACTAGTAGACCCACTGGTGGGGAACGACATTAATATTGAGGGAGGTGAGAACTGTCGGATCATGAAGACGGGGAGGGGGAGGGGGGCGGTTAATTTGTTTGCCTCTGCGCCGCTTTATTTCAGCCTCTTCAGTTTATCAGCTGTCTCGACGGTCGACTGGTGACATCGGATGACGCGAGAAGGTGGGGGGCTGTTGACTTTATTCGAGGCGATGTTCACAATTTTTTAAGCTCACCACAAACATCAAATGGCACCACCCTTGAGACTTGCCATAAACCCCCACATTCAGGTTTAGTGGAGGGGGCAGAACCATATGTCGACGAGAGAACAATAATGATAAGTAGCCATATCGACGAAGGAGCACTCGAAGTACACGAAGACTGTCCAGTGCGTAAACAGCTGCGAACGAAAGCCGTGCGGCGTCAAGGACTTCATCAACACGCTGCGTAGTCAATGGTGTAGACCCGCGTCGACCGTGGTACTGCGTGTGTACGCTCAAATAGAGTTCATTCATGTTTCCTTATATATTCCACCCAACTAGTTCGGTGTCTTCCCTCTTATATTCTTTGTATACATTGCATCGAGTCCACATTCTCACAAAAAAATAAATCGACATGCTGACTTCACGAAAGCGTTAACGATGTTCTTACTTCAAGATTTACAACTGACACCCAAAATGATTGTCCAGATGTCCTGTGTATTACCTGTTGTTACTGAACCCTTTAAGTTGTCGGGTTAGTGCGGGGTACACCACTATTTAAATATTCAGACCTTTGGAATGTTGAATGCCGTTATAGGTTAAACACACTGTATTGCATCATATCAGACACAACAGAACATTGCTTTCAAAACACAAGAACAAAATTGTTACAAAACATTCACACACGCACGCACGCACGCACGCACGCACGCACGCACACACACACACACACACAGAAACGTTTGAAAACACTGTCAGTTTGTCAGCCTTCATCAGACTGCTAATTCCTCCAACAATGTCAAAGTGCAAACAACATTAACATTTTCAAGAAAGTTGTGTAACATTTCGCGAAGATCATTTTAATAGAAACGGCACACCGGGAAATGTGCGCGTAAATAAAGCACTTAGTTCCATCTGCCGCGGTATTTATAAGAAGAGCGAGAACAGATAACGGTTACTTAACTT
This sequence comes from Paraescarpia echinospica, assembly GCA_020002185.1. NCBI lineage: Eukaryota > Metazoa > Annelida > Polychaeta > Sabellida > Siboglinidae > Paraescarpia > Paraescarpia echinospica. The sequence goes on along the minus strand of CM034536.1, from coordinate 4,608,455 downwards.
ACATTGATTAACTGCTTATGTGCATCTGTTACGCCATTGATGTCAGTTAACCACGACTACACTTGAACCATTCTGGTGAACGAGTGGCGAGGTTTTATTATCACCTCAATAAATCAAACTGATGAAGACCTAAATTTGAATGCTATCCTGATTGTTGAATGAACCAATGAAATATTACTTTAGTAGCATACATCAAAACCACAATGCAGTGATTTTTTTTACAGAACTTCGATTCTTTAACCGCACACGTACGGAATAACTGTTCTATAATATAAAACATAAATATAATAATATATTATTAGCACGTTATTTCTCAAGTAGCATATACCTTGATCACATACAATAACTCGTATAGTATATCAACAAAATGTTGTTTATTAGAAAAAGTAAAATCTGTGTGTAGCATATATAGATATGCTAGCTACATAGTTAACATACATTATCCACTAGCTACCAGGGGCGTATAGCTACTGGTAGTACTGTACAACAATGACTAGAACTAGAGGCACTTAGTCCATGGTGTTGGCCGTAATATTAAATGATCGGCCCTGAACTCCACTTGATATCCTAACCAACAGTATTAGCATTCAGAATACGTTATCCGCAAGTGTATTCATACATACTGCAGACAGTCTTCAGTAACGAACCCGGTCATCTATGAAGGGGCAGCCATCAGTTTCTGTTAACAAACACACGTTGTATACGAGTAAACGCGCTTTTTGTGTAATGCGTTACGTGACGTGTCCGACTTGACACACGATGTTGACGAACCAGGGTTAGCACGTTTTTCCCACCCTGGTAAATATCGGCAACTCGTCTTGTAATAGAACTACACTGTCGTCCAGTCAACTTCAGGTCAATGATGGTATGAACATCCACCATCTCTGTCCCGGGGTTCATCGCCCGTATGGTCTAATCCAATTACAACTATCGCGTTCATCAGCCCATTGACTGTCAGTTTTGTAACATGAAACCCAGATGTTCGGTGTCATAATATCACGTTCCAGTTTTCAACGATTCCTGTCGGATGATGCCAACGAGGTCTTGATTGATAAGGAAGATGAATCGCAGACAAGATATCTAAAACATCAATGCGAGCGTTATAGACAGGATCAGGTGATTTATTGACAATGCGGTAGAGCATAGATAACAAGCCTTGAAAAACGGGTCTTCTAACTAACAATGAAGATATTGGAAATATAGGTATAATACTCATGAAACCAGAACGTATGCCAAATAGTATCACTGTAATAAATCACATAACAACAAAATTAAGGCTAAATGGCAATAGAAGCAGGTGATGATAGCTGTTTGGGAACAAGGAGCTCTTGTTACCATGCAGAATTAAATTATGGAAAACTAATACAGAATGTGTCATAGAAATGTTTTATGGCCTCTTGCCACAATCCATGTGAAAATAATTTAACTTGCAAGGAAATGACTTCTTCCTTCAAACATTAGCACTGTTATTAACATGATTCTCGTTCAAGAATGCACACGCAAACACGTATGCATCCACACACACATCCATGTCTACAAAACAATGTCATTTTACATGATATAACATTACTAAAACATGATAAATATCACTGTTACCAGCAAGTAAACTCATGCACTCTCACATATATGCATGCACGCATCAACCAGACACAAACTGGACATGGATCGACTTACTTCAACAACGGAATTGTTGATGAGTTTCTGTTTGTTGGCCGTCAGTACGGGCTTGCCGTCGACGTAGATGGGCCGCTTGCCCTCGTTGGCAATGTAGAAGTCTCCGCTGTTACGCAGCTTGATAATGCCCTGGCGCCGTGACACCTTCCACGCCGGCCCCTCCAGCGACAGGTCGACATCAATCTGGTTGTCCTTCGTCGCACGGCCCAGTGTTATCTGAAGAACACATGATATGTTCTACTTAACGCAATGGTTGGAGACAATTGGTTTAACGAAATTCTATTTCAATTGTTACGTGGGTATTTGCATTTCAGCAAACGACAAAGTGTATTAACATTGACGTGTGCGAGCATGAACATGCATGTGTGTGCAGAGTGTGAGATGGTGCAGCAGATGCAGGAGACACTCATATGGTTGTGCAGAATGTCAGAAGGTGTATTTTTATTCCCTGTTCTTATTCAATAAGTGCATTACATATAAAGCAGGATCTGATATGGGCTAGTGGCCATGTATGAAAGGTCGTAAAACACAGAGTATGTGATTACGTATGTGTGCGCACGTGTGACTGTGGGTGTGTATGTGTGTGCGTGTGTGTGTGTGTGTGTGTGTGTATGTGTGTGTTTGGGCATGCGAGTATGATTGCTGGTCATAAGATAACGGACAGTATAGCACATTCACTGACATCAAGTAAAGGTCTACAACACACCTCTCTTGACCTCATGAGGTACCGCACGAGTCGACCTCGCAGCACAGCCAGTGTCTGGTTGTCAAAGTCGGGAGGATTAATGCCTAACACAAAAACAATGCATCATTAACAGTCAACACTCATCAGAAAGTCATTTGAAAGAACAATGTTGCAAAACAAACATCATAATAAACTAAAAGTATTATTACACAAATATACTATTGTAATCACAAACATATATTGTTGAATAACACATTCGTATTACAACAATCCAGAATGACGTATTGTGTTATTTCACTCACTGTTTAGATTTTTTCACAATATGTATCGAATCTGTTCTGTTCAGATATGTAGATGTCACATTTCTACAAGAACCTTCTGCGACGTCAGCACAGTAATAATAATAAAATGACATTGGCGCCAATATATTCAGAAAATACGTGCTCTGTAACCAAACGATTAAGTGATCTCATAAGCATGTACAAGGCAAAAGTCGTCAACAGATGGATGGAATTGCTAACAACCTAAAGAGGATATGCAATATCAAAAAGACAGGTTTTTAAATGATGATGAAATTAAACTATATTTCCTACTGTCTTAATGCTGACAAGGAGTGGGTTCCACAAAGTAGGTGTGGCAACTGATAAGGCTCGAGTTTCAGTGTGTGTCTTAACTAAGGGAACAAAACGTAGGTTTAAACGGATGCTGTCTGGGCTTTTCTGCTGGGGTGAGTTATCACTAATAGAAGTTGATTTACCTGTGACGCTGTCGACCATCACCTGCCACTTGGGCAGTTCCTGTTCAAGATGTCGCACCTCACGCTTCTGTCTTCTGTCTGCCACCGTCAACTCTGCACAAATGTTACAGTAAACAATGTCATTAACCTATGCTGCATACCGTATTATATCAGTACTGTTATGTGATATTTGTGTTGCAGGATTTATCATAGTGTTGCCTAAAAATGTAAGGTATCATAAATGATGATGTCCTGATAGAAACTGCACAATAGTCAGTATTTATTCAGTCGGTACGAAACAGGTCTAAAACCATTACTAATAATAATAAGCAGAACAGTGGAAAAGTACAGATTTGTACAAAACTGAAACTGGTTTGAAATTAGCTAAATCAATCATGGTAATTAATTTAAATATTATTAACATAGCATCACCTAGCCAAATGAACATGTGCCAGTTTGCACCACGCTGCACATAACGTATATCATACAAATGAATACATTTAACAGGATTACAAACATATGAGAATTTTCATGATGTTCTTACCATGGTCAGTTGTAGTATCCCTGGGTTCTCTGTAAAACAGGAGGTCATAACATGATTAAAACAATTTAAACCCACAATAAATACTTTGTTGTAAATAAATAAATGCGCAAACTATGGCAGATCTTAGTATTAAAATTATTTTATTTGGTAGCCTTTATATGTAACTTTTGTCTATAACGATTATTTTATTTGGTAGCCTTTATATGTAACTTTTGTCTATAATGATTATACGGAATGCCAAGAAGCACACAGTGTCTTCTACGTCCTGAATCTATGAAACTATGTTTGATAAACATTATCTTTGTGTCATCATTTGCCTGAGGCCGCTATAAACACATCAGTGTTTATAATAACATTGACTGGCATTAGTGCCATCGACAGTCCGAGATGGGCAAACATTGGAAAAGAATTGTCTCAGTGTTTCTCTGCAATGATCTGAACAGACTATTTAACAATACTGGTCTTCTGTTTGTTTTCCTAACTGTCTAAATAGGACTCTATCTATGTTGATATCTCATTGTAAATATGCTGACATAATATTGACTAGTGTTATTCAGGTTCATTATTTTGTTAATGATTGCTTGATTCATGTTCCCAATTGATTAATCGATAACAATATTGCGTGATCAATGATATAAACAACTGTTTTTGAGTAAAATATGTGCAACTATCAAATGATCAAAAAACGTTTCGTGAAACAGACGCCATTGTTGAAAACTGTTATAATTACAGCACGTTTAGAAGCCTCATGTTACAGGAAGATGCAACGCTTTAAATTAATCAACATCGCTGCTCAATAATATAACTCTTGTGATTATAATAATTAGGTGCGCACACATTTTCATCCAGTTAAATTAAACATGTCCTACGTTTATGTCAACTGCCACCGATGTGTTGTCCTAATACTATCATCTACGGATCAAACTTTCCTAGAATAGCTGCCAACAAATCAATTAAATATAAATAAGCATCGATCAGTTTCTCCAAACCAATGATCGAATATGTATATTAAACTGATTACCAGCACTAATATCGACATATTTTTTACTTGGGAATAAGTTTGATTTTCATTAGTTTGGTCAAACTGATCAACAATCGACGGTATAGTAATGTTGTTCGTTGTCAGTATTTAAAGAAATGTTTGATTGCTAGGTGGCAGTAATAGTATGACCCTCGATGGTAGTTGATGTAAACATACAACATATTTGATGAAAAAGTTTGCACTTGTTCGTAATAATCATCACTGGAAACCTATTGAATGGCCCCACAATAAATTTAATGCATTGCACTTTCCTGTAACGTGATGTTCCTGAACATGTACCAGTTTTGAACGGCGTCAATCATCAATTGTGTTTTTTCAGGAAACAAAGACAGGTATCGGTCATACACATTTCACTCAACATTAATTTTATATAATTTAAACAATCATCACAAGATTGTAATTGACTAATTGATTGAAGTATGAATGAACCAATTATCAAAAAAATTGATTAATCAGAACAACACTGTGTACATTACTTTGGTCATTAGTAATATAGTCTACAGAGCAGCCATTCCCTGCAGTGCTTCAAACAGCAAACTTTCTTTCTTCTGCAACATCCTGGGACATCTGAACTCTGGACTGGGCGAGTCAATCTACAGAACACGTTTTGTATTCAAACGAGTTGCTTTCACACCTGTGCTACTTGCAGATGTCATCTGGTTGTGACCGCTTGAGGACAGATCAAGCCAAATTGTATTTTGCACCTGTGAAGGCATCAAATACAACCCAGGACATCAGACAAACTGTATAATGAGTTGGCTCTGAGTAATATGAACAGTATTTGTATCAATAAACCAATATGTGCCGGAGCTCATTGACTGGTGATCGTGGTATCCAATTTCCCTGCTTCTTGATGTAATTGTTTTTCTGTTATTTTTGGTTTTGGCCAATCACCAGTTATACTACATCTAGTACAGAATCCTGGCTGCTTTTCTTATTTATTCAGTTTTGTTTGTTCTTTCTGGTTTTATTCATTCACTAATGAGATTACAACAAGTATCAAATTCAGGATTGTTTGATTTACTCATCTGTGCATTGCTAAGTGGTTTAGCATCATGTCTAGTACTTACCACAATACATTTGATCTACAGGGCCCTGTATATAAAAAAGATGGCAAAGAAACATGGAGTACCATAAATTAATTTTTAAAATCAAAGGACAAAAAGCCCATGGTAAACGATAAATTTAATTACTTCTGATGGTACCCCCAGTACCTGTAGGTACCCCCAGTACCTGTACAGACAAACAGAAAACTGCGGAACAGTTCAATAACTCCTTCAACAATATTGGCCACTGCCTTAATGCTAAACTATTAAAAACAGGGAATGACCCAACACAATATATACAAAATAAAAAAAATAAAATTCTGTACACCAACTGGTCATGTTGAAATAACTAATATTATAAGATTAGTAAATTAATCCAAGTCAAGTGGCATTGATAATATTGATCCATATATTGTGCAGCAAGTTATACCACATATTGCAAATCAACTTGCATACATTTTCAATAAGTTATTGCAGACTGGCATTGTTCCAGACAAACTTAAAACAACAAAAGTTATACCATTGTATAAAAATGAAAACCCTGAATTGTTCAAAAATTACAGACCAATTTCAATCCTCCCATGCTTGTCAAAAGTACTTGAACGCCTAATGTACAATAGGCTTTTCAGCTTTTTACCCAAACATAATATAATATCTAAAACCAATATGGATTCAGGAAAAATTATTCTACATATATGGCACTAATTGATTTGGTTGATAAAATATTGTGTAACATTGACGACAAAAAATATACAGTACTATAGGTGTATTCCTGGACCTCTCTAAGACATTTGACACAATAGACCATAATATCTTAATACAGAAACTCCAATGCTATGGTATAAGGGGAACTGCCTACAACTGGTTCAAAAGCTACATACAGAATAGAAAACAGTGTGTGTTATACAACAAAACTGAATCGGAATATAAGGAAATTTCTTGCGGAGTTCCGCAAAGATCAATATTAGGCCCCTTACTCTTCACTCTATATATAAATGACATTGAACATGTATCAGATATCCTAAAGCCTATACTTTTTGCAGATGATACAAGTCTCTTCCATGCACACATATGCTTTGACACTCTTATTGAAGAAGTAAATGTACAATTATAAAAAATATTCTAATTGGTTTCACATAAACAAAAGCTAAACACAAAAAATGGGCCAAGTGGCCCTGAAGTCCTTTGGACTAATACATCTATATGTGACCCCGGCTGACCAAATGAGTGAGAAGTCGGAAAAATTGTAACATTGTTTTCTTACATCCTTGTAAAGGTTTGGTAGGGTGCTTTACACGGTTTCAAAAAATATGACTGCTACAAAAACTGGCAAAGTTATGGAGCATTGAACATGGTAGGGATCAAAAAGTGAAAATGAAGAAAACGGCTGTTGAAGTTTTACATTATATATGCAAATGGATTGCATGGAAATATTACATGCACAACATTCAAATGTGGCACACAGTATGTAATATGTATGTTATGTTGCAATGATACACTGGAAGTACAAATGTGCTGCTACAAAGACTTATCAAGTTATGCCAGATTATGTCTTCATGTGTAAAACTAAGAGGACAGATTATCTGAGAGCAAAAGGTAGACTCACTGTTTGACACAGTTTAAAACCTACAGGCAACTGTCCAGTTTAACAGGGGTCTAGTGGCTTAATGCTGTCTGTTGACACAAGCTACTGCCAGTGACCAATTACAGATTAGTCACAGTTTCCATCAAACAATAGCAGGCAGAGAATCTTAGCTCCACAGCTGGGTGTAATACACAACCAGAGCCACCACTGATTCATGGTCAAGTAGATTAGCTCAATGCACCAACTAAGACAATACACAACACTGTGAGTGACAGTGTCCAGAGTGAGGCCTAAGCAGTGTCATCATTGCTGAATAGATCAATTAAACCTGCCAAGTGGGTGACATTCTGCACATGTGTTCATTAATCCTTAGTGATTGTTCAGAACACCAGACTGACCACATACCTAAACAAAGCGAATGTAATAGGTGAAGAACAGGCAGTGTTCAAATAGGGGTATTGGTTGAATTGTATTTGTCTCGATGCAAAAGGCTTTATTGTGCCTTCGTCGATTATAAGAAAGCATTTGATTTAGTAGACCGGTCCTCCCTGTGGTCTAAGATAATTTCATGCGGTATTAATGGTATTGTGTTGAAAGATGTATACAACATGTACAAAAATGCTAAATCATGTATAAATGAGGGCCAGGCTGTTTCAGCCTTCTTCTCATGTGTAGAGGTATGGCAAGGAGAAAACTTGTGTCCTTTGTTATTTGCTATTTACCTGAATAATTTTGAACACTGTTAGTCACAATTATAACGGACTTGACATGGCAGCTGGTTAAATTTACAACAACCTTAGTGATGACGATGTAGAAAATGTATGTTCTACTATATGCTGATGACACTAGAATGATTCAATCAAATACAGATTTCTTGCTTGTGTATAGCGGTACTATGTCAACTCTTCTAATGGTTGACATTTGGTTGTTTCAGGTGTCAACTATATTGTGAATCTGTAATTATTAATCTATATTGATACAATTGATTTACACAGTACCATGTCTACACAAGGCATGGCAAGTGTAAACAGAACAGTAGAATGCATTTGATATCAACAAAGTGTAGGATATTTCACTCTATAGTTGTCCAGAATATTAATTTTCTATGTTTGTCAGCTACAGGTGACAGAATATTAATTTTCTATGTTTGTCACCTACAGGTTTCTACAGACAATACATCTTTAACCAATAGACACCACAGTCACACCATTTTATAATAATTAAATGAACATCAAAATAAACACAACTTGCAATTATAGAAAATCAATAGTTTTGAAGATACAGTTTAAAAGTGTTAGGCATCTGTTCAGTCTAACAGGGGTCAAGAGTGTCTACTCTGCCTGGGTGCTGTGACCAATTAAAGATTAGTCAAGGTCTCAATGGACTGGGCTGTAGAGATTAGTCACAGCTGTTGATTTTGTGGCACAATACACAACATCTAATGTTGGGGGTGGTCTCAAGGGCCCCTCTCAAAACCACATCACTAGATAATGTAAACCTTTTGCATTTTGGAGGCCCCTTAGGTGCCCTTAGAATGATTCAATAAAATACAGATTTCTTGTATATAGTGGCAGTGCCCCAAGATGTCTATGCAAAATTAGAGAATAAGTTGCTGAGCGGTTTCTGAGATACGGCAGCTAACGGCGGACGCAGAGTGATGGCAATAATCCCTTGGACCTTCGGCCAAAGGACTAAAAACTAATTTCATTATATTCACATCAAACGGGAAGAAATACAACATTGACAAAGCTGAAATAAAAGTAGATGGAAGCAAAATAAAACATGTTAAATGCACAAAATTTCTAGGAATAACAATAGTTGAACACCTTAATTGGAAGATACATGTTGACAATCTGTCAACAAAAATAGCACAGAATGTAGGAATGTTAAACAAACTAAAACACTTTCTTCCTGTGTACATTATGACAATTATTTACTCCTCACTAATCTCATCCCATTTGCAGTATTGTACTATATTATGGGCAAATACATATAGCACAAACTTAGACAAATTGAAAATACTATAAAAGAAAGCTATATGGATAATCACACTATCACACCATATTGCACACTCAGATCCACTATTCTCAAAGTAAAAAATTGGAAGATCTGTACACATATCAGTTAGGTATCTTTATGCATAAAGCAATGAATAAACAACTCCCAGATAGCATGTCTTCAATGTTTCTGCGAACTTATAACATTCATGACCATAACCTAAGAAACCAAAGTGCATATTACATCCAACAAACAAGAACAAACACTAGGAAATTTACAATAAATTATTCAGGACCAATTTTCTTAAATGCCCTACCTCATGTTCTGCAGCAACTTGTATCAGTAAATCAGTTTAAAAAGAAACTAAAAGAGGTATTATTGTCTAAATATCTTTGAACTCTTGAAATGTCTTATTTTATATTCTACTCATAACCTACCATAACTTTTCATGGCATTATAAGTGATTACGTTTTTTTTTATTCAATGTATTACTGATGTTTAACCTTTAATCTAGTCAAAAAACTATACCACGTCCCAATGTGTAACTTTATTTCTATATTTCTTTAGCAGACAACCAATTTCATTTATAAAAAAACACCTATTCATGTATATACTATTCACCTTGTTCCAGTTGAATGTACTGTTTTAATGTTAAGTTGAAATTCTATGGTATAAGGAACCTGATTGACATATAGGTGATTGTCCAGGTGGTCCTCGACATAAGCCTCTTGGGGTTTTTAGAGGATCTCCTCGGTTGGAGTATTGTTTTTTTGTAATCCACTGTAAATATATTCAGAGATGTGTATTGTGACCGAAACAAAGTTCTATTCTATTCTATACATTTATCCTCTTTTCAGCTACTTTATCATGGACTGCATTACTGTTGACTGTTATTACTTCCTGGTGTACTAATCACCCAACCTCTATTGCCTGTGGCAAAGACAACTTACTTGAGCTCGTCATCATTCATCATATCTTCAGCATCGGAGAAGTTCAGAATATGATCACCCTTTGGCATCGGTTGAACTGTAAAAGACAAACAGAAAATGCAACTTAAACAGTAACATTTCAATGACATTGCAGCGATATTTGGGTAAATATATTACTTTGAAATGATAATGAAACAGGACAATTTCTTACATGACAGTGTAGCAATGTGCGATATGGTTCACTCACCGGTTTGGTCAGGTAGTAGATGATATTGTTTCATCAGCAACCAGTGGTTGTACAAAACCTTTGCCCTCCTCCCAGGGTAAAATACAGTCGGGTTCTTGAGCAGAAGCTCTTGGAATGAATCTACCGTTGGTTGGCTCGTCTGTGCAGAGATAGACAACAGTGTTGTAATATTTATAATAAACACTAATGTTGGCCACTTTAGTGTAAGTCAGCATGCATAAAAGGATATCTGAAATCGGTTGATTGCTCAAGAAACAGAAAGGCCATTTCAAGAGAAAGATTACACCTGTGAGGCTGTCACTGAACCACATTCCCATACAACGTCTACAGATTATGTACTAGACATTTTGTTGTGACAAAGCGCTCACGAAATTGTAAAGATGATATCCATATGAACTTTGCATTAATTCAATGAATGAATCTTGTGCCATGTTCTATTATTTTTTCTCTGAACTTTTTGTTAAATATGCCAACATCACAATTTATGAGGACCACAGAGAAGCTTGGGATGCAGATTAGTTGCTACAATATTGGAATACTTTCAAACGACTTTGATGTTTTTGCACCTCTCTAACACAATGACACTTAACCCTAGTATCACTAATAATTAAAAATATTAACAGAATGTTTTAAAATCTTCACAGTTATGAACCATACGAGATCACCTCAGAATGTCGATGTCCAATATCAGATGAAATTACTTTTGTTTTGGGGAGGGGGGTCAAAGGCAATTTCATCAGGCATTGGACATGTAATTTGTTATGCTTCGTACTGATAATGTTAATATATTGATATTATCAAATCAATGTTTACAAACTTTCATCTAAGGAGTGGGGGTGCTGAGGCCAGATGAAAGTAATTTTGTCTGATATCGGATAGCGATGTTCTGAGATGATCCCTAACAAAACAAAATTGTTAGTGGACATCACATAAAGAACTTACTGATGTGACCTTGCCCATCACTGTTTCCTCCTGCTTGCTGAAGAGAGCCCGGGCATGGACAGAAGCCACCACATCTGGGTGGAGGTGTTTGATTGCCTGCATGGCCAGTCTACAACACAACAACACACACTACAGCTGCTGCACAAAGGAAGACAAGCATGGCAGCCATCTTGGATTTAAATATGGTCACCATTTGGAAACTACATTTTCAAGTATCCATTTACAGATCATTTCAAGAAAACAGTCTGATAGATAGGTTTTAATGTACAATAATGTTTTATAGTATAAACAATATAGCATAATCCAACAACTTGATCACCAAAAGGTATTTTATTGAACCAGATAATAATAATCTGACAATTATAATTTTGTTTAAGAAGACCTAGCATTATATTCTCAAACAGAGCTCTGTCATTACAAGTTTATTATGAACTATACTAAAACGTTAATTAAGGCAAAAAATAATTAGAATATGGTGCTATGATGTTAACTTAAAATAAACACAGTACAGTAGATATTTTGCAGTTTATATTTCACATTACTGGTTCTTAAGATTTGCAAGTCAATAAAATGAATAGTTTCTTTTTACTTTGAGAGCACCGGGTCGTAGAGGAGAGCGTACCACCGCTCCTGGATCTCCTTCAAGGTAAACTTGCATGAGAACTTCACCCCCAGGTACACAGCTGTCAGGTCACACGTCTACGGGAAACACACAACATGCTACATATATTTCACAGGTGCTATATCAGTTGGCATATCATTGGAGCAACAACAACCTTCTTATTTGGTTAGTTTCCTTTGTTTTTCAGATATTTCCAGGAACATCTGTTTCACAACAACCTTTTGTTCCTAAAACTAAGCTTAACATTGGCAAGCATGCTTTCTCTGTAGCTGCAAAATCAACTCCCTATCACATCAAAGTCATTTGAAGCTAAAACTCAAGGCTCATTTGTTTAAATAAAATCCCTTGCTCTAATGACGACTCTTGCTTGTCCCTGTTCACGATATTGTCTAATGATTCTTGTACATTGCACTTCTGAGCTGTAGAAGTTTATTATTATTATTAAGGAGATTAGAACTCGTATCTCACCAGCTGTGTAAACTAGTTCACAAAAACATTTCAAGTCCTAAGAACACTGCACTAAACGAAACGTGACCAGTGTTTGTTGAACTGTGTGGTGAGGTGAACACTGCATGTTCTTGTTTACCTGTTGTACAGCTGTAATGAGAGCGAGATCGTCCTGAGCCTTCCATCGTCCCAGGTCCTTTGTGGAAGCAGCTGCTGGAGGCTACAAACATACAACTGGTGTTATGATGCTACTACATGTAGAAATATATTGCATGTAGTCATTCTTACTGAGTTCAAGGATGACAACATTCTGGAAAGTGAATAAGGAAAACCTGCAGAGAAGATGTTAAGCTCATTAAGGTACTAGCTTATATCGACCCTTGGAGTAGCAAAAACCAAGGGCAACAGTTATTACAGCATTTAGATCTTAAATTAATTCACACAATTTCTGCTACTACCAATTATGGAGAAACGTAAGGAAAATAACGCCACAGTGACACCCTATGGCTGCTGAATTCACCCACTGTTCCCATGTTTCACCAGTAGGTAGAAAATGTGTCACAGACATGTAAGTGAATAACTCTAAATAACTACATAATAATAATACATCTACCAACTGGTAAATCAAAGACCAATGGACCAAGGAAGCGAGTAAACACAGGAAGAGGTGACTGGACCTCAGCATCTGGGAGATGCTCACAGACTGCCCACAAAGTTGGCATCGCTGTGTGTGTGTGTGTGTGTGTGTGTGTGTGTGTGTGTGTGTGTGTGTGTGTATTGTATGTGGGTGTGTGTGTGGTGGGTGTGTATGTGTGAGAGTGTGTGTGGGTGTGTATGTGGTGGGTGTGTATGTGTGTGTGTATATGTGTGTGTGTGTGTGTGTGTGTGTGTGTGTGTGTGTGTGTGTGTGTGTGTGTGTATGCATTCGTGTATGTGTACGTGCTTGTGTGTATACGTGCAGCATTGCTAAAAAAAAGTCATCGGACAGTATATCCAATGTAGATCACTTGGTGGCAGCACTGCCGTGCACATATAACATTTTCAGCCACATAATGTAGTTTTTATTCGTTGGTAATTCTGATGTTAACTGGCGAAGATTCATAAAAAGTTACATCAATAGATGCCTGGAGTATTTCATGGTTCAATGACTTTGGGGGGGGCTGCCACACATCACATGTCACAACCTACCTTTGACTTCTTAGGTCTCTTGCTGGCTGACTTGGAAGATTTTGATGACTATGAAATAAAAAATTAACAATGTCAACAGGGGGAAACAACATACTTGATGAGAGTTAGTTATGATTTAGAATGGGTACCAATTTATTCCACGATGAGATCAATGAATATCTGTGTATAAGGAGTGTGATTGTAGAATTCTCTGAGTAGTGACGTAAAACCATTAATAATATAATTGCATTTAAATCTAAATACCAAAAACATCTATTTCACAAATATGTTACTGTGGAAATGTAACTGTTAATGTATTGAATCTTGCTATCTAATATGTGACAACCTGTGTATCGTACATCACAATAAATACATTGAGAATGTCCTCAACATGTATTGATTCTAGTGTGTGAAAAAGGACAAATGTACAGGTGTTGGAAACCTAATACTTTCATCTTAATACGATTGTCAGGGGTAAATTTATATAAAAGTCACTAACTTCACGTTTACCCTCTTCAAACATTGTATACACACTTATGTATGTATTCTGCAGATATGTATAATTATATCGCATCGAATATATAGACGTGTATACGACTATGTATATATATATATACAACGTTGTCTTATATTGTATCATGTTGCCAATGTTTGGATAAACGCATCAATCAAAAACAAATCAATCAATATTGTTGTAGAAGCAAATAAATAAACTACAACAATTAAATATAGCCAACCCAGTGCTCTACCATATACAAAGGGGGTTCAGTACTTTATCATATACAAAGGGGTTCAGTACTTTACCATATACAAAGGGGTTCAGTACTTTATCATATACAAAGGGTTTCAGTACTTTACTATATATAAAGGTATTCAGTACTTTACCATATTCAAAAGGGGTTCAATACTTTACCATATACAAAAGGAGTTCAGTACTTTACCATATACAAAGGGGGTTCAGTACTTTACCACATACAAAAGGGGGTCAGTACTTCATATTTTCCCAGTTTAACCAGTCTACGGACCAGCACAGCAACTGGTCGTTGCATCTACTCAAATTGTCAAAGTTTCACATTAATTACCATGGCATCATCTGTTTCTCAATATCTGTACTTGTTATTATAAAAACTCAAACAACAAAATTGCTGTGAAGATGGTGTTTTGTTACAGAATTTAAGACAAGTTTGCAGAACGAAACCACATATTTTCTAAACTTGGAATCCCCCACAACTCTCATTTACCTATCATAGTTGAACTGTTAACAAACATTTTATCAGTGTAATTTTTCTGGGAACAAACCTTTTTCTTCTCTGGGGCCGCCTGTGTAGCTGTAGCCTCCACGGTGGTGTCAGGAGTCGACTTCATCTCCAGCGGACCTTTCAGGCGACCTCTCTCCGATTTGACGAGGCTGCTTTCCACGAGTTCATCGTCAAACTTTTTGCGCTTTATGGACCGCGTAGAGCTGCGTCGCATCGACATGGCTCCAGCAGACATAGCGGCAGACGGTGGAGTGTGGTGGGGAGTGACAGCGGTGATCGCAACAGCCATGGTGGCAACGGTGGGAGACTTTGTGACTGGCGTAACAGCCTTGGACGGAGTACTACTTGGGGGAGCTACAAGGCCAGAGGTGAAACATGTTTCTAAATGATACTATGACTGACGCTTGAGCATATACTAAACCAATCCTTTGTCACGGGAATTGTTCCTGAAAACTTAAAAACTACAAAACTCATTCCCGTCTTCAAATCAGGTAACAATAAACTGTTCAACAATTATAGACCTATAAGTATTCTACCCCGCGATTTCTAAAATAACGGAAAAAATTGTATACAATAGATTAATAATGTTCTTAGAAAAATATAACATTTTGTATAAACACCAATATGGGTTTCGTGCAAAACATTCTACTATTCAACCAATATTGCATCTACTCAAAGATATTGCAGATGCAAATGATAAAATAACGACATACCTTACATTGGCTGTGTTTCTGGACCTTTCAAAGGCATTCAATACAATAAACCATGATATTTTACTGTACAAATTAAACTTTTATGGAATTCGGGGAATAAGCAACAAATGGTTTGCAAGTAATTTATCAAATCGAAAACAATATACTGAGATACACAAATGTCAATCATCTCAAAAAAACATAATAAGTGGAGTGCCCCAAGGATACATACTTGGACCATCTTATTTTTATTTTATATCAATGATATAACTAACTCTACGTCTCTGAATTTATTATCTTTTGCAGAGGACACAACAACCAATCAGGTCCTCATATTGATACTTTAATTGACAGCATAAACCAGGAATTAATACTTTTGTACGATTGGCTTTGTGCAAATAAATTGTCATTAAATATAAAAAATGGGCCAAGTGGCCCTGAAGTCCTTTGGACTAATACGTCTATATGTGACCCCGGCTGACCAAATGAGTGATAAGTCGGAAAAATTGTAACATTGTTTTCTTACATCCTTGTAAAGGTTTGGTAGGGTGCTTTACACGGTTTCAAAAATATGACTGCTACAAAAATTGGCAAAGTTATGGAGCATTGAACATGGCAGGGATCAAAAAGTGAAAATGAAGAAAACGGCTGTTGAAGTTTTACATTATTATATGCAAATGGATTGCATGGAAATATTACATGCACAACATTCAAATGTGGCACACAGTATGTAATATGTATGTTATGTTGCAATGATACACTGGAAGTACAAATGTGCTGCTACAAAGACTTATCAAGTTATGCCAGATTACGTCTTTATGTGTAAAACTAAGAGGACAGATTATTTAATAATAATAATAATAATAAGATAACTTCTATTGCACCTAAATCCTTGGAAACCAAGTTCAGAGGCGCATCAAAACAAAAGGGTTGGTCAATCTCAAAGTCCATAAGTAGTTTTCCAGTTGTCAACAGATGGGTCAAGGCGCTAGGGAGCTACGGTGGGTAAGCAAGGTTGTGAAGATACGTTTTTAAATGACGACGGAATTTTGTAATATTTTCAACTGAGACTAAGAGGAAGCATATTCCAAAGAGTTGGTGCAGCAACAGAAAAAGCCCTAGTTCCAATGTTAGTGTTGACTCTAGGAACAAAAAGTAGGTCAGAACTAGATGATCGAAGCTGGATAGATTTTCTTACAGGAGTAAGCAATAAATGCAAATAAGATGGTTGCTTACTGGACAGTGCCTGGTATGTAATGGTACAGATCTTAAATATTATACGATATCGTACAGGAAGCCAATGTAAAGACTTCAAAAGTGGCACAGAGTGAGAAAAACGAGGAGATCTTGTAACTACTCTTGCTAGACAATTTTGGACACGCTGAAGTTTTGTGATATCCTTACTAGCGATATTATAAAGGAGGGAATTGCAATAGTCAAGTCTGCTGAGAATGCTGTGATCAATCGTGTCAAACGCGGCAGAGAGATCTAGTAAGGTAAGTGAAGTGCAGTCACTTTACCATTATTAATGTTCAAGTTAATGTCATTATGAACCTTTAAAAGGGCAGTCTCTGTTGAATGAAACTGCTTATATGCTGATTGTGACACATTAGTTAAGACATTTGTGCTAATGTGAGACCTTAGACGACTTGCTACAACCTTTTCTAGTATTTTGGAAATGAAGCTGAGATTAGAAATAGGTCTATAACTGTTTAGGTCTTGCTTAGGCAGAGATGACTTCTTAAGAAGTGGTGTGACATGGGCGTATTTAAAATCATCAGGAAAACAGCCAGAGCAAAGTGATGCATTTATAATATTTGTTATAGGTCCAATTAGTGTATCGAGACATGCTTTTAGCAGTATTGTTGGAAATGGATCAAGTGCACAAGATTTATTTGGGGAGGACATAATTATTTTCCTAACTTCATCAACTGTTGCAGGTTCAAATGATACAAGTTGAGAATTTACTTGTGGAAAGTCCACACTGACATTACTTATATTATGACGTGGGAAAGCAGAACGAATGATACTGATTTTATTCTTGAAGTGACTAGAGAACGAATCACATAGAGACTTAATTGACACATGATCAGGTAACGATGGAGTAGGCCGTCTGTGTAGAATGTTATTGATGCAGTTCCATAACCGACGCGGATTATCAGACTTATTTATGACCATATCAGTAAAATAATCTGATTTAGCTTTAGCCATTTGTCTGTTACAGAGGTGACATTGCTTAGAATAGCGCGATCTATCTAATGGCGAGCGTGATTTGCGCCATACACGCTCTAAATAACGACGACGCCTTTTAGATAATATAATTTCGGAAGTCATCCATGGAGCCGGTGGCCTTTCTGACACCCATTTGGATTTTATAGGTGCATGTTTGTCAAGTAGTGCATTGAGTACGTGACAGTACTGTTTATATAAGTCAGATAGATGTTTTTTTGGATCTGTGATAAGGTCAGATATAAGGATATCAGCCATTAAAGCTGTAATGTCAATCCCATGAATGGCTCTGTAAGACACATTGTGTTTCGATTGTAAAGGGGCTATAGAACCATTAATATTGGCAATGACAGTATGGTGGTCTAATAACCCATCTGAAACAGTAGGTGCTTGGATATTATTACAAGTTGAACGGGTTATCAAGAGGTCAAGCCAATGGCCATGTATATGTGTCGAAAAGGTAACATGTTGTTTCAAATCAAATGATGCCAGAATATCATCAAACGTAGTTGTAGTTGAAGAAGGTATATCCAAATGTAGATTAAAATCACCAAGAATGTAAAATTCTGAGTGAATGACTGCCAGATTTTCCAACATATCCTGAAAGTCTTCAAAGAAATTGGCTGGATGTCCTGGAGGGCGATAGATACAAACAAAGTGTGCGGAGAAAGAAGAATCTGAAATTTCAGCATAGATGGACTCAAAACTAGAGTATTCAGGGTTAGAATGTAATTTAACTCTGAACTGCTGTGATATAAAAAAGCCAACACCACCTCCACGGCCGGCTAAACGTGGTCGATGGTGAAAGGTGTAACCAGAAGGGGAAACGTCAGCAATGCATGCATGTGTATCATGTGGTCTAAGCCAGGTCTCAGTTACAGCTAGAATGTTTATTTTCTTTGAAATTAATAAATCACAAAGTGAGGCTGTCTTATCTCGTACAGATCGAACATTTGTAGTGGCCACCTGAATGTTTCGTCTAACAGATGGCCCAGGATTGAGACTTACATCTCCTGCTAGTAATAAAATTATTGTTAATTTCAATGTAGGCGTAGAGCGGGGGATTGGCAGTAAATTTCTATTATAACAAACATGAAGACATGGCAGACTATGCAAAATTGAAATAAAATGATGAATTTTAGTGTGATTAGGAAAAAGCACATTAAAATGATTAGATCTCAATGGTTTGCATAAAACAAAATCGATGTCCCTTACAACAACAGAGCAAGACAAGCAGAAAACACCAAATAGGAATAATGGTGACATAATTATGTTAGATTATTATCATATTTAGTAAAAAATAATAGACCAAAACCATATCATTTTATATCATATAGATAATAAATAATTTTGAGAGCAAAAGGTAGACTCACTGTTTGACACAGTTTAAAACCTACAGGCAACTGTCCAGTTTAACAGGGGTCTAGAGGCTTAATGCTGTCTGTTGAAACAAGCTACTGCCAGTGACCAATTACATATTAGTCACAGTTTCCATCAAACAATAGCAGGCAGAGAATCTTAGCTCCACAGCTGGGTGTAATACACAACCAGAGCCACCACTGATTCATGGTCAAGTAGATTAGCTCAATGCACCAACTAAGACAATAAACAACACTGTGAGTGACAGTGTCCAGAGAGAGGCCTAAGCAGTGTCCTCATTGCTGAATAGATCAATTAAACCTGCCAAGTGGGTGACATTCTGCACAAGTGTTCATTAATCCTTAGTGATTGTTCAGAACATCAGACTGACCACATACCTAAACAAAGCGAATGTAATAGGTGAAGAACAGGCAGTGTTCAGATAGGGGTATTGGTTGAATTGTATTTGTTTCGACTCAAAAGGCTTTATTGTGTCTTCATCGATTATAAGAGAGCATTTGATTTAGTAGACCGGTCCTCCCTGTGGTCTAAGATAATTTCATGCGGCATTAATGGTATTGTGTTGAAAGTAGTATACAACATGTAAAAAAATGCTAAATCATGTATAAATGTGTCAGCCTTCTTCTCATGTGTAGAGGTATGGCAAGGAGAAAACTTGTGTCCTTTGTTATTTGCTATTTACATGAATAATTTTGAACACTGTTAGTCATAATTATAACGGACTTGACATGGCAGCTGGTTAAATTTACATATATAGTGTATAGCGGAACTATGTCAACTCTTCTAATGGTTGACATTTGGTTGTTTCAGGTGTCAACTATATTGTGAATCTGTAATTATTAGTCTATATTGATACAATTGATTTACACAGTACCATGTCTACACAAGGCATGGCAAGCGTAAACAGAACAGTAGATTGCATTTGATATCAATAAAGTGTAGGATATTTCACTCTATAGTTGTCCAGAATATTAATTTTCTATGTTTGTCACCTACAGGTGACAGAATATTAATTTTCTATGTTTGTCACCTACAGGTTTCTACAGACAATACATCTTTAACCAATAGACACCACAGTCACACTATTTTATAATAATTAAATGAACATCAAAATAAACACAACTTGCAATTATAGAAAATCAATAGTTTTGAAGATACAGTTTAAAAGTGTTAGGCAACTGTTCAGTCTAACAGGGGTCAAGTGTGTCTACTCTGCCTGGGTGCTGTGACCAATTAAAGATTAGTCAAGGTCTCAATGGCCTAGGCTGTAGAGATTAGTCACAGCTTTTGACTTTGTGGCACATTACACAACATCTACTGTTGGGGGTGGTCTCAAGGGCCCTTCTCAAAACCACATCACTAGATAATGTAAACCTTTTGCACTTTGGGGGCCCCTTAGGTGCCCTTAGAATGATTCAATCAAATACAGATTTCTTGTATATAGTGGCAGCACCCTAAGATACATCTATACAAAATTAGAAAAAAAGTTGTTGAACAGTTTTTAAAAAAATAGGCCAAATGTTACATTTTTACCAGTTTTTGGGTCCTTGGAGGCCCTAGGGAGCCCTTAAATTGATTCAATCAGATACAGATTGCTCGTGCTTAGTGGCAGTGCCCGATGATATGTCTGTGCAAAATTAGAGAAAAAGTTGCTGAACGGTTTCTGAGATACGGCAGCTTTTGCCATTAATAGAATGAAACATTGTTTGCCACACAATGCTTTAAAAACTCTTAATTCAAAGTCACTTAAAGGGAATAAAAACATATATTGCCTGAATTCATATTATATTGCCTCCTGCTATCTATTTCCATGACCACCAAGCCAAAAACAAAAATTCAGTGAATTAGAAATTCCACATTTTATGCTGTGCATCCGGACATTTTCGAATATGCATATTTTTGGTGCGCTTTTCGGGATGCCGAGATGTGACGTCACATATGACCCATACTCGCATCAGGCCGACCCTTTCCATGCATTCAGAGCATGTTTACAAGGATAGCTTTTGGGTCGAAATGAGCATCAAAATGAATTATTGTGTGATATTCCGATGTAATACAAACACTAGTCATCATAGAGGAACAAGCAGTTATCTTACGGTTCCACATGAATCCAATTTTATTCAAAACAATTAATGCGAATGGGCCTACAAGTCGACTAGGTTTCGCCGAGCTTGGGCTTGTTTTTAGAAAAATGATATCGGATGCAACCAACGGGAGATAATCTACACCAATAAACATACATAGCAAACATATATCGTAACCATCTACAGAAAGTAACGTGTATAATCTCATAATATCACTAGAATATCGATGTATCAAGGAGGAGTTGTACAATTTATCATAACAACTTAAATCAGTCAGTGAATTTCTGTCGGTCCTGCTAGCTCAGTTGGTAAAGGCTTTGGTTCCTTGGCATTTATTTTGCAATCGGGCGACGCCGGTTCAATCCCGACAACAAACCATTGATTTTCTTTACACTTTTTTGTTTATGTTTTCACAAAGTAATATAAACCAAATCAGTTTTATACTATGATGCACTGTTTGTAAATATTTTTTAAATTTTCGTAGTAATTATTTATTCGCCACAAAAATTAAAATATGGGAATTATATAACGATGTTTCTAAATTTTATTTATCCAAACAAATATACTGTAATGGATATATAATATATTAATTGTATATATACATTGTATGGTAATATATTGTAATTATATATGTGAAAACAAATGGTGATTTGTCTGGATAAATACAATTTAGAAACATCCTTATATGTAATTACCATATTTTTATTTTTGTGGCGAATAAATTACTATAAAAATATTTACAAACAGTGCATCATAGTACACAAAATGATTTGGTATATATTACAAAAAAAGTGTTAAGAAAATCAATGGTTTGGTGTCGGGATTGAACCGGCGTCGCCCGATTGCAAAATAAATGCCAAGGAACCAACGCGTTTACCAAATGAGCTAACAGGACCGACAGAAATTCACTGACTGATTTAAGTTGTTATGATAAACTGTACAACTCTTCCTTCATTACTTTCTGTAGCTGGATACGATATATGTTTGCTAATGTATGTATATTGGTGTAGATTATCTCCCGGTGGTTGCATTCGATATAATTATTCTGAAAACGAGCCCGAGCTCGGCAATACCTAGCTGCTGCGAGTGTGGGTCATATGTGACATTACGATACCACGTGATCGCCTAGCTCTTTAAATTTTTATTTTCCCCGGGAATCGCTAAACAGACGGGTTTAAAATCGAATTGATGCTACAAATGTATTTTTCTGTATTTTTTTAATGTTCTCGAATGTTACATACAATGTTTTAAACGTTGTGTACTCATGGAAAATAGAATTTAGTTAATGCTTTGTTTTTATTTCCTTTAACTTACGGTGTACAAGCATGGGGCAATGGAAATACCATAAGATAGAAATTTTACAAAAACCCGCTATACGAATAGGTAACAGAAAAAGATATAGAAGTCAAACCGATCATATCTTCAAATCTGAAAATATACTTAAAATCACTAATATTCACAGGATGCATGTCTCACTATTTATGTATGACTATGACCATAATACACTGCCTAAATCCTTCAAACATTATACTAACACCATAATTACTAGATAACATAACCTCTTATATACAGAGAAGCCCAGAACACGTTTTTCATCTAAATTACCTAAACACATTTTATATAACTATGGAATAATCTCGATTATAAAATACAAAACGTCAAATCCAGACAAAAATTCAAATTGTTATTATCCAATCAATATGTAGACAACTATCTTAGCTACGTGCATTGCCTAAATCCCAGATGTGCGGAGTGCAATTAAATCATTGGTTACTTTTTATATCTATGTTTGGATCCACATAAATTTCTTATCATTGTTTTCTAACAGTAATTTCCTACACTAATTCGTTTCCTTCTCCATCGCATCCCCAGTCCGTTGTCACACAGAAGATATCATACACTCGTGATAATCATCGTACAACTGTATACGCATGTGTAAATATAATTCAAAATATATGGTTATGTGGTCACAGGAAGACGGCATATAACATGCCATGTGACCACCATGCAACACAACTTAAATTTTTAAAACGGTTGTTTTGTGTACGTATACTGTTATGTTGTTGTTGCAAAATAAATTTATTTGATTTAACAGAGATATAGTAATAGACTGATACAACTTTATTGAGAACAATCTGTTATCAAAGATTTGAAGGTGTCCTAAAATATGTACATCAATGTGTTTGAAATAGTCATAATCTGTCATTAATAGGTTATACAAAACAACATTAAATGTAAACAACACTACAACAACTTCTACAAATTGGATGACAAAATTTATATAGTTTCAATCGCAATGAATAATAACTACAAAAATAGAGCATAGTAGTTTTCGTGCCTTAAATAAGCACTATAATATGTGCACTGTATTTCACAAATAATGTGTACAAAACATAAAATCATAGCTAACAGCCTAAGATATTTTGAAGATACACAAATTGAATAAATTGTAAGTATATTTTTGTATACAAATACCAAAAATGCTAAGATTGTAGCTCCTATTCATTAGCAGGGCTTACCTGTACTTGTGACATCAGTGGGGGCTGAGGGGTCAACAGCTTGACCAGTCGGGGTTCCCGTGTCCTCCACGTCCACGGTCATCTCACTGGCCATAGCTGCCATCTTCTGGACACGGCAAATCAAGACGTTTCAAAAACAAATGGTTTATTCTGGACATTTTAATTTACATATTTTATCAAGCCAGAAATAATTAGTAATTTCATATTTTAGTATGATTTATCTTAGGCCCTACCAGTGTTTATTTTATATATTGTTTTTTTTATTTATTTAATGAATGATTTATTTTATTGTGCTTTTTTAAATATACATTTCCTTAATTGTACAGTGCATCAATCCGCGAAGCAGTGTTTAGCACTTAGTAAATTATACAGCAAATGTTATTATTATTATTTATCAGAGAGATTACCAATACAAAATTTTCATACCAAAGGAAGCCATGGATATTGAAATTTTTTAAGGACAGAGATGCACAGCACAAAAAGTAACTCATTTTAAACACATAAGTAAACAATAAACATACATCTATACAAATAAAAACCATTATTTTGGTAGGTGCGACTAAGAGGTGAAGAGATATATCTCAGCAACAAACAGGGTGGTTTGTAGGATGTTCAGGTCACTCTATACTCTCCAACTGTAAGGCATGTCACACACAAAGAGAATCGTTATTACTAAATTATGTTATCACACATACAACAATGTGTCCATTCTCCTGCCATATAACACATATCAGTTCTTTTTCACTTTCACAAACGATCACCCTAAACAACGTCCAGTACCTCCCACAAGTGCATTCCACAGCCCATAAGCATATACAAGTATACAAAGGCAAGACACTTTTAAAAGTCACTTAGTGTGTCAGATGGTCCATATTTAGGCTAAAATACAACAGTTTATTGCGAACATTAGTTGATGCTTGTGGATGGGGTTTGTGGACCCAATTGAAATATTTTTGCAACAACATAAACATGGTTCACCTGACACACTACGGGACTAATAAAGTTGTCTTGTACATGCCTGTGTGCACGGGTGGTTATAAATGCTTGTGGACGGTGGTCCGCAATAGTACACGGTTGTGAGCAGTGTTTAGTATGACCCTAAAACAAGGCTCAAATATTACTAGAGTATGGAAAATATTACACCATTGACATCTCCATGGGCAGTGCCCAATAATAAAGGTATTTCACACCTATACTGAAGGCTGAGCGCTCTATTTGTATCACTACCAGACCTGGGGCCGAAGTACTCAGTACTCAAGTACACTTTTTAAGTACTCGTACTCACAAAACTTATGGGTCATGGACTCGTACTCATTGTACTCAGATTTTACGAGTACATTACTAGTACATCTAAGTACTTTCTCAATAAGTACTGGGGAAAATATATATATTTGGTTATAAAATGAAACTATCCTGAAATATTTAAATGTTCAACTATTTTTTAAATACTTTGTTAATTCTGATAGAATACCACCTTACCATCCCTACACATAGTACATCCTCATTCTCTGATAACCATGACTTATGATACCAAACATGGCAACAGGCAGCATCTTTTCCCAGTCAGAAACACCCTCTTCAGCAAACAATAATTGTAGGCTATCAGTTCAGGCCATAAACCTGGTTGTTTAATTGAGCCACCAGGATGTCCATAAAGAGCCAATTAGCAGTTAACTCACCAGTTAGACAGGAAATGCTTTTGATGTAGTCTGGAGACCATGCCACTTGACAGTGGTTGTCAGAGCTAAATGCTAAGAACAAGAACTGCCAGTCTTCCTCTGTAGCAGTAAGGTGGCTCAAGTCAGACTGCCTCCTACTCTAGTATAATCTCATGCCAGCAGCCTGGCTAAAAAGTCCAAAGGGGATGCTGAGCCTGTTATGTGGACATGTGCTAACCCTCTCAACAATTAGTAGTCTACGATCAGAAAATATAAATTGGAAACTTATAATATCAGCAGATTGCTGATTGTAGAGGTGAACGAATACCTCTGTCAGCCATGTACAGATCGTCACAGTGACCCACTCCAGTTCTGAGTTTTCCAACTGTGGCTCAGTTGGTTCCTCACCATCTCAGCATTCCGGCCTCATCAGCCCCAGATGAAAGGGTATTTAGGATAGCCGAAAAAGTATTCTGCCCTGAAAGGTGCAGCCTGAAAGACTCAAACTGTGAACAACTCATGTTCATTCGGTGCAATGGCAAATAGATGATAAGATCATATGATGCCACTGAAATGAATGCCAATGAAGTGAATTCCATTGTTGATGACATAGAGATTTTTTTAGTTTTCCTCATAAAAAATTTATCAACTGCCATTGCATATTCACTTGTGCTGAGTTATATAAATTAGATTAATTAATCATTATAAAATACGTTATTATTTAATATTTATATTAAAAAAATGTACTCGTACTTTTACTCGTACTCGTGAGAATGTGCTCATACTTGTACTCGTACTCAGCTTTCAGCCATGTACTCGTACTCATCCATCATCAAAGTACTCGTACTCGTACTCATGAAAATGTACTCGGGCCCCATGTCTGATCACTACACTTACCTAGTTACCTTACATGGCTTGATCACTCACACAAATTGGTCACCCTTACCTAAAACATTGATATATCTATCACTGGATCTTACATTAAATACTCAATTGTATTGTTCATTAAGGGTATGACTGCCCTACTAATTAATTTTGTTTAAAAATGTACATATGCAGATATGCTTTAGAGATGTTTTAATATTTAATACACAATGTAGCAACACTAGTACATTACATTTACCTTTGGCAGGAAAATCTTGGGACTGTATCATTGAGATTTTGTGGTGCAGGAAAAATCGGAAAAGCAGTGGAAATATTGATCAGATAAGTATTTTGCATCAGTATTATTCATAAACCACCTGTAGACATATTAAGAAATGATTACAGCTAAAAGTTAGTCATAGAAAGTATTAGCTTTCGAGAGCGATATTAGAAGGTTTGTTGAAGAATCGTAGTGTTACGCCCATTCGCTAGGGGACACATAGCGTATGTCTAGCATAGGATAGCTGGGCACTAGGTGATAGGTCAGTCTAATTCAGATTTTTGTTTACATTATTGAATATATGAGAATAAGTGATTTGGAGTATACAGACTACACTCAAAGAAGTATCTGCCAAATATCGTAATAACGTTGTTTCAATACAACTCAGGAACCAGTGCGAACTGTATTATTATGTAATTTATGGGGGATTTTAACCATGGTCATATACAATTGAAATCTCTACAGAATATAGGGAGTGAGGACCTCAACTTGGCAGAAGTTTTTAGTTTCAGTACAAGATAGTTTCCTTTCTCAACATGTACTAGAACCAACCAGGGGTGAGAATGTGTTAGACATAGTTTTGTTCTCACAGAATGAATTAGTTGACAGTGTTAACTTAAAACAACATAATCACGTATTATCGCTCATATTAAATACGTTTCCTTTAGCAATTTTTTGTCTTATCAACGACAACCTGACAACAAATGTTGTACTTACGATATATGTTTATTACTCGTGTCGAGTAACCTTCAAGAATTCACAAAATATGAAAAATCAACATACTGAAATAATTTACCACTCATGACTGCATTACTTAATTTATCTACTAGAAGCATACACATGAACTCATGACGTAGACCACGTACTAGGCCAAACGATAGTTCGCATTATACATTAGTTTCTTGCTGGTCGAGTAGCCAGCTGGAGTGATAACTCGATGCAACAAAGTATCACTTGTGTCATGTACATTGTGCAGAATGGTGGCTCATTGTAATGCTTCTTAGGCCCTACATATTTTAACGATCTTGATCATTTGAATGTTGTGAGAAAGTTACGAATACAAATGTTGACCATTCCTTTCAAGCTGCATTGTGTATATAGGCCTACTCATTATTGTTTGACCTTAATTGGGACGACCCAACCCAATACATTACAGTCTTAACAGTTTTAATTTAATCGAATTTTAGTATTTAGCAAAAGTCTCTCTCTCTTTATATATATGTGTGTGATATAATATATGATATGTGTGTTTGTGTGTGTGGTGTGTGTAATGTGTATGTGTGTGTGTGTGTGTGTGTGTGTGTGTGTGTGTGTGTGTGTGTGTGTGTGTGTGTGTGTGTGTGTGTGTGTGTGTGTGTGTGTGTGTGTGTGTGTGTGTGTATATTATATATATATATATATATTATAAAGTTTTCTTTATGTTTCGTTATCATTTTGTATGTTGCTCTTTTTATATATAAAACTGAAAGTATTTTATGGAAACATAAACATGTAATTGTTAAAGTGAAAATACTGTTTGACAATTGTTTGTAAGGATCTTGCTCCCAGATTTAGTTGCTGTTGTGATATTGTGAGACTTTAAAAATGTCCCTTTTGATACATTTTCACCAGTAGATTGAATTATTTCAACATATAGTTTGATTTCAATTAGTTACTTTTCATGAAATCAAATCGTGTTGCTATTTTGAGGACATTCCTCACAATAAAATTAATAGCCATTTAAAAACATTTGCTTTTTAATTTAAATTAGCCCTTTCCTGACTGCTTAGTGCAAGCGTATTGAACTACTTCCAGAAAATAATCTATAATGAAAACGTACAATCGGTAATAATTCAGGATGGGGACAATATTAGCCTGACTGTGGGTTAGGAGGAGCAATCGTTTCGCCTAGTTATGCCTTACATGATAACATTAAACCTATGGATGAGGCAAATGGAATGTAATCGTTTTATAATAAATATTTTATGGCTAACTATGATATTATAATATATTTATGTGATTATTTGTGTGACTCTAGCCACCTAAACCTGTAAAACCAAATTATAATAACGATTACATTATACATATTCACACACACATATGTCCACATACGCGCACACACGCGCGCGCGCAAACACACACACAAACATACGCGCGCGCACACACAACACACACACACACAGTCACACGTGCGCACACGTGCGCACACGTGCGCACACGCACACACAGTCACACGTGCGCACACGCACGTAGGCCTAATCATATACTCTGTGTTTTAAAACCTTTCATACATGGCAACTAGCCCATATTACATATGACAATCTATAACATGGTGCACATTGGCGGGGGGACAGGGGGAGGGGTCAAGGAGCAGCTGCCCCTGGAATGTCTCCGGGGGGGGGGGGGCAGATATATGGTTCTGCCCCCCCATTAAATGTGAGCGTGACTGTTTGTTTTTGTGGCTAGCGTCAATGATGGGTGAAAATGTACATTTTATTAGACGATTCCAAAGCACACTCACTCGCTTACGCGCTTGTTCGCACGCACGCACGCACGCACGCACGCACGCACACGCACACATATACACGAGTGTGTTGCCCCACATGCATGAACATGATAGTGCATAGGCTATTCGATTAAAACACAATGTATATTTCAATTGTCTTTGTTTGTTTTTGCAATTACATGTCAACAAACAGTAATAACTATTGAGAAGCTTAACTTACAATATCCCATTTTATGATCGATGTAATGTTAGTCACTCTACAGGAATTTAAAACAATAGGTGTGTTGTGCCCCATATATCCAGAAATTAAGTTTCTAAATCCGTTTCCATCGTGAGCAAATTTCAGTTCTGTACATGTCTGTTATAACATAATCCAAGTAGTTTTACATAATTATCTTATTTTATTATGTACATTTGTTATGCAGCTATTCAAACATAATGGGATACCGCATCGTTGATGTCGCGGGAGACGGTGGTGTGCAAAAAGGGTACATAATGGCGCAGCTGGTTCTTGTAGCATTTGCAAAACTGATTTCCAATTTGAAAAATTAACGTTAATCTATAACAGTGTTTCTCAAACTGTTTTGCTCTACGACCCCTTTTTCTCAAACAATCATCACAACGGCTCCCCACCAACCATAATAAATCTAAAATAACCAATGTTTACTCAAAGGTCTAAAAGCCAGTTAGAGATGAATACACCTTTATTTGAAGTCATATTTAAAACATGATGCTGTTAATCAAATAGGTGACACTGCATAACACCAACAGGCTTCATGATTGTGAATTATTTATTACATATATGTATAACACCAACACTAATTATTATTTGAAGTCATACCTTACTGACTTTACACAAAGAACTGTCTCTGTTGGTCTGTTCAAACTTCAATGGGATGAATGATGGTACAAAGCATCGACAGGCTTATTGATTATGGGTTTCATTATAGCGAGGCGAATGGTTGCAGGTGACTCAAGGCAACGTCACGCAAGTTTGGGTAGGTAACTTCCACGGATGACCAAGACATTGCGACGGTTACAGATTGGAACTTCATTTCGGCACCTGAATCTTGCTGGAGACCAAGAAGCTCTTCGGCGACTTCTGATATAAAGTTGTCTCAGCCAATCTTGCGCCTCCAATTATCCAGCTTGCGCACGAAAGCTTTGACTTTTTCAACAAAATCAGTGATAATGGTTTCTTTCCCATGAAGTTCAACGTTCAGATTGTTGAGCTGTAAAAAGATGTCGACGAGGTACGCTAGTAGTAGTTCATGTTCATATTCTGTCCAGTCTGAAAGTAGATCCACTTTGTTCTGGATACTGAGGAAGAGTTTGATTTCCTCTGTGAGGGCAAACACACGTCGGACAACATTGCCTTTGCAGAGCCAGAGGACTTGTGTGTAGAACAGAAGAGTTTCATGGAGGGAGTCCATGTTCCATGTTGATTTGAAAGCACTTGCTTTCACAAAGTACACAGTTTTTATTACTGTGTCAAGTGTTTTCATAAGCGCCTGGGGTAGTGTCTTTGACGCTAGAACCTGTCTGTGTATCATGCAATTAAGTGAGAAGGCACGTGGAGCTTTTCGTTTGACGAGGGTTACAAATCCTGATCAAGATCTAAGCATTGCAGGGGCCTCGTCGGTACACACCACATAGATTGTTCCAGCCAAGGCCTTCGGCTTCAAAGAATCCAGTCAGTTTGTCCATCACGTCTTCCCCTTTGGATGTTAACTCGAGATCATCACAAAAACAAGAATTCTTCCTTCAGGTCTCCATTGTGAACGTACCTGGCGAACACAATCAGTTGGTAGCAGAACTGAACATCTGTCAATTCATCATGTTGGATGCTAAACACACCAGCACTTTTGATTTCCTGGATCACATTTTCTGTGATGTCCAAAGAAAGTTCACACATTCTTTCCAGTTTGAGAACCACTGATCTATAATTATTACAGTCTGTCAGTACAGTATATTATTATTGCAGTCTAGCTGGTTTGATTTAAAGCAAAAAGTTAATTTCCCGACAGTACAGCTCCAATTTTAGATATCATCAACGTTTGCATTGCTTAGCAAAATTATGTCCTCTTGAAACGTGAAAGCTCTTTTTTATCCCTGTGATTCGTGATCAGGTGGAGCGTGATTTAAAATATATTTTCCTTGTGAACCGTGATTGAGGTATCACTTTCTTCGTGAAATTGACGACACTATGTCGACAGGTGACTAACAATTTCGATCTCTTCGTGAAACAAGAAATTATATATTTCAGTGTGAAATCCCAAATATTTTCACTGTAAATTGTGAGTATTCAGATAGAGATAATTATTGACTCTCATGCCAACTTTGAAATAATAAATTAAATAGGGATACACACTTTTATTAGGTAATACTATACTATAAAACAATTTCAACATTAAACATATATTGAAACATGTCACACACAAAATAAACAAAAGTAAAATTTGTGCAGTTTTTATGTTTATCCTGAAACAGGATAGACAAGCTGAGTGTTGCC
Source organism: Paraescarpia echinospica (assembly GCA_020002185.1). Lineage (NCBI taxonomy): Eukaryota > Metazoa > Annelida > Polychaeta > Sabellida > Siboglinidae > Paraescarpia > Paraescarpia echinospica. The sequence goes on along the minus strand of CM034536.1, from coordinate 4,576,829 downwards.
ATCTAGCGGGTAACATTTAAAAGGCGGCTTAAGAAGCAGACTCGGCGAAGTCACGCAGCCGGGCGAGAGCCGGTTAAGCGAGACTATGTGTAAATCTAATGATACTTTGTTTGGCCTTCAAAGCGGAAGTAGCGGTATCTGACATAAACATGGCTTCCCGTGTTGGGTGGCTGTTTTTAGCTGCAAATGTTTTCTTGGTGCTAGTTCAAGTTCTCGCTGGGTAACTACTGTTTGTCTTTTCGTGTGAATTCGTCACCATGTAATTTTCTCATGCTAAATATTATTTCTTGTTTTGAAGTCTGAGCGCCTCTCAGTAGTACTATGAATCTAAGTTACTTGGCGATAATTGGGATTAGCCAATGGGAGGCGTGCACGTGCTGACGTGTATAAATGTTGGACTAGTGTTATTGTATAGAATCGACGCCGATTGGAATACAATATATGTATTATATTAATTAGGACTGTTTTATCCGCAATTTGAATATATGCTCTAGCTAACACAAACCAGAACAAGAAACTAAATTTATTTGATAATGATCTTTTAAGTTATGATAAGAAAACAGTAGGCCCTAACCTAGGCCCGGGCTAGGCTAGCCTAAACTAGCAATATTCCAATAACACAAAAATTTAAAATACTTTTTAAAGTTTATTAGCCCCCTACTCTACTCTAGTCTAAGTTGAAAACTAAAAATCTACCAAGCTCAATGTGACAAGTACTAACAACTAAATATCTTCACTGCCTCCCGCACATACTTTTTATATCTGACTAAATAAATGCTCAATATAAGATAGTTGTCTATTGATTGTGTTGCCAACAGCAATGCATCGAGTTCGTGTATTTGAAATATCATGTATGACGTGCATGACTTGCCATTTTTGTTTACAACATAAACCTCAATATTAATTTGTTAATGTTATATGCAGTAATAGAAATAAGCCAAATTTCCACTCATCCAATGGACAAGTCATTTTTTAAATCTACTTATCTGGCAAAATTAGCATTGTCCGAGCATTTGTCAAATGTAAAGAAATTAAAATAATGTCGGATGAATAAAAACATAATCTTCCTGCTGTTTTGTTACCTGTACACCTGGGTGACTTGTGGCCGAAAGCATACTTTGAACTTGTGTAAATTTTGAAACACACATGTAAAATGTAATTGCATATATTTCACCAGGCCATTAAATTATTCAAATCAAATCAATTTATTTTGCAACAACATCGCAGTATACATACACAAAACAACCGTTTAAAAATTAAGTTGTGTTGCATGGTGGTCACATGGCATGAAATGTGCCGTCTTCCTGTGACCCCATAAACATATATTTCAAATTATATTTACACATACGTATACGATGATTATCACGAGTGTATGATATCTTCTGTATGACAATAAATTATTAATAATGTATTTCATCACAAGTATTAAAATAAGACACATCACATAATGTAACCATTATTTTAGCAATACTGCATGATGGTGAATATTTGCACTAATAACAGCAATATTTATAAATATTACAATAATAAAATTGAGATGAGTATCATTTTCCTTACCATTTTTTTTCTTATTTTTATATTATATATAACATACTACCGAAGACCAGATGGAAAGACACGTGCAAAAGAGACATGGAAATCGTGGGTCTGAGTGCAGATGTAGTGATGGACAGGGTGACGCGGTCACATGGAGAAAGAAAATTACCAGCCATACTGAAGACCCCAGATGATGGGAAAAGTCAGAGGAGAAGAAGAAGAATATAACATACTAGCAAAAACAGATGTGCGAGTGTAAAATGAACAACTTGAAACACGTCCAAAACATGAAATTCTATGGTTGCTAATAACCTCATGGCTCGTCTGATCCCGACGATCTTGGTATCATTTGAAAGGATGCACTTTCTTTTATTCTAGCGTCATCTAGATTTCCCGGTAACCATTTATAGAACACCTGTAAACGGACCTACAATCATGCTGTTTTGCAGCGGGTACTCAGTACACTAATCTTCCGATTGCGGCATTGTTTTCCTCATTTGCATAGGTTCAGACTTGCGCACTTCACAATTTCGTGATTCCATGTTATAAGCTCCACCCACTTTTAAACTGTGGCGATACTGACAAGCTTTGATGGCGGCGAAACCAATATATCTCTACGTTGGTGTGACATCACAATAACGTGCACCAACCAACGGAGACTAACGGTCAACATTTGTAATCATATTTTTTTAACCATCTCTGCAGACGAGACTTCTACAAGATCCTTGGTGTTCCGAGGTCAGCAACAATCAATCAGATTAAAAAAGCATATCGAAAATTGGCCAAAGAGCACCACCCTGATAGAAACCCAGATGATCCTGCAGCAGAGGAAAAGTTTCGCGATCTCGGAGCAGCGTATGAGGTTGGTTTTGATGTGTGAAAATACTTGTACAGTGACTATTGGTAGATACTTCATAATATTTGGATGTCATGTTACATTATCATATCTGCCTGCTTTGGCAGTCACGGGGAGTGTTTTTGGGAAGTACACATGAACATGTAAAATGACAAACTAACATTCAGCGATTCATCTTTGCACATAAAGCATGATTAACAATTTCTTGTTTAGCTACCCCACATGCATTGAACAATTATGTTAACTTTACAACTGTGGGTTTGTAACACGGGATGGGATTTGTTCTGTTAACTGGAATCAGCCAATTATTGGCAGGAAGTTCATTGAATCAGTTATACATCACCTGGCTTGTTGTTTGGTGTGTGGGAACATAGAAACTTCAAAGGTATTTGTGGCCCAGCACCAAGTCGAGATGTGGGCCACTCTTTTAAAAGTGCCTGCAATAGCGAGTGGTTAGCATTTGAATGTGTTTACAATTTGAGCATTTCGTGGGTGCAACGTTCAAATTGTGAGCACTGTGTTATAAATAAATGTTAGTGGATGGGGAACAGACATTGTACCGTCACTATGTTATCATTGTGTGTTTGACATGTAGATTCTATCTGACAAAGAAAAACGGGCGACGTACGACAAACACGGAGAAGAGGGACTGAAACAGGGCAATGCATTCCATGACCCCTTTGACTCATTTTCTAGGTAACTGGTATAATAGGCAGTTTTAATTATATTTTAATATACTGTGTTTTATTAGATACCGTGTGTTATTATTTAATACAAATAAACTAGTGCAATGTTGTAACTATAATCAATGCCTTTTCTGGAGTGATGTAGCTTTTTATGATGATCTATTACACATACCGGGTACTCAGTAATTGCTAATTACTAATGCTTTACTGTCAGAAATTTCAGTATGAATGAATGAACTTCAATGAAGTTAGTTATGTTCAAAATAGAGGAACTTGGTAATCTTGGTAATTCTCATCAATGGTCATTGTTGTAATTAGATGTTTAAAATATGGCACTAAATTTAAAGAATTACAATTATAATATATATATAAACACATTGCTGAAATGTAAGAAATAATATTTATGTTATTAAACATAATGTAATACTGTTTGCAACAAACTTGTCATTCGTTTAAATTGTGTCGTCGTGATGACGATTAATTAATTTATTGTCACCTGGTGACCGCGTTGTTCTGAGCGGTCGTGCCAGGGATTGGAATGGTTTAGTAACATTGTGTGTCATTAGTATATATGTCTGCTGTCTACGTAGAAAGTCTGTCTGTTTTAGTTTCTTTGGAGACTTTGGGTTCGGAGGAGGTGAACAACGAAGGGAGGTCCAAAAAGGTGGTGATGTCATCATCGACCTGGAAGTCAGTTTAGAGGAATTATACACTGGAAATTTCATTGAGGTAAATACCACTTTTATAGCCAGTATTTACTAATGAATGGAAAACTGTTAAAGTTTTTAGCTGCCAGATGGTGCACCATTAAATATAGATTAGATAGTAGCGGCCTAGCCATCAAAGTAGGCTGGATTAGCCAGTATCATCGGAGAGCCATTCAAATGTAGTATTTGTTTTGGACAATAAACATTGTAAATAATTAATACAAGTTTATAGAGTAGCACTGTGTGACACATAACATGGTGTAGTAATGCAATCAATAATGTTTGCATATTTTGTTTTTGTAGTTTGTATCTTTCTAAGCATTCAGTAATGTCATGATTTTTTGTCCCAATAACCACAGGATAAACTGCATGTATAATAACATGATAAATACATTGACCACTATCAAGTTAAAAATTAACGTTAACGTTAGATTCCTAGCAAGATACAAATGGATATTATAATAGGATCCCTGAGAATATTTTCAGAATGCTCACTTGCATTCAATTTTCTACAACATCTACGTACTTGTTTGTGTTTGCAAGTAGCACTGTATACTATGATATCATTGCCAGGTGTGTCGGTACAAGTCAGTGGCCGCTCCAGCAGCTGGAACGAGGAAGTGTAACTGTAGACAGGAGATGAAGACGATACAACTGGGCCCCGGGCGCTTCCAGATGATGCAGCAGCAAGTCTGTGACGACTGCCCCAATGTCAGGTCGGTCAACGGTCATTGTGTGCATTCTTTAAAGCGGTCCTTTTGGCAGATTTGACCGATATGTTAGAATCGTTTTTTTTCAGTATGAATATATAGATACAGAGAATGTTTGCATAAATTTGTTTTATAATACATATATTAATTATCGTTGCAACTCCACAACTATTATAACAATCTTTCCAATAAATGGTTAAAATCTAACCATGTTGTGCTGTATGTATAACAGTAATGCTGTTTTGTTTGTAGAATGGTGGCTGAGGAAAAGTTACTAGAAATTGAGATAGAGCCAGGAATGAGGGACGGCCAGGAATATCCCTTCGTTGCAGAAGGTACATTTCACAATTCCAGGCTATAAACATGCAACATAAAGCATTATGAAGTTGCAACAAGTCTAAAAGGAATGCGTATGGCTGAATTAATACATTTCTATCGTGGAATGACTTGTTCAAATCATGACTCATGGTGCATGACTCATTGCAGTTATGAATCGTTCCAAAATATGACTTTTTGGTGGGTCACTGAGCTGTTTTTTCTATTCTATAAGCTTTTGAATAATTTTGTTAATACAGAAACTGTCACAACATGTTATACGGACTGGCCAATGGCTCATCGTGAATTAGTTATTTTATATAAGTTAGTATGCAACTGAACCTGTTTTCATTACTAATTTTGATAGTGGAAACATATTTGATTTGAAACTTCTGAATTTTTATGGACCTAAAACAAGTTTCACTGTTTCACATTTCACAAGAGTAAATGGCCTATCAGAATTAACATAAGTATAAAAGTATAGCACTTGACTTGAGTATTTCAGTTTTCTGACATGCACGCAGACACACACACACACGCACGCTCTCACACATATATACACACACACACGCATTCGCACGCACGCATGCGCATACACACGCACTCGCAATCACGCACACAAATGCAAGCACGCATGCATACAGACACACACACACTTATAGTTAGATTGGGTCATACGTAAAATCGTGTTGGTAACCATCCAAGCTCTTCTTCATGTTATGGGTGGAATGTTATAGTACTTTAGTTGTTTCTCATTTCCTGTTTGCACTCATCGTGATTGACTGTGTTGTCTTGATCCAGGAGAACCACATATTGATGGGGAGCCAGGGGATTTACGTTTCCGCATCAAACAACTCAAGTAGGTCGACATTCTCTTCTCTGGTAATGATGATGATTCATATTGATATGCCTAGATGAAACACACAGCAACATTTTGATTATGTTGATGTTATAATGAAGGGTAGCCAGTGATCCTAAAAAGTCTGCCATTTTGGGATTTCATAATTTTGTAATAGCTTCATTTAATATGCATGCTCAACAATATTTTTTCTACATTCTGATTACAAATACATATAATCAGCTGATGTATGCCCAACTTCTTAATGCCTAATGTTCACATTTTGTTTTGGCTGTTTTCTCAAAACAATATTTGTGACCATTTGCGATGCTGTCAGAGTATTTTGGAAAACTATACAGGATAGAGACTTGGAATTTTCATGAGTTATTATGTGGAATGTGCCCTTTCCATTGAGTTTTTTTGATATGTTAGCTTGTTTTAGACGTTTCTAAACAAGAGTTTAACAAATGGGGAATTAAAGAAAAACCAAAACGCTGATTTTCTATGTTTTCAACAATCTTGACTGAACTATTATAATCCCCAAACTTGCCGAAAAAATTTTGAGTTTTAACCAATACATGGATGATTGTTATTTTAGGACCCGTGACTACCCCTAAAACAACTTGAGAAGTTGACAGTGCGTTAAAGAGTTGAGACATATTTCTGTAGAGGTGTGGAATAATTAGATCAGTAATGTACTGCCGTATTTGCCTATATGGTGTATACTATTCATTACTCTTCTTTTAGACATTTGTACGATGGGTAATTTCTCTTTGCATTATCTTTTTTGTTTGATTTAAGAAGTCTTGTAATAATTAGACACAGAGTAATTATGCCTTATAATATTCCACTGCAGGCACAGAATATTTGAAAGGAGAGGAGACGATCTCTACACAAATGTCACAGTATCTCTGGTTGATGCTCTAATTGGATTTGAAATTGACATCGACCATTTAGACGGTCATAAGGTATGTGCTCATTGTTTCCAGTTGGTCGAAGGAAAACACAAATATTGTATTTGTTCTTTTAAGCGTACGTGCCCTATTTATCATACACCCCCTTTTCAACAGCATCGGACATTGATCTGTGACTAAAACTGTTCCATCATTTATTGTAATTCCCTGTCAAACATTGACAACATGAGAAAGAAAGTTCCACCTGCATCTACAGTCTTTGCAGTATGGAAACTCTATTTGGTGGTGCCACAGAGTGTACAGTAGATACAGTAAAAAATACACACCACTGCCACCATGTGGCGCCACCGTTTTGTCATTTTCACACGTTTTGTGTAGCCCTAAAAATGTTCCTTGAACGTATGCACTTAAAAGAACGAATATAGTAAACATTACACTGTCAGAAGTGGGATGTGGTTTTAGCAACCTCTTAGGCACAGTTGCAAAAGTTTGCGAAGTCCAAAAAAGTAGCATTATGGGTGGAGGGTTGGTCATGACCATGTGATGTGGGAACATAAATTGAAATACAATGGCACCACCTATCGAGTAGAACAGGTGGTAATGCACTTTGAGGCTATTGTCGATATCACAACTAAGCGTGGTTGAATCCAGAGGGAATTTGTTGTGTGTGTGTTTGACTGTTTGGAAGCCATTTTGGATTTTTGAAAATCGCAAACCACACCACGTATTGGTGGAGGTGGGTGGCGATTTAATACAATACAAAATACAACGCTTCTCTCGACTCTGGAAACTGATGAGACCATCTGTTAGATACTTGGTTTCTGATATCACTCTTGCACGTAACCAAATACTAGATAATATTATAGCAACAATAGCCCTGGTTGTTTATATTAGCATTTCCGCACATCTCAGTAGTTTTGCGTCAACAGATTTGGTGACAGTAGCAGCTGTTATTTTGTCTGTGCATTTGCATATATATTGAAAATTGACAAAAACACTGATGTTATTATATTGTTGTCACACTGTAAGATTCAGACTTGCAGTATTAATGGAGAAGCCATTATGACAAGTCTTGAATTAAATATTGACTTTTTTGATAAACGATTCTATACACGTGTTGTGGGTATGTTTTTGTGTTTTGTAATGTATATATTTATAAAATGTATATCTTGTGAGATAAGGTGTCCGCATCGACACAAGCCAACGATGGTAATTGAGTCAACTACGTTACCCCTGGTAGATATGCTGTAGAATCTATGGAAGTTCACAAAATCAGTTGTATTTCGTCTTAGTTGCTGCCTTCGTCGGTTGCGAAAAGTGACCGTGGGAGCTGTGCAATTGCCCACACCACCTACCAATACAAGGAAATTCCAATAAGATTGGCCTTCAGCAGTACGCTTTCTACTAATTACTTCCCGAAAATTACATGTAATACCAGCCATGATAGGCCCAAGTACCCTTACTTCCACGTTTTGACAAGGCAATTTGCCAGGGGGTACTGAGGCTGATATAATCTGATGCATCCCCCAACTCATGAGGATGATTGTCAGCAGTTAATTGTTTGCCAATTTCCTTTTTAATAAAAAAATTCACTGTGAGGGTAACTGTCACTTTTGGATGCGGTGTTTACCAGGTGAGGATTGTGCGGGACAAGATCACATGGGTTGGCGCTCGCATTCGCAAGAAGAATGAGGGAATGCCAAGTTATGAGAACAACAACTTGAAAGGAACAATGTTTGTCACATTTGATATTGAATTCCCCAAGGGAGAGTTGACGTCAGCGGAAAAGGAAGGTGTGTGGATGAATCCGAAGGCAGTGGGATCTATCCCACATGTTTTAGTACTTAGATATTTTTTGATATTTAGAAATCAAGGTTTTAATTTGTCAGTAGATTTGTTGTGAACTGCCATGAAGCACGTCAATTAACCTATGCCATATTGCCACAAATAGTTTGATAAAATTTTATCTAAAGAACTATTAAGTTGAGGCCTCAACTTAGCAAAGTGTGATAGTAAATGCATTATGTAATCTTTATTTTGACTTACAGTATTTCAAGATGTATATATAATAAAACAGTGAGAATGTTTATTTCATATTGTAATTATAACAAAGAAATTGCACATGATGTTTTATTGTGCAATCATGAAACTTTACAAAGTTCAATGTTAAGGGTAGTCTCTGGTCCTAAATTTCATTTTTATTCCATTTTGGGATTTCATCATTTTCCAATAGATTAACATGTTATGTATTACCAATACGTTGCATTTTTCAAGATTCTCATTAGAAATGCCTATAAGCAGATGAGGTATACTTGCCCCTACTGTTTAATGTATGGCGCTCTTATTTTGTTTTGGCCGTTTTCTCAACAAAACATTATTTTTGACCATTTGTTACAACAAAAATTATTTTGAAAAAACTACACAAGATAGAGAATTGAAATTTTCACCAGTTATTCTGTGGAATGTTCCAGGTGCAACGAGCTATTTTGGATGTCAGCTTTATTTTAAGGGTTTGTAAACAAGGGTAAACAAATTTGAGAATTAAAAAAAATCTTCATCTGAACGGCACAATTCACTATGGTCATAAAACATGTGAAGTCAAAACCACCTTATTGCACAAAGTAACATTCCAACAAACAACTTATTGCAATAGTGTGATGGTATTTGCTGTCACTTACTCTGAATAGTTTTTCTCGTGGGGGCATAAGTCCATAGGCATATAAGTCACTGTTGCCAAGGCAACAATTACGCAAATTAGCTGATTTTTAACATGTTCAACAACCTTCACCCAACTAATATAATCGTCAAATTTTATGAAGATATGGTGAGTTTTCACCAAGATATGACCCATAGTTATTTTAGGACCAATGGCTACCCTTAAAAGGAAACAAAAGGCTTTTTTTAGCCTCTACTAGACCGGCAGCTGTCCAAATCTTGTATAACACTGGTGACCTTGATAGTGAGGTGTTTATAGGAAGTATTGTATGTGATCTGTGTGACTGTGTAAAAGATTTAATTATCTGTATTAATATTCCTTTTTTTTTCGCTTGCAGCTGTCGAGACACTTCTGAAACAGGGTCACAAATCGCATGTTTACAACGGTCTACAAGGCTACTGATAGGACAGCGGCATGCGTGGACAGAGGTGTTTAGATATTGAGTCGCGTAACTGAGAACGTATGCAGCGTGTGTTTGTTTGCACAAACTCTACTAGGAGAAAACACTTTGTTGTGTGTAAAAAGAATGTATAAAAATATTGTTACATATATTATTTTATCTAAGGAGGCTTACTGTGTGCAGTTCACTCTTGGTGGTTAACATCTTGCTTGTTTAATATTTAGACAACAAGTTCAAGGAAAGGTCATGGTATGATGTCTGTTCTTCGATTTATTAGCATTTATTTATATATAGTTCTTAATACTGCTTGGTACTATACATATGTTGAAAGTGTACTGCCTGTCAGATTTCGTTTAATAATCCGGTAGCATTAAAAAATAAATTTATTTGCCCACTTAAAAACGACAAACTCTGATGGGTATTTCTGATTACACCACACAGGGCAGGGCAGCAAGTGGTGTGAAATAACACAGTCAAAAATTACTTTCACAAACACAGTGGCATAGAATATTTATGAACAATAACGTACTTCTGTTGACGCTCACTTTCCATAAAAGCTATGTTGATTTTTATTGACATGCCCGAACATTTAACAAGCACCACTGCTTCGACTGTGATCTTCTCGGAAATAGCCGAGCTACACACACCAAACAATGGCATCATGTTTTGTTTACAACCAGTAGACATACCTCTACCTCTAAGTGAAAGAAATGGTTTTGCCGCAATACAGCATAATCTATTGGACCATCTGGTCCATTTAATATTTTTATACTGGAACGGTGCTACAGGGATCATACAGTATTTCAAAGTCCTAATCTGTGTGACTAGTCTTGACGTGTGGTGTGTGTTGAAGTACACCTGCGATATCGACTGGTGTTTTGCATGGAACAGTTTGTAACTATCAACAAGCCCTTTGCGACATTACTGCAAGCTCTCTGTCTGGTGTTTGCTGGAAACAGATTTGTGCTTTCAAGAATTTCAAGCTACGTTCTTGTAAAGATCTCGGCCGAGTTATGAGTTGGTTAACACATGTGTTGTACAGTAGTTTGTGAAACATCATTGTCATGATGGCATCAACACCCGTGCTTCTTTTATTACATTGTCATACTTCTTGGTAGACTACGTCTGAAGCCTCTCCTTATCTGTGCTACTGTTTGTTTAACTTTCAATGTATTTACTTTTACAGAGGTCTGGTGCTACTGTATAATCATTATATGGTATCTGTTTTCTTAGTTTATTAATGTTGGCTTTAAAGTACAAGACACAGTTACCACTCACTTCCCGTTCACCCAAGTATTTATATATTTTTAAAGAAGTTTCTCGAAGTGTGCAGACTCTGAAAGAAAGTGCCTTTAAGACCTTAGTTAAGTGAATATATTCTCTGACACAAAGCGGATGTTGGATAATAACTTAGGTATTTATTGCGTGTATCCAGCTAGAAAATACCCATCATAATCCAACATAACAGACATTGTCTACTGCAACTTATATGCAAATTTGTTTTCTATCAGTTGTAAGTTTATGGTGAACAGCTTTAATAAACCCACAACCAATACTTACTTTTTTACTACTGCAAGGGAGAACTTTGTTGAAGGGAATCTGACGGAACCGATGGAGACGGATTGCAATTATTACTGATTAGCTAAAGAATGAAAGAGAATCGTAATTGCTGAGCACTTATAAATTGTCTTTAGCCAGTTTTTACTAATTGTTTTTTGTTGTTGCATTGTGAGAGTGTTTATGCCACCTTATATTATTAATACATATGTGTTTGTATAGTTATCTTGTCTATTACTTGTGTGCCGCTTTATATTTGAAATTAATTGGTCATGCTAGAATGTGACAATCAACAAACGCAAGGATATGCTGTCACATACTAATGAGCAGTAAGCAAAACAATACAATTATAACCAAGTTTACACGCTGTCTATGGGTGGGTTGGCCTTTAGACGCGATTATAATTGTGGTTACGCTGTCGTTTAGAATAATGCGAAAGTGGCATTTACATATCGGATATATAAAGAACGATTTGCAGTTTATGGTTTGTAATGTGAATAACCTGGCGAGAAATCAATTTATAAGGAGTAAAATTCTGCGCAGAGCGGTACGGGATGACACAACAGAAAACTGGTTAGAAGGCACGGTGAGAATTTAATAACTTAAGTGACGGTGTTGTATTATTTACTGTCCTCTTCGCTCGCACGTGGACATTACACCAGAAATGTCAAACCAGATCTATTCCACGTCTTCCTGCCCATCTTAATTTCTTCCAGCGTTCTACGCAAGGTGCCCAAAGGTCTGCCTCTTTTACACGCGGGGTGCATGTTAAAGCGGCATATTGGAGTCTGCTTCTATCCATGCGGAGAACATTGCCAAACCATCTCCAAAATCTTCGCTTCATCAATGAGATTGGTGCGTTGAGAGCCAGCAGTGTGGACGAGTGTTATTTCGTATTCAGCTCCATCAACTGAGCTTCTCCCTATAGCCAAGCATTCCGCTGACGCCCTGCAAAAACTGCGACAGCCTAGAATCCTCTTCTCCATAGTATGTATCTCGTGACCCTTATGCGCTCACAAACCCTCGGGTTGCTCCACACCGTTTGAGAAATGCTAATTGTAGGCTAATGCAAGGGTGTGGGCTCCTACATTATTGCAAATAATTCTTAGCAATAAATGGAAAGTTCAGGTTTTCTATTCGATATGAACTCTAAACCGGTCATAGTAAAATAGGTAATGAATCACAAATAATAAAATAATGAATGCATTTATAAACACGGCAATACATCTTGACCGTATGACACGGTGTCTTACTAAACATTCTGCAGTCGCAGATCGCCGAACGGAGTTCGGTTCCGTTTAAATCGGTCTATTAGATTTAGTGAAAATGTTGATCAAGTTAGTTCGTTGAGACAGTCTTCACCTGAAACAGATTTGTTCTTCCGCTAGCAGGCTACCACACACGTACCTGCTACCCTTCGGTTCTCGGAGAGAACGACAGGTGCGCGCGTTGAATAAAAGATGTCATCCAGATCAGAAAAGCTATGGGGTGATCACCCAAGACATTTTTCTACTGTACTTTACAGTCAGGCAGTTTAACAACTTATTTTAGTCAAATGAGGCCATTTGCCGTTAGAATTGCGAGTATACGTCTGACGAATTCCATGATAGGGGTGTGGCTGTATAGTCTAATTTAATTGGGTGACTTTGCCACAACTTATCTTATTTCATCTCAAAGTACTGCACCGGCGGAGCATCAACCACAGACTGTGTTAGGTTATTCCATGCATATATACGCGTCGGTGTATAAATGAGGTTTTATTTTTAATTGATATCGTTCTTTGAACATTTTAATGTCCATCAATGTCACAAAATTTGATGAGATTGCGGATCGTGTTTCTGTTAGAATCTTATACGTTTCAATCATGTCTCCTCTGAGGCGACGGTATGCTTTGATGAGGTCAGTCTCTGAAAGTTCTCTATATTCAATGTATTTGAAACAAGTTACTCTACTCTGAACATTTGAAGAGCTGTAGTATGCATACTTGGTTTGCATATTAAATGTACGTGGATGGAGAAGATACTTAAAATGGAACATACCGGATAACAGCACTATAATTTTTCCATGGCTTCCTTGGGATATAGTAATTTAAACTGTCAGCATTGTTTGGGTTGTTGCGTTATTTGTTCACCCCAATCAGCTTCCTTAAGTTACTAGTGTTACTTTTTGAACGAATTTAGCCAATTATATATTTCTCACCAATTATTAACTGGGATTGTCCAGTTAAATATCCATTGGATATGGGTTCAGTTACATCGGCACAGTTCGGTGCATCTGAAATTAGCCTTGCCACATATATACCAGACATCCAGTTTACCATTTCACTGCATTCTTAGGACGCCATAGCCAAGGTGGTCAAGATGGTCTCACATCCAAACCCACAATCTGGAGTGGCGTGTGCCGTTGGATTACTGGCCTGGTCAACCAAATACCAGCGTTTGCTACAGGCTTTGAGTGCTGCAACACAGCATCCTGGGTTGGTGGAATATTTTCCATGGTATTCTTCCTTTGGCTGATCGTAAAACGTTATTGCATCATCACGATTAATTTTGAGTAGTCTGAAAATTGTCTACGCTTATTACATGCGCAGTAAAGAGAAACTGGTTATTGTATTTTAGTCACTATGCCAGTTGTGAGAGCATCCATGTCACATGGCAGAGTTGTTGTTCGGATCGCCTCCTCATGCACACTAACCAGTACAGACATTTTTCAGATTATTCAAAAATGAATCATGACGATGCAATAACGTTTTATGATGCGCCTTGTGGGTTTCTGCACCGAGTTGCGTCGAATGCAGCTGAAGCGACACCAGCAATGTTCAGCATAAACACGAGGCTTACATTTGTACTAAACCACACAATACACACAAACAGTTAACAATCGAACACATTTGACTGTATTTTATAGCCGTGTTATTTGAACTTTGCACGATACCCACGGATAGTATGCAACTATGCGTTAGCAATGTTTTGTTGATCATCACGACGGAGGTAGTGATGTCTGCACGGTGGAGCACGGCTCCATGCCTATGTCTAGCTAGGTGCCTAAGCACAAAAATGTTCAGTGCTTATGGAGGATGTTGTTAATCTCCATTCCAGTCTGCTTGCTTCCTGTTGTTTACACTCGTATTTCAACTTTCTGAATACCACTGACGTGGACAACACTTCCTTCCGACCTGGTAATTGGAGATTTGCAATATCGATGGAGAGGATTGTCTGATGTTGCTGGCGAGATAGGTAGACGACGTCAACACATTTATAGTTCGCATAGTGCATCATGATGTGAGGAGCAACGACAATGTCACCATATAGGACCTACTCATCAAACGTGGTGATGTTGTTTGTTGAAAGATGAGATGCGTAGATTCTACGAGGAACATCATAACATATACACGCACACGCAAGCTGGATAATAGTTAGATTACACACCATGTGCAATGTTGCATTGCAGTTGGTTCAAGAAAAGATCGAAGTGAACAGCAATATTGCAGCTGCTACTTCACAACACACGCGGCAACGTAATTAGATCACCAAAGAGGATAGTCACCCTTGCTTGCAGTCAAGATAGCTTCGTGGCTTGTGTGAATAACAACGATCAGTGTTCGCAGTGCAACATCAAACATATATGATTCTAAAAATATTGCGTCAGTGTTAGAGAAACTCATGATGCCTGTTCGCATGGAGAGGAAAGCAATTTGCAACGCTAAAAAACCGCCGACTCTCGTTTGTAAACCACAACACGCAAGGCTTTTAAAAAAAGGCTACTGAGTGGGCCGATTTTATGCATGTTCACATTTCATAAAGGTGGTATTGCAAACGTGACAAGCAACATTCTGTTAGGCCTTCCGTCGGTTCGAACGGCGTTCGCACACCAAATGCTGCTTAATCAATTTGTGTGGACCACGAGAGGCTTGCTGAAAAACAGAGTCGCGTGAACATCAACAGAATAACGAGCAATTGATACCGAATAATGGCCGATCACTCAAAACGTCACTCTATTTATTTTCGCTATATGCTGAGCAGGAGGGCATTACTAGCTCAATAATTATTAATTTCCTGACGGTGATCGAGCAGAATTGCGATAGTGTTTGACACCTACAAAGAGCGACAACGATAGGGAAATGCTCATTGTTTTGCGTTTCCTTCTGGATCTGCCCGATAAGTAAATCGCGGCACGTACGCAGATGACTTGCTGACTAATAACGGGCTCTCAATCGTAAACATCTGTCATCGTTTTTATACCGCGCAGCGGAATAAAACCCGTTTATAAACCGTACACGTATCTATCTTAAACTACCATGTCGTTAAGTAATGCCGGCGGGATGGAGAAAAAACGGTTGTCGTCGACTTGTTGTTTGCTTTGCTGCGTTCTCACAAAGCGCGGTCCACTTGATGTCTCGCCGGAGCCCGAGGGAGACGGCGTCGGGATCATAGAACAGGGCCTCGATGATTCTCTGTCATCTCTTTTCCAAGGATTCACGGTAACAGGAGCCGATGTCTTACAGTCAGAATTTAGCCACGACAGGTATTCTTTCATTCCGCGCCTGCGTGTGCCCAGGTTAGGCCTACTCTGTTTGCAGCTAATTTGATCGCGTTGCCGCCATCCCCGCTGGCAAAGTCGTTTGGCGCCGACGTTCATTTGTGAACGCCATAGGTCGTTAGATGGCGTTAGGATCGCAAATTGGATAGAGTCCTTGGATATGTATCTCGTATACAGGGACCCTAATATTGGATACAGTCTATATTGGATCAAGCGGTCTTTTTGATGCTACAGAGAGTGGCGGTTGGGGATGTGATGTTGGGGATGTGATGGGTGCCTACATAACCCCCGCTAAGGTAAAAGTGTTCCACATGAGAGAAGTAGTTCCGTTTTGGCGGAAATCGTTGTGCTTGAATTAAAGCTTGACGTATTTTGTTTAAATACGTCCACCGCTATCGCCTTGACCTGGAAACACTATCTCCATCGACTAAAACTAACTTCCTTTTAAGGACGTCCGACATTACCCCCACGCCTGGAAAAATTTAATTTTAAAAACGTCTGGAAAAATAATAGGCCTACTACTATAAAAATGTAAGTTTATGTAGCGCAGTATCCAGTCCTTAGGACTGCTCAAAGCGCTCTATGCTTTACTCCTTGGCAGACCTGTTCAGTTGAACACCATCTCGACTTCTCGTCCATTGTCACGTAATCATTAATACAGCTGAGTGAACGGAAGTATCGTAGAGTGAACGAACTTAACCAAGGTTCGATACGGGGGCACAGGATTCGAACCCAGGTTCTCTCGGTTGAGAATCCGATGCTTTAGCCGATGCGTCACTCCGCTCAACAAAAAAACACTACCCCGCCCGCGGACCGAAACAATTTCCAACACTACCCCCCATTGACCGAAAAAAGTATTCCAGGCAGAAAACGCACACCTCTCCATAAATCGACCACGCTACGGGTCTGGATATAATGCACGGTTTTTATATCTCTTCAGATCTGCGGTAAAATACACCAGAACCTTGTTGACAGTTGATAAGACTGAAAACAAACTCGCATGGACAGACCTGTGTATGTTGTTTGTGCAGTTGGTTGGCCACGCACGTAGATACAACTGTAAACACAACTAACCCTTTGTAGGACACATATAAACAAGATTTCCTGTGATCTTCTTTCTAGTGATGCCTGCGGATATCAGACAACCAAATTAAGTACAAATACAATTGTCTGAGAAAAAATAAAGATGTAGTCTAACGTAATTGCGCTCTGGGTCTCCAGCCAAATTGATCTTGTTCTTCTTTACAATAAAGCACAGAGTCGACGCTTTTTAGTTTATTACATTGCGCTTTTCTTCCGAATAGAAGTCTTTAAATAGACAAATGTAATATGGTAGAGCTCTTGGTGGATACACAGAGAAATGAAGTTCTAAGGTGAAGATTTCGGTCGTTTTCGTCACAAAATGATGTCATTGGGACTAAGACCTTCGTTGATCATATTACCCCTCGCCTTTTTCCACTCTATTCACAGAGGGTCGCTGATTCAGTTGTAGTTTGTCCCATTTATTGTTTATGGTCCGTAGTTCGTGGAACCAACTTGATGACAAAACACGTCAAGGAAGAGCCTTTCACTGTCAATGCACCAGCAACGAGTGGAAACAATAGGAAATTAATCACGTAAGGTGATCGGACAACTCTCTTGAGGAGCGATAAATCCACGTTTAGTCAAGTCGATAAGCCCGGGGGTACTATCAGAAGCACCCGTCAGGTCTCGCTAGGAACGAGCCTAAAGCAAAGTGCCTAATTTGCAAATATTCTAAAATTTTGACTGACCAAAATGTGTATTACTGAATCACATTTTACAATATAATTCGATAGTTATCTGTTCATGTTGAGTGTTGCGAGGCACACATAATCATTACACTGCCGAGGGAACGTAATTGTACAGTTGTTGATTATGAGTCCATCACGTGATCTAGTGAACAACTGTCTTTGATAAACTTCACAGCTGCTTGTGAATGGACTGAACGGTAAGGTTGATTTTTACGAACGGATAAATATACCTGCCAATTTTTTTTCGGGACATTCATCAGCGGTTCAGCACGCATCCGGTTCACCCTGTCTCGTCGCGTTACCTCAGATCTTGACATATGAAGACCGGGAGGGGGGGTGTGCTGTTGGTGATTTTTCACAACTTCAGCGGTTCAGTATGTCTCAGCACATCTTCCATGGTGTCGCGCTGTCTCGAAGATGGGGGTGCTGTTGGAGATTTGAAACGAAATTCTAGGAGATTTGTTTGTATTCCGGGGGACCGGGCGATACACCCAAAATCAAGGAGACTCCCAGAAATTCTGGGAGAGTTGGCTGGTATAGATAACGGTCGGTGAATAATTTGTATATATATAACATTAGGGTCAACTTGTTAGAATGTTTATAATAATAATAGTAAGAAAGAGAAGAGAAGAAGAACGTTTGCATAGTGCAGTAAATTTGAATAAATCCATTCGGCCACTATGCACCAAATTTGATGTTATCATCTTCATAAACATTTCTATAAAACCACGTGTATATTATTATATACAAGAAAGCAAACAACATACAGGTCAACATAGAGGTCTACATACAGGTCAACATGCAGGTCAACGTACAGGCCAACATAAAGGTCAACATACAGGTCAACGTACAGGTCAACGTACAGGTCAACATAAAGGTCAACATACAGGTCAACATACAGGTCAACATAAAGGTCAACATACAGGTCAACATACAGATAAACATAAAGGTCAACAAACAGGGCAACCTACAGGTCAACATACAGATCAACATAACAGTTAACATACAGGTCAACATACAAGTCAACATATAGATCAACATGAAGGTCAACATACAGGTCAACATACAGTTCAACATACAAGTCAACATACAGGTTAACATACATGTCAACATACATATCATCATACAAGTCAACATACAGGTCAACATACAAGTCAACATACAAGTCAACATAAAGGTCAACATAAAGGTCAACATACAGGTCAACATACAGTTCAACATACAAGTCAACATACAGGTTAACATACATATAGATCAACATGAAGGTCAACATACAGGTCAACATACATGTCAACATACATATCATCATACAAGTCAACATACAGGTCAACATACAAGTCAACATAAAGGTCAACATAAAGGTCAACATACAGGTCAACATACAGTTCAACATACAAGTCAACATACAAGTTAACATACATGTCAACATACATATCATCATACAAGTCAACATACAGGTCAACATACAAGTCAACATAAAGGTCAACATTAAGGTCAACATACAGGTCAACATACAGTTCAACATACAAGTCAACATACAGGTTAACATACATATAGATCAACATGAAGGTCAACATACAGGTCAACATACATGTCAACATACATATCATCATACAAGTCAACATACAGGTCAACATACAAGTCAACATAAAGGTCAACATAAAGGTCAACATACAGGTCAACATACAGTTCAACATACAAGTCAACATACAGGTTAACATACATGTCAACATACATATCATCATACAAGTCAACATACAGGTCAACATACAAGTCAACATAAAGGTCAACATAAAGGTCAACATACAGGTCAACATACAGTTCAACATACAAGTCAACATACAGGTTAACATACATATAGATCAACATGAAGGTCAACATACAGGTCAACATACATGTCAACATACATATCATCATACAAGTCAACATACAGGTCAACATACAAGTCAACATAAAGGTCAACATAAAGGTCAACATACAGGTCAACATACAGTTCAACATACAAGTCAACATACAGGTTAACATACATGTCAACATACAGATCAACAGACATGTCAACATACAGGTCAACATACACGTCACACAGGTCATTGAGTGAGACATGATGTAACATACACTTCCAGTCACGACCCCTTTTTTATTGTGATTGCCAAAGTATCTGGGTTTTGAAATTAATCTAATTTATTCAGCTAGCGTCAAGACGCCATTGTGGGCATCAATATTCCACAACACACGTTAGTCTGAAATGTGATTAATAATAAAGCTTCCGAGAAGCTTTGTCATTATCTCCGTCTACCATTTGTCATTCGCCAGGTCGTGACAAAAGATATGATGCAACGGCTGCCAAAACGGCTGATTTATGGTATGGTCGTCAAACCATGCTGGATTTACAATTACACCTTTTGAAAACTGAACAACAATCATTCAGTTTAAGCTTACACAGCGAAGTCAAATTTTGAATAAAAGTAGGTGTCATAAATCATTGATTTCTGGAAAGCAATATATATATATGTATGTATATATATATATACATATATATATATATATATATATATATGTATATATATATATATATATGAATCCACAATGTCATGACGATTGGCCCATTTAATAACAGTTCACAGCCCATTGAAGATTGATGAACCCACCGACGGTAAATGAAACCACCGGCGGTAAATGAACCCACCAGCGGTAAATGTAAAATGTGGAAATCATAGACAATTAAAATGTCAATGGATTATTGCATAAGTCACTGCACAATCAGGAGCCATGGATGATCAGCACTTTAAATGTGTTTTATGTGTTAACTCGCTCTTTCCAAATATTTCCAAGTTTTCTTAAATTTCAATTATTAAATCACCATAAAAGAGCGTAAACAGAATCACGAAAGTAGATATATTTTTTTATTATTAAGGCAACTATCAACAGCTGGAAACAGCCCATTATATTTGTTTATGTTCTAATTATGTAAGATCACATTAGAAAAGAATAATTGAACTCAGTCTTTAAATCTGGTTTAAAAACTTCCTCAAATACATGTCACACAAGTCACGTTTTACGAGAAGATACCCCGTCTGAATACAATTTGTTAATGTGCATAAATTGTCTATTTTTTCAGCCCGAAGAGATGAATGCTTGCAGCTGAGTAAAAATATATAAAATTGTTTTCTGTCATCTTCCCCGTTTCCATGGTAACAGAAAATGGCCGGAATTTTATACAAATTAATGGTATATTGAAAATCAGTGCCGTTGTTTACTAAACCAAAATATCATCAAAATATATGCAAAACTATATTCAGTATTCAATCTCTGACGCAACTGGTAGAAAACGTTAAATAAAAAAGTTCACTTGTTTATTTACTGTAATTTGTGGTAACATAAAAAAGAACTACGTTTACCTTACGTTACCTATCCGCTTCGGGCCTTGTGGTCCATGAGGCTGCTGTGCGACTCCGCCATTTTGCCCTGTCAACGGCTATGTGTCTGGCTTTGCTCTACGTTGCCCAGCCCAGTTGTTTTCGTTCTTTTTCCACTGTGATTCTCCACGTTGTTTTTAGTTGACAATTTTTTCTTGTTTTTTCCGGCGTCCATGTCAATGCTGTCAGGCAGTGGTTGTGTTCCTTCTTTCTCAGCACATGCCCAATCCAATTCCACCTTCTTCTCTGTACTTCTGTGCTGATCTTCTCTTCTGCTGTTATATTCTCAAAATCTTTGTTCGAAATTACTACTGGCCATCTAATTTTTTTAATTCTTCTGAGATAGTTGAAATGGAAAATGTCAAGTTTTTTGTAGTCGCTTTTGTTTACTTTCCATGTTTCACATCCATACACTAACACTAAATTTACCTGAGTATTGTATAATCTTAGTTTAGTTTTTTAATGTGTACACATTTGAGCTCCATATCTGCTTGAGGTTCATGAATGATGTCCTTGCTTTTCGTATTCTGTTGTTAATATCGTTACTCCCTCCTCCTTGCTTGCTGACGTTTGCGCCCAGGTATGTATATTTCTCTACTTCATTTAGTTGCTGGTCATCAATCTGTATTCTGTTGTTGCATTTGTTGTTTATCCTCAGTACTTCAGTTTTCGTTTTATTGCGATACGAGTGCATTCATCTTAGTTGCCTTTGCTTCGTGTGTCTGTAACTTGATGACATACGCGCAATGTCATCTGTGAAATCGAAGTCTTCAAGTTTTGACATGAATCTCCATCTTATCCCTGTGTTGTTTGTTATCTTCAGTTGTTTTCATCATTATCCAGTGATGGTAATCGCATCAAGAAAAGAAATCTGGACATTACGTCTCCTTGCTTAACTCCAGTTGTTATCTTGAACAACCCAGTTTGTTCAACTTCATCTAACACTGCACATTCGCTGTCCTCGTACAACATCTGGACCATTTAATTATCTTGTGTGGGATTCCGTGGCTCGCCATGATTTCCCAAAGGCTCTCTTGGTGCACAGAGTCATATGCCTTTTCAAAGTCTACAAAAGTTACAATATAGCTTTGCTTGCCATTCCACAACATGTTCTATTATGTTTCCAAGGATGAATATCTGCTCAACTGTGCTTCGTCCTCTTCTGAAACCTGCTTGTTCATCTCTCAACTTGTTGTCAACTCCATCTCTTATTCTGTCTATTATCATTCTTCCGAACACTTTACTGGGTACAGATGTTACAGTAATTCTTCTCCAATTTCCGCAGTCTGTAAGGTTACCTTTCTTTGGTATTTTAACAATCAGTCACTGTTTCTACGTCTTTGGTACGTTTTCTTGTTCTCTTGTTCCCAAATTGTTTTGAATAAGCTTAGAAGACAATTCTCTGTTGTCGCCATGTCTGCTTTCACCAATTCTGCTGTAATGTCATCTTTACCTCCGGTTTTCCAATTTTTAGCTTCCCCAGTGCTGCTCTAATCTCTGTTTTTGTTATAGAGTGTGTGCTGATTTAACCTATGATCGGATTTAATTCAATATCTATAACGGGGTCATCGGGCATATGTCCAGACCTGCCATATTTTTTGGGTTGCAATCTGTATTTTTGACCTAAAATTCTGTAAGAATCTGTATCAATCTGTATCATTCATATATATATATATATATATATATAATGTATGTATATATATATATATATACATACATATATAATATATATATATATATGTATGTATATATATATATATATATGCTACACATACCAAAACAACAAGTACATAATTTGATTACTCATACATTATACCCAACATCTTCCACAAACTACATTCATCACAGTGACTCAGCATGGTAGCAGGGCCTGTCGATGTTCAGTTGGCACTGAAGGTATGCACTAATGCCTACTAATGGTATCCGCATTCAAGCTGTGGCGTGCGTCTGTGTGCATTTTCCGCCTATCTACATCAGCATTGTGCGTCAGCTGTGCGTCACCTTTGGCTTTGCCAACAGCGGGGAGTGGAAGGCTTGCAACGGCGTCTTGATTGAGAGAATCTCAAACGAGACGTGGTCGATCTGCCGCGCTTAGACATCCTCCTCCAGCACGATGGCGTCATCGGCTAACAGCTAAAAATCCTCATCTTTCAGCTGTTCGGCATCAACGTCTGGAGCAAACGGCTCCAGACGCACAATCGGCCCGTACGTGAGGTTCACATGACCTGTAGGGTCGAGAACATTCAAGTTGCGCAACACCGGGTCGCCGAACGGAAACTTTGCAACCATCTTGCGCACAACCGCACAGTAAAATGCGCGCACATCGTTGATGAATGACGCTTGGACGGATAGCGTAATATCTTCATCTTCGAAGAAGGAGCTGGTGGTGCGCAGGTCAGCAACGTTACGGGCGTGGCCATTAGCTGTTTCCCGCCGTTGAGCCACCAGTCGCATTTTTCGGAACTACAATTTACGAGCGCACAATCTATTGGCTATTGCGCACTACTGTACAACGAACTAAATCACTGACGTTCTTTCGATGTAGCTAGTCACTAAAATAAACGATTACTTCATTGCACCAAAAGCTGTTGATTTGTTTTTCGACTGATACGACTGCTATATGGTTTTGTGACGCATACAAGTAAATAGTGTACCTATATAAAGATTTTTATAAATTTTATTGAAATCCGTATCAAAATGGCGTACGGCCGTATTACTAAAAAAATTGTCAAAATCCGTATCGGATACGGGTAATCCGTATCATATGGCAGGTCTGTATGTCTATTAAGGACTTCTTCAAAATTATCCTTCCAGCTTGCCCGCCTGGCTGGTCCTTCAGTTATTAGGTTTCCAGATTTGTTTTTTAGTGCATTCGCTGTCTTGTGTTTGTCGTTACTAAGTGTCTTTGTGATGTTGTAGACTTCTGTCATCCTTCCATTCCCGGCTGCTTTCTCTGCTTCTGCGACTAGGTTGTCTACCCACTTACTTTTGTCTTGGCTCATGCTTTTCTTTACATCTTTGTCTTTTTGTTGACACTTATCCTCGTAGCTCTGCTTTATCCTTTCTGACTTTGCTTGTTCTATGTTGTTCTTTAGTCGTCTCCTGTCTTCTACCAACTCCCATAACCATTTGCTGATCCATGGTTTTTGTCCTCTCTTTTTGTAACCCAGTACTTCTTTGGCTGTTTCTCTGTAGGCCACCTCGAATTCTTGCCATTTTCTCTCAACAATGTCATTATCTGTCTCGGCGTAGTCCTCTAGTACATCATATCTGTTCCATAGCTTTAACGAGAAATGCATTTTTATGGTTGGTTGTTGCAGCTTGATTGTGTCGAATTTCTTTCTGCTCTCATTGGTCTTTTGTTTCCTCTTTAGCATCAGCCTGATCTTCAAGCACACTAACTGGTGGTCACTCGCAATGTCTGCTCCCCTCATCACTAACTGGTGGTCACTCGCAATGTCTGCTCCCCTCATCACTAACTGGTGGTCACTCGCAGTGTCTGCTCCCCTCATCACTAACTGGTGGTCACTCGCAGTGTCTGCTCCCCTCATCACTAACTGGTGGTCACTCGCAGTGTCTGCTCCCCTCATCACTAACTGGTGGTCACTCGCAATGTCTGCTCCCCTCATCACTAACTGGTGGTCATTCCCAACGTCTGCTCCCCTCATCACTAACTGGTGGTCATTCCCAATGTCTGCTCCCCTCATCACTAACTGGTGGTCACTCACAATGTTTGCTCCCCTCATCACTAACTGGTGGTCATTCCCAACGTCTGCTCCCCTCATCACTAACTGGTGGTCATTCCCAACGTCTGCTCCCCTCATCACTAACTGGTGGTCACTCACAATGTCTGCTCCCCTCATCACTAACTGGTGGTCATTCCCAACGTCTGCTCCCCTCATCACTCTGGTGTCCATAACTGATGTTCTGTGCTGCCTGCTCACTAGCACATGGTCAATTTGGCTTTGGTTCGCCCTCCTGGAGATGTCCACGTCTGCTTATGGATGAGTCGATGTGGAGATATGGAACCTTTTTCCACAAGGTTGTTTAATCCACAGAAGTAAATTAGTCTTTCTCCATTTTCATTTTTTTCACCAATCCCATGGCTTCCTATCATGTCTTCATAGCCCCCATTGGCTTCTCCAACTTTGGCATTTAGGTCCCCCATTACTATGAGCAAGTCATGTTTATGTACATTGCCCATAACTAACTGTAACTATTCATAGAATTGGTCTTTCTCTTCGTCACTGGTTTCATTTGTTGGTGCATATGTTTGTATGATTGATAGTTTCACATATCTTGAAAAGAATCTAGCATAAAAATTCCTATCACTGATAGGTTTCCACTCTAGTAATGCATGCTCTGCTTTCCTTCTCATCATTATTGCCACTTCGTGTCTGTGTAGGTTGTCTTCTCTCCCAGAGAAAATAACACTCTCTTCTGTGTTCAATTTGACTTTCCTCTGTCCTGTCCTTCTGCACCTTCTGCATTCGTTAATGCCCATGACATCGATTTTGTATTTATCCATTTCTTTTGCAAGTTGTGCATCCTATATTTACAGTTTCCTTTGGTCTGGTCAGCGACGCTGTCGGCTGCCAAACGTCCTATTGGCTTTGATCCGGAAGTGTCATACTTTCCATGCATCTGATGTCCTCAGGTATATGGAGCGTCGCCTCGTCATAACCGTTCCCAGCATATGCTGGTGAAGCCACACATTTAATTTTCGTAACAATTATTGAACTGGGGGGGTTGTTGGCCCTCGGTAGTAGGTTTAATTTTAGGGTTTTCCTTCCCCTAGTCAGAGCCTCGTTTGCCCACAATCTCAAGGTAGTGGTTTCCCAGGGGGGACCATAAGGAGGTGAGGTTGACCTGGGTGTTCTACGGTTTACAGTCAGGCTACTATTTTCACTTTTCACCCACAGAGGGCTAGCCGGCTCCAACGCCCCTTTTCCCCCACGTTTATTTGGCCTCAAATGCGTCTGAAATTTTCAGACTTGATTACTATCTGCTCAGAGAATTATAACCAGAACACAAAAGTAGAAACATTATTTAGCTAGCATTATTACTTCCAGAGATATTCTTCTGCCAAATCTAAATAACATGATTTCAAGAAAAAGACCTTTGAAGATTGAATAATAGTAGGATTTATGACTTGTTAAAGTATTCTTTATCCATAAATAAAAATGAGGTAGGTAATAAAAAAGTGAAAGTCATAAAAGTGAAACTTTACTTTATACTTCATTAACTAAAATTATTATAATTGAACGTTGTTTTCATATTGTCACGCGATTCACTTTGTCCGTCACGCGAGTCACGTTCAAATGGAGAAGCAGATATTAACTAGTACATGACCAGTCATTTGAAAAAACTGTGAATTGAGAAGTATATTAGGATCTTATTTATTCTGAGACAACTTTGGTAAATGCAATAGTATATCATGAAATGGCCTGAATATGATGTGGCGTGGAAACTTCCTTCTCTTGGCGTGTCACGCGAGTCACGTTAATCAAGGCACCGTTTCTCGGTAACGAGTTATCCTTCGGCAGCTTTATTTGCGCGAATATGTTATATAGAGAGCTGATGCTTTTAGAAAATTAGATACAGCACACTAGTGATCTGCCCTTATTGTAGAATTGCTAGAATATTGAAGCTTTATGAAAATGTCACGCGAGTCGCTGTGTAATGGCAGACAACGGTTTTCGCGTTATCTAGATATAGATTAACTGTGTGCGCGTGTGTACCGTAGGGATCCAGGAACAACTGTATGCAATTACATTAATACACACGCCTACGCACACGCACGCAAACGCACGCACGCAACACACACACACAAACGCAAACCATAGATTGCAGAGTTCTGTTTGACACATGAGCATAATCGAACGATGGTGACGTTTAGAGATATATAGTAGAAGTCATTTGCTACGAGTAGCATCTTTCCGTGTATCCCCATGGACTCCAATGTGTCCTTTAATCCATTTATGCCACAAGTTATCAAATAATCTGCTGATGTCAAACCAGATCATTCTTGTTTTTTGTTCTTAGTCAACGAAATTACACAGCTGTTGTATAAGGGCATTGCCATAGAGTAGTCAGTACTGAAACCAAACTACTCTAATTTATGTTTATGCCTACACACATACGTCCAGATTGGTGAGTTTAAAAGTCTTTCCTCCACCTTGCTGGTGAACAATGTACTTTGAAAAATGAACTGAATCGATATTCATTCGAGTCGTGTTTATTTTCGTTTCGTGTAACACTGGCTTCTTTCGTTGCTTAAGCATGATTCGCTAAAACGTCGCTGGAATAATTGGGCCAGTTCTGGAGTTGCTTGTTTCAAGAATCTAGCTGGGATTGAGTGCTGTCCGTTTGCCTTTTAAATGCCAAGCTTCTATAGAATTCATTTGGTATTTGTTGATCAAATCACCATGCACTTCTGGGATGCGTGGACGTCATGATCGCACGGACACGTAGTCTCAGCAACGAACGATTTAGGTTGGACAAAAATGTTAACAAAGCTTTCTCACCTGAAACGGGTTTGTTGGTGGTATGTCTCACCACCAAAAAAAAACCCACCCGAATCCACCCATGGCAAAACCTCTTTTTCGGCTCAAATCTGATATTATACAGGGTCTAATATTCAAATGGACCTAATTTTGGAACTAAGCAACATAAAAACACGTTTGAGGTGTCATTTCCAACTAACTTTAGGATGTCCATTCGCTTGGTGACACTTTGGAGGTCGTTAGAGGTCAAGGTCATGCGATAAGGTCAAGGTCAACGTCAAAAATTTTTCCCAACCTCTATGGACTGCGATCACTTCGTTGCTGCTATTGCACTTGCGACTAGTCTCAGCAACGAACGATTTAGGTTGTCTGAGACGAGTTGGACCACCCCGCCCCTCCGACCCACTTGGGACCGCTCCTCATGCAGGCACATGCAGGTCAGTTTTGTATGAACTGCACAAACTAGATGTCTACATGCATGTTATGTACGTACAAACAGTGACATTTCTATGCAATTCATTGTATTTCCTATCAACATTTATGCGTAATATATTTTAACCTTTTGTCTTTTTTCAGGTGATTTAATCACGAGAAGAGAATGGTCGCAATTCTGAGGGCCTTCATCTGATCTGCGTGTTTAGGAAGCTGGCCCCTGTATTTACAGTCTTTGTGTTATATGCGGGCTTATCTTGCAGCTGCTCAGTGAGAGTACTCGTCTTCTCTTTCTGCTCTCCAGACCTGTGTTTTGCTGATGTCAGCCAGTCCATTTTCGAGATAGCGGGGATCTCTTCGAATGCAAGTGATGGGCGTCGTGACCTGGCAGCATCACGCATCCGACGTGACATATCCAACATACATAAGCTGCTTCAGGTGTTTGTTGAGTGGGGACCATTCAGCACAACCTCAGAAAAGCGTGTTAGTCTCTCAACAGGGTTGACAGCAGAGGGGTCAGTAAACATGGTCTATACTCAAAATGTCGGAGAGAAGATCCTAACTTCCATGGTCGGTCATTCGATGGCAGAGTACACGTTCTCCCAGAAGAATCAAGTGAAGACTCTAGCCTCATTTGTCCATGTCAAAACTGTTTCCGGGGAACGAATCGAGATGGATCCCCAGCGTCTATACCAGCGTCTTCCTGTTACGGGTATCAGCGATATCCCTGTGCCTGACCTCTTCAAATATGAGTTGTGCTCTTTCCCCCATCTCTCTTCGACAGTCATTTGCGCATGCGGACTGGGAACAAAACGGAGCTCATACACCATCTCCTGAAGCTTGTCCCTGCATGCATCGTCTCAGCCACGCTCGACAAGGGCTTGCAGTTTATTATTGATGGGAGATGATTGCTCCACGAGTTCTCATGGCCCAAGCACTCCACCTACGCCGAGATCTGCGCTATGTATATCCGGCATGTACGCAGCAGCTATGGCCGTGCGTTGGTTGTGTTTAACGGATATCACGACTCCAGCACCAAGGACGAAGCCCATCGTCGTACGACAGGGAACGACGTTGGTGCTTCAGTCTCAGTTTCCGCAGAAATGCGTTTAACCATGAGCACAAAAGCTTTCATTGCCAAAACAAGCAGGCCCTCATCAACCTCCTTGCAGAGCATATGATCAAAGCAGATATCACAGTTCAGCACGCAGAAGGCGATGCTGACTACAAAATCTGTATGTTGGCATGCCTTTCTGCGAAGAAAACGCCAACAAATGTTGTCGCAGAAGATTCAGACGTATTTCAACTCATGATACATCACGCTGAAGCCACATATAAAAGTGATAACATGTACATGGTGACATCTAAACAAACGGTATGCATCACTACATTGCAGAAGAATCTGGATCCAGCACTCTCAGAAGTTCCTGCTGAAGGTAGCTACTTCTACACAATACGTCTCTCCAGAGGAGCTTCCGCCAACGAATGATACAGCCGCCTTCCATAGCCATCGAACTTATCATCAGGTGCAGGGATGGCGTAGCAACAATATCTCCCCGAGCTTTGGGGTTGGGTAGCATCTTCTCTTAGTCTCGAGCCTATCAGAATGTCTCAGCCTGCGGCACCAGAGCGACTCTTCAAGATAATTCGATGCAATTGCGGCGGTGACTGCGATAAGAAAACATGCACCTGCCGTAAGAATAGACTGCAGTGCACACCAGCATGTGGCCAGTGCAAGGGCATCACATGCATGAATGTGACACAAGTGGAGAGCAAGGATGATGATGACCGGGATGTTGATCACGATCATACAGGGGTGTAAATATACAATTGAAACGTGACTTTGAACTATAATCACCTGTAAAATGTGGTTTAAATGATTAGACATAGTAAACGTGGTTGCAATGACACCTAAAGATGTGTTTGTAACTTAATTTCGTAGGGAAGTCATGCCACTTTGGTCCGAATCCAGCTTATTTTCCAGATTATTATATCAAATAAATTTTGTCTTGACCATGACCTTATCGCATGACCTTGATCTCTATCTACCTCTAAAGTGTCACCAAACGAATGGACATCCTAAAGTTAGTTGGAAATGACACCTCAAACGTGTTTTTATGTTGCTTAGTTCCAACATTAGGTCCATTTGAATATTAGACCCTGTATAATGTCGGCTATCTTGGATTTTAGCCGAAAAAGAGGTTTTGCCATGGGTGGATTCGGATGGTTTTTTTTTGGTGGTGAGTCACCACCAACGAATCCATTTTAGGTGAGAAAGCTTTGTTAACATTTTTGTCCAACCTCTATGGTCCGCGATCACTTCGTTGCTGCGACTAACGCGTACGCACCAACCCACTCAATGCCACATCGTCATTTTTGTGAAATATGAAAACACGAAAAATCACCGTAGCAACACGTGTTGTAAATTGTGGGGCGCGGTAGTTTAGTAGTTAGTGCATCGGACTTTCAATCGATAGATTCCGGGTTTTAATCCTCATGTTGCCGTTTCGGGCCTTCTGCAAGTTCGTTAACTTCACATTGCTTGATAAGTCCATTTCACCGACCTGTGTGCATGTCTGCCCGACTTTGGTGGATACGTTTTTACGAATATTTTATGTTTAGTAATTGCAGCGTGGCAGAATGTTTCCCAGAGAAGTCGAGATGGTGTTAGATTCAACAGTTCTGCCAAGAAATGAAGAGTAAAGCGAATAAATTATGATTTATAATTAACATATATGTATCGCAATCTCCCATCAAACGGTCCACTGTTAACCAATATAATCGTTGTACTTTCCTTTTAGGGTGTTGGTGACATGTAGCAAGATCCTGGATTTTGTCGACAATTATATCTCCTTGCACACATTGGAAATTGTGTGGCTAATGCGCTTAGCCTTTATTCGCTAGAAACAGCCTTTGATTCTGTGAACAATTACAAGGAACTGTCGATCTAACAAGTCCCTCAGGCGAAGAGCACATGTTCTTACTATGCCTCAAAGCTTTCATCATTGTCCGTGTGAAATTGCCAATTGGTGTCGAAGGCTGCTTCAACATTGTATTTAGCTACTCTAAATCCGAGGCGGCGTATTTTTGTTTCCAGCATGACGCAATATTTCACGTCGGTATTGATGAAAACATAATTCCTGGTAATTCTTTCCGGCTTCGACCTTTTATAATATAAATAAAAAAATTATCGCTGTTGCCGTTCTAGATCCCTATTTGTGCGATATTAATCGTCATCGTGTTAGTCCGCAAGTGTTCTGCAATAATAATAGATTAATCACGCCACAAACGGCATTGGCTTAAAACGAGGCTTATGTAGAATTCAGTTGAATGTGTCTTAGTTCTGGAAGTATAATAACAACATTTTCCGAGAAACCTTTCATGGCGTTCTCCAATGTGTGTTCGTATCGTTTTCAGCAAAAGAGGTCACTGTTCTGAAACGACGCCTTTTGAACGTCTCTTAACCAGTCCATTCTCAAATACATTTACAGCTGAAAATAACTCGCTCTGCAAAATAAATGATTCTTGTATTTATAGATTTTTTAAATCTCACGAAACGTGTCACAACAGCGATATCGTTTATGTTTACTAGCGCCGATACGCATGCACGCTATCACACATACACACGCACACACGCGGGCGTGCGCACAAACACAAGCACACACACACACACACACACACACACACACACACACACACACACACACACACACACACACACACATACATGCACACGTATGCGCGCACACACGCGCTTACCCACTCATTGCCATATCGCTTAATTTTTGGCCGCCAGAACACAGTAGTTAAAACATCGTACTCTCAGTCGAGATATTCAACGTTCAAATCCTCCTGCTGCCGTTTTATTGCCTTGGACAAGTTCGTTCATTCCACATTGCTCCAGTTCACTCAGCTGTATGAACGAATACCTGGCGGTGGATATTTGTGTACGAATAATCCTCGCGCAGTAACGACAGTGTGGCTGAATGCTTCGATTAGAAGTTGAGATGGTATTCGATTGAACAGATCGGCCAGGGAGTGAAGTGTAAAGCGTTCTGGAAATAGAAACAGTGTCTTTAACGCGTTATTCGAGAGAAGCGGTTTTTGCATCTGGGAACAATTACAAGGAACGGCCGCTTAACACATCCATGTAGGCGAAGAGCACACGTTCTAATTACGATAACCCGGCTTTGTGATTGTTCGTGGATTACAAATTGATGTAGAAAGCAGCTTCAACATTGCATTTGGCTACTCTAAAGCCGATGGGCCGCTATTAAGCTTGACGCAATATTTGATGTCTGCATTGATGAAAACTCATTTTCCTGGTAATTCTTCCTGCCACCGACCGCTTACAGAGTAAATGATATATTTACTTGTGTTGCTGTTCCGGATTCCTATATGTGCGATTTTAATCGTCATCGCGTTAGTCCGTAAGCGTTTTGCAATAGACGAATCACGCCCCAAACGCCGTTGGCTTAATCGAGGTTTACACGGGATTCAATTTGATTTGCCTTTGTTCTGGAAATATGAAAATAACTTTCTGAGAAATTGTTCCTGACGTCGGTCGTCTAATGTTTGTTCGTATTGTTTCCAGTAAAGGAGGTCATTGTGCACAAACAAAGCCTCTAGCAATTATCTTGTCCAGTCCACTGGCATATACACTTACAACTGAAAATAACGCGCGCTGCAGGAGAAACGATATCTTTGCACGTTGCGTACCGGCTTATTAATGTAGACCCCTATTTCGAAAACAATGCATTCGTGCAGAATCGTCTTGATTTTCCATCTATGGTTAGTAAAAGTCTAAACAAATTTGTCTATGCAGGATAATTTACTAAATTCAAGATGGCCTCCCATCATGCAAATTGTGCTAGTTTTCCATTATAATGTTGTTTTAAATAATTACCTACACGTTTATAATCGTGTCTCAAGCTCTTACCTTTGACAATATCCAATTATATTAATACGTGTGTCTTAGATACATATAAGCGCTAGTGGAAGTCTTGAATTTCAAAATGTCTGTCACGGGAAGGCGAATTACGAGAATTACCTACTGGCGACTGGACTGTAATGTTCTATCTATAGTGCTCTTTTACTAATCATACTTTGTGTGCTATAGTTATTTTATCATCGTTAAGTAAAGTTGTTTAAAAACAAACCTTTATCAATGGTTTATGACTTTCTATATGTTATACAGGTTGGACAGATTGTTGTGGTAGCAACATTGATGCATCTGTGAAACAACTAATAGTGGGGGAGCCCCAATGTATTAGGGTTGGACTCCCGTCGACATGGGATCTTACTGCGTGGCTACCTTTATTAATGTATTATAATAAGCCTTATCAATCAGATCATGGATGTTGTCAATGTATTAGGGTTGGACTCCCGTCGACATGGGATCTTACTGCGTGGCTACCTTTATTAATGTATTCTAATAAGCCTTATCAATCAGATCATGGATGTTGCCAATGTATTAGGGTTGGACTCCCGTCGACATGGGATCTTACCTTTATTAATGTATTCTAATAAGCCTTATCAATCAGATCATGTGTTGCCAATGTACTCCCGTCGACATGGGATCTTACTACCTTTATTAATGTATTCGATCATGGTTGCCAATGTATTAGGGTTGGACTCCCGTCGACATGGGATCTTACTGCGTGGCTACCTTTATTAATGTATTCTAATAAGCCTTATCAATCAGATCATGAATGTTGCCAATGTATTAGGGTTGGACTCCCGTCGACATGGGATCTTACTGCGTGGCTACCTTTATTAATGTATTCTAATAAGCCTTATCAATCAGATCATGAATGTTGCCAATGTATTAGGGTTGGACTCCCGTCGACATGGGATCTTACTGCGTGGGTTGGATAATGTTGCCCTCCCGTCGACATGGGATCTTACTGCGTGGCTACCTTTATTAATGTATTCTAATAAGCCTTATCAATCAGATCATGAATGTTGCCAATGTATTAGGGTTGGACTCCCGTCGACATGGGATCTTACTGCGTGGCTACCTTTATTAATGTATTCTAATAAGCCTTATCAATCAGATCATGAATGTTGCCAATGTATTAGGGTTGGACTCCCGTCGACATGGGATCTTACTGTGTGGTCACCTTTATTAATGTATTCTAATAAGCCTTATCAATCAGATCATGAATGTTGCCAATGTATTAGGGTTGGACTCCCGTCGACATGGGATCTTACTGCGTGGCTACCTTTATTAATGTATTCTAATAAGCCTTATCAATCAGATAATGGATGTTGCCAATGTATTAGGGTTGGACTCCCGTCGACATGGGATCTTTCTGCGTGGTCACCTTTGTTAATGTATTCTAATAAGCCTTATCAATCAGATCATGGATGTTGCTAATGTATTAGGGTTGGACTCCCGTCGACATGGGATCTTATTGTGTGGTCACCTTTATTAATGTATTATAATAAGCCTTATCAATCAGATCATGAATGTTGCCAATGTATTAGGGTTGGACTCCCGTCGACATGGGATCTTACTGTGTGGTCACCTTTATTAATGTATTCTAATAAGCCTTATCAATCAGATCATGGATGTTGCCATTTTTCTGTTGACCGTTAATGACCTTGAACAAATATAAAAATTAATGTATTTTGTCGCTACTGCTAGAACGTGAAAATGGTTACTTATTTGAAGCATTCAATTATTGTAGCATCCAGAGACATTATTCCTGGTCAATTTCGATACATTTGGCATATTTATGTGGGTGCATAGGTTGAGTTACGGCCAAAACACTACACTACCCTATAAAGTCACCAGTGCCTATTTTGTCAAACAATTATCCATCAAGGTAACAGTGTAACCATTTAACCGCATAACACTGTTGTTTTGCTACTGTGTCACCAATTAGCAGTATATATTTGGTTATTTGAACCCACTTGGCACCTCTCATTGACCTTATCAATTTTTTATATCTTGCCAAAATCCTTCTCCACGCTGTTATGTCACGGGTGCCCTTTTGCCAAAGATTTAAAGTTGTAGTTAAGAAACTAACACATGTAACGGACGGAAATGTAAGAATCGCTATAAATGACCAGGAGTAATGTTCGTGAATGATACGATAACAAAGACTAATTTAACGTGAACAAATGGTTAAAATTGTATCTTATTGAGTATTTATTTGACAAAATAAATCATTTGACTTTACAGCACGTGTGGGAGTGTAGTTGTTGCCAGAAAGTCAAATCTTGCGCCCACAGAAAGGTACAACATATGGCAAATTACAAATTAATGTCTAGAGGTATCACATCAGAACAATGTTAGTTTAGTTTGGCTACACTTAACAGGGGATTCTCTATTTAGCAAGGGAGATTGGTTTTGCCAGGGAATCAATGTTTGCATCTACTAGAAAGTGCTCAGTGGCGTAGTATGACCAGATGTAATGTCTATATTTGCTACAACAGCAAAATACCAATATGATTTGCTTAACACTTTACAGAGGTGTCTTAACATACATTTTGTGAACAAAAATACACTCGCAACATTGCAGGGTAGGGTAATATTTCTGCCAGGAAATCAATATCTGCACACATAAATATGAGCAAACTGTCTCCAAATGACCAGGAATAATGTCTACTGGTGTCTCTATAGCACATTACTAGTTTTATTTGAGGAATGTTTTAAACTGGTGCTTTAAACTATGATGTGGGAACACCATAGGCACTCGCTATATTACATGGTGAGATATTGTTTTGACTACAAAAGCAATGCTTGTACCCATAGAAAGCTGTGAAATTATTCAATATGACCAAAAGTAATATATTAAAATGTGCTACAATAATAAAAGCTATTTCATTTGGCTAAATGTTTGCACTGGTGTTTTAATACGTATTTTATCAACACAAAAAGCGTTATTGAGTGGGGACATGTTTTCGCCAGGAAATCAATATGTGCATCTATAAAGATTTGCTGAATTTTTCCAAATGACCAAGAATATGCCAGTGAGTTTCACAATAAGATAGACAAATTTAATATGGAAAATGTGTTACAATGTAACTTACACATGTTATTGTGCACCAACTTCACAAATAGGTTCCGCAACCTAAGAGGGTTCCCAGGTCCGGTCCGGTCCGCTGAATAATAAGTGTATAGGACGCGGATATAATAGTTCGTCTTTTGCGCCGGTTTATCTTAAAATTGTGTGAAACAAATTATTTGTTGAAACTAACTTTATATGGAGTTGAGGAAAGTGATCTATAGAGCAGTATAGTGTATGGGACATGTTGTTTCACTTGACTTTTGTATTTAAAAGATGGACGATCTCAGAAGGGAACTTCAAAGCCTAAAGGTTTCCAAGTTGCATAGATAATTAGAACTATCACCGACAAAGGTGTCATTTTTCGGCTCAAACCAACATTCTTGATGCGACGAATTTGCTTTACCGTGTACCATAAGAAAAACTTCGAGTCTCACAAAGCAGTGAACTATATTTCTGAAGTGGCCGACAACTCAATATTCATTGACCACTTTATAGCGATCCTTTGAAGAACTCACATTTTTTTCTTGATTTATTTAGTGTTGGGGAAGTTTGGTGAAACAGATTGTAGCATGCATATGCAGGCAAACGCAGGCCAAAATGTATATGAATATTTCAACTATTCGCAAAGCTTATGCTGTGTACCTTTAGGATAAAATACCTTGACATTTACACGACAACGGTATAAATTATGAAATGATGTAATTTAATTATTGGGAGGTTTGTGTTGAAACCATACGAATGACACATACGTACTGTGTATTGGAAAGATTTAAAATATTAGTAAAACATATTACTCGGAAATAAAGTATATCCGCTAAGGTAAGTAGTGCCCTAAAACGAAATGCGCCAGGTATTTCACGATATTTTTGCTTAATGGATACCACGGTCAATCTCCATCAAAAGTTCAGAGCCCAAAACGCCAAAGTTGATATGTCACGACCGGTTTTCTGCCGATCACGGCTACCTCTCAAACGGTTAATAAAGTACAAGCAGAGGCGTCAATGTCGGTGTCAGCGGCGCGCTAATGTGGCACTAAACAAGACTTAACAAGATTTAACAAGATTGCCACAAAGGGAATTACCTCTAGATGACAGGTGAATAAGAAAGTCTTTAGTTTACCGAGAGTCCAACCATTTTTATTTATGCGGATCCCGCCCTTTTGAGATATGTGTCGATTTTATTTTTAAACATATTCACGCTACTATCACCACCCAAACAATCAGCAGATGATATGTTCCATTCATTTACTGCCCTTTGTGATAACGATACCTTTCTTGTATGTAATCTGCACTGCTCCTTTACTAATGTAAATTTATGTCGTCTAGTCCTTTTATCTTTCTTAACTGAGAAACACTATTTCTATCAATATTTTCATAACCATTAAATATTTTAAACACTACTACCTGATCTCCTCTCAATCTCCTGTTCTCTAGTGTTAATAATCCACATTCGTTTAGGCGTATTTCGTAACTAAGATCCATCAGTTTTTGTATCATTTTAGTCGCTCTCCTCTGTATTCTTTGTAGCATATCTATGTCCTTCTTGCGATATGGCCTCCACGCTTGTATACAATATTCTGAATGAGGCCTAACTATTGTTTTGTACAGCAGTATTACTATTTCTTTTTCGTTATACGCTATATTTCGTCTAATTAATCCAAGAATTTGATTTCCCTTTGAAGCTGCAATTACACACGGCTCTGAAACCAAATCACTACGTCCTTCAATGTCGTCTTACCTCTACGCGCGCAATACTAGTAACGTCCTTCCGGTAGAGGCAACTTCCTTCCGGTAGATACAACTTCCTTTCTGTTGGAAGGGCAGATTACCCGTGCGCGCGCTCACTTGAGAACTTCCTTCCGATAATAATGCCTTCATGTTAGCGCCCACATTTTCAAATTTATAATTTTATTTAATTGACGTTATTTAATTGAAGTTATTTAATAAAACTGGGGGTATACATCCACGTTTCATCTACCCGTTTATTATACACTATAATTTGTAGTCTCTATTTGCTGAATTTCATCGTACGCTTCTTTAATGTAATCTATTCCGACTTTGGGTCCCGAAATGAAGTGTGCCAATATATGTTTCTCGTAGTAATCTCATTCAGTTTATTAATTACTCCGTTAGCTTCGTTAATCCAGCGACAATTCTTTACGTTGGGTACCGAACTGATTCGATATATTTCGTTATGCTTGCATATTCGAATTAGAATGGCATTCACACACACGTTTTCTCATTATAGTGACATTCACTATATTTATTAGAACACAACAGTGTACGTGTTTAACCATTTTATTTTTATTGAACATTCATATGATGGTAGCAAACTATTTTGTGAAAGAATTGTGGCTCTGGAAAGAGCCGTTTGTTTTCGATGACCGATCTGGAAAGAGGCATCGATTTTCACACTTCTTCTTTTGAAGAGTAGCTGTAGTGTGAGAGTCTCCTGTTGTAAAGTTTAAAACAGTTAACACTACAATAAAATAAAATATTAATGGTTTATTAACTGGCTCCGGGTCTTACTAAACTACCTCCTGGACTAACTAAGGGACTAACTAAACTACCTCCTGGACTAACTAAGGGACTAACTAAACTACCTCCTGGACTAACTAAGGGACTAACTAAACTACCTCCTGGACTAACTAAGGGACTAACTAAACTACCTCCTGGACTAACTAAGGGACTAACTAAACTACCTCCTGGACTAACTAAGGGACTAACTAAACTACCTCCTGGACTAACT
Source organism: Paraescarpia echinospica (assembly GCA_020002185.1). Classification (NCBI taxonomy): domain Eukaryota; kingdom Metazoa; phylum Annelida; class Polychaeta; order Sabellida; family Siboglinidae; genus Paraescarpia; species Paraescarpia echinospica. Next base: position 4,538,163 of record CM034536.1, on the reverse strand, counting down.
AAGGGACTAACTAAACTACCTCCTGGACTAACTAAGGGACTAACTAAACTACCTCCTGGACTAACTAAGGGACTAACTAAACTACCTCCTGGACTAACTAAGGGACTAACTAAACTACCTCCTGGACTAACTAAGGGACTAACTAAACTACCTCCTGGTCTAATTACTAAGCTGGCTGCTGGTCTAACTAAATTTGCACCTGGTCTAAGTAAACTTTCTCTTGGAATAATTAAACTGCCTCCTGGCCTAACGAAACTACTTTCTGGCTTAACTAAACTACCTCCTGGTCTCATTAAACTACCTCTTGGCCTAATTAAACTATCTCCTGCAAATTTGCACTAGAACGGCCGAATAACCATCTACTTTGCACTCAGTTACATAGCGTCAGTATAAGTTTCTCGTAGTAATCTCATTCAGTTTATTAATTAGTCTGTTAGCTTCGTTAATCTAGCGAAAAGTCTTGACGTTTGGTACCGAACCAAAGTGTCCTGATTCACTATATGATAACTATCGTTATGCCTGTATTATTGTTATGCCTGCATATTAGAATGGCACTCACATACAGGTTTTCTCATTGCAGTCACATTCACTATATTTATTAAAACACAACAGTGTACATGTATAACTTCTTCTTTTTTTATTGAACATTCATATAATGGTAGCAAACTCTTTTGTGAAAGAGTTGAGGCTCTGAAAAGAACAGTTTGTTTTTGATGTTCGATCTAGAAAGAGGCAGCCATGTCCACATTTCTTTTTTTGAAGTGCATCTGTAGTGTGAGAGTATCCTGTTGTAAAATGTAAAACAGTAAAAAATAAATTAAATATTCTCGTTTCTTCTATTAAAGTGCAGCTGTAGTGTGAGAGTCTCCAGTTATAAAGTTTAAAACAGTAAAAATACATTACATATTTCTTCATTTGAAGTGAAGCTGTAGTGTGTGAGTCTCCTTTTGTAAATTCTAAAACAGTCAAACCTACATTAAATATTCACATTTCTTCGTTTGAAGTGCAGCTGTTTTGTGAGAGTTTCCTGTTGTAAAGTCTAAAACAGTAAAAACTATATTAATGGTTTATTAACTGGCTCTGATTCTTACTAAACTACCTCCTGGAATAACTAAGGTACTAATTAAACTACATATTGGTCTAATTACTAAGCTGGCTCCTGGTCTAATTACTAATGTGGCTGCTGGTCTAACTCAATTTGCTCTTGGTCTAAGTAAACTTTCTCCTGATTTAACTAAACTACCTCCTGGTCTAATTAAACTATTTATTGGCCTAATTAAACTAGTTCTTGGCCTAATTAAACTACTAAGCTATCTCCTGGTCTAAGTAAACTTGCTCCTGGTCTATGCAAACTTGCTCCTGGTCTAAGTGCACTTGCTCCTGGTCTAAGTAAACTTGCTCCTGGTCTAACTAAACTGCGTGTTGACTAAACTGGCTTCGGGTATAATTAAAGTACTTCCTGGCGTAACTAAAATTGCTCTTGGTCTGACTAAACTCGTTGCTTGTCTTACTACACTCACTACTGGTTTAACGACACTAACTCCTGGCCAAAACAAAACCTAAACATGTGCAAATATTAATAAATATATTAACAACGTAAGCCCCCTCATCAGGTGCCAGAACAGGCAGGTACTGGGCTACGACATCATGGAATGTCTTTGCTGCCTGTGTGTACAACTGTGTAAGCAAATTTTGACTAGCTGATATTAGGGAATAATCATGATCATTTCCGGATTGTTTTTGGTCTTCTAAAGAAACCAACACCCACCCGTGATGTTCCCAATTTTGAATCAGATTGACTTTTCCTGCCTGAACTAGATCTATGCCTTTCATAATACACTTCAATAATTTACCCTTGGAAGTGTTCACCTGATTTTGAAATTTAGCTAAATTAGTAGCGCCACGCACTGTGTCATGTGCATGTATGGGAACTGTTCTATCAATCAATGTTCATACTTGTAATGCCATAGATGTATTCAAATGATTTGCATTTCCCCCTTGCACAATCAACCTGAACTGATTTTTCGTTATATTATTAGTCAACAAAAGTGGATTTCGCACCAAGAATGTTGACTCTGCAGTAAAATGTTATGTCATTTTCAGGGTAAATATGTTATTAATGTAATCAATTACCATGCATAATTTCCACAGCACCAGAAATAAATTAGTCAAAGTCAATTAATTAAAAGTTGAAAATAATAACTACGTTTGGTGAGCATTTCGAATTCAATGTCAATATAATTACAAGAGGAGATGCAATGTTTCGGTCAATAAGCCAGGGGTAACTGTGCACAAAGTGCAATACCAGTTGGGATCGAACCAACAACTAAAACCGACACATTAGCATCTACCATTAATTACAAACAAAAATGTTGTTTTATAAAGTTAATCAATTACTCCAAAAGGCAAGCTGATTCTTTTTGTAAGTCTTTATGGTAACTTCTCTCTTGGCCTAGGCATTGCCCGGTGTGGTCAAACAGCATTAATGACTGATACCAGATTACAAAAATAGTGTAGAAACAACTGTTCTGAGCACTAATTCCAACATACACATTGAAACAATGAAATATCAGTTAGTAAACTCGAAACATTCTGAGTGAGTGAGAGAAATGTCAAGTGAAAGAGTAACTAATTCCTTAAAAAAGTAGTACCTGTAACTCCACAGCACTTCCGCACAAGTCGTGATGCTCAGTCAGAACGTGCTCCAGTAACATGTCCTAGATGATGTCCACTATGGACAGGTTTTACTGTATTTCCTATTTTAAGTAACACTAAGAATACAATAATTCCTAAAAGTTGGTGAATTTATATAGAAAACATAGTGTTATGTTAGTTTCAGCTCTAGAAATGTAACAATTCTTATTTGTACTTACACGAGCTGGCCTCGTCTGTCAGTTGACAGCATCTGTTGAATGCGACTGGCTGTCGTCGTGTGCAACAGGGTGTTGCGATGGGTGTCCATACTGCACAAGAGACCTAAATGTGTGTTTATTCTTCATAACATTATATATATATAATGTTATGAAGGATATATATATATATATATCTATATAATGTTATGAAGGATAAACACAATGACACTTTCTGTCGCTTTTCCGGTGCGCCCTGCGTGCGCACATTTCAAGTTAATTCCGCTTCCCATTCACTTATTTCCGCTTCCGAAAGGTAAGTCGAAATTCAAGGATGTGCGCCTTTGCGCTCTGAAACCTTCATATCAGCACTAATGGTTAACCATAAGTCCAGTTCTTTTGCAGTAGTAGCACAGTACCCCCATTGTATATTGTACACCTTCATTCCCATGTCCTGTACAGACGCATTTACATTTCCCAAAATTGAACAACATTTGTCACTTTTCAGACCATTTGGTCAACCTGTCAAAATCATCTTGTAAATGCTATCTATCTCCATCACGCTTAATCCTTCTAAACATTTTTGTATCATCCGCACATTTCAACACCTTGCTTGTTATATGATGATTTATATATTAAGAATAATATAGGTCCCAGTAGTGATCCCTGTGGTACCCCACTCAAAACTGCTTTCCACTTTGAAGCTTCCCCATCAACTTCTACCCGATGTCTTCTGTCAATCAGCCATTTTCTATCCAGTTAATTGTACATTTCCTATGCCATGGACCTTTAGTTTAAGCAGTAATCTTTGATGTGGCACTTTGATGAAAGCAATCTGAAAATCTAAGTAGATGATATATACTGGTGATCCCTCGTCTACTCACTTATTGATATCTTCCAAAAAACATTACATATTTGTTAAGCATGACCTCCCTTTTAGAAACCCATGGTGAGTTGGTTTATCAAGTTATGTTTACCCAATCCACCATGTGATTTTTAATTAGTCTTTCTAATAATTTGAAAATCGCCGGTGTTAAACTCACTGGTCTGTAGTTCTCTTACTTTTTTCTCGAACCTTCTTTAAATAATGGCATAATGTTTGTTTCTTTCCATTCTAAAGGAACCACTCCCTCTTCGAATGACAAGTTGAAAGCGGTATGATCTTTTGTGTTCTACAATTTCCAATATCAGTTTGGGTGGATTTCCATCCACTCCAGGTGATTTATTATTCTTCATAGCCCTTATATTCATAGCTACCATTTCCGGGGTTACTATTACCTGTCCTAAATAGTCTGATTCTGCCTCCTTGAACTCAGCCTCTGGTACTGACAGTGAACTAATATCTTCTTTCCCTGGTAAACACCGTACTAAAATACTCATTCAGGTCTTCTGCCATTAAGAATCCCTCTGATAATATATTTCCAGCCCTACCGTTTAGAGGACCGACCTTCTCATAAACTTTCTGTTTGCTCCGAACATATGCATACAAACTCGTGTTGTCATGTTTGTTATTACCAGCTAATTTTTGTTCATAGCTTCTCTATGAATGTCTATTTTCAGTTATACCTTGGTTAAGTGCTTCTTTATAACTGTTGTAGTCATCATCACTTCTAGTACGTCTTTATGACTTCCACATCATTTTTTATATTTAATATTTCTAGTGGCTTCTTCTCCGGTTTGCATTTGTCTGGTTGTTGTCTTTTCACCTGTCGTCTTCTCTCCTGTCACTTTCTCTACCGTTCCATTCTTTCCTGTCGTTTTTTTTATCTTGTCACCTTTCCTCCTGTCATCGTCCCTTTTATCGACTTCTCTTCTGTCATATTTACTCTCATATCCTTTCGTCCCGTCAACGTTCCTCCCATTGCATTTTCTTCTCTCCTCTCCCGTCCCATTTTCCCTCCTATCTCTTTCTCTACGGTCACTTTCTCTCCTGTCACCTTCACGCCTGTCACGTTTCCTGCCGTCGAATCTCAAATTTCGTCCCCTCAAATCACCTTCCCTCCTCTCAGTCTCCTTTCCTAAATCTTCTTGCCACTACTCTGCTCCTTCAGTCTCACAGTATTCTCAACTCTTGTCTTGTCGTATCTCTCCATTCCACCTGTCTCCTTGCTAATTCCCATCTCCATCCCCTTCATAATATATGTCAACCTAAATACCTCCTTCATCAGACATTCCTCCTTCCAACACCCCACGCACTGAAAGCTGAGTTCCTCATTCTAAGCATCTACCCATAACTTCCCACAACCGGACGAGGCAAAATCCACCCAACTGTGGTAGTCATCGCACACCAAGTGTCTCTTGCGTTGACTTGCTGCTTGCAAGGCGCCATATCAGAATTTATTTAATAATAATGGTAATAACCGAATTAGCTATTCAAAATAGTTTATGCATTTCTATGTTGAAGAAAGACTGTTTCCTCCGTATAGTGTATACCAGAATGACTAAGTTAAGTTACCTTCTACTACAACACATAACTATACATTTATATGTGTGAATGTTGAACAAGTTCATGAGTCAAACTGAAAGTTATTACGATATTTGGCCGGTACTTGTTTGTGTGTAGTCTATATACTCCAAATTATTTATTCTCATATATTCAATAACGTAAACAATAATACTCTGATTTAGACTGACCTACCACCTAGTGCCCAAGTATCCTACGCTAGACATACGCTATGTGTCCCTTAACGAATGGGCGTAACACTACGAGTTATCAACAAACCGTCTAATATCGCTCATGAAAGATAAGGTAGTCTAAACTATTTCCCTGACTAACTTTTAGTTATAATCGTTTCTTACTATGTCTACAGCAGTTTATGAATACTACTGACGCAAGATTATACTTATCTGACCAGATCCATTTGAGTATAAAAGTACAATCAGGGAATAATGGTAAAAGGGATGGAGGAGAAACTTTAACAAAGGAAAATATAAACAGATGTGAAAATATTTAGCACAGATTGGTCAAACTTAATGAAGGACAAGACAGCAACTGAATGTTGGACTATTTTGAAAGATGAGATTGATGGAATTATTGAAAGATTTTTCCCCCTAAAAAGGCAAGGGAAATGATCGAGGAAGAAACGCCTATCAAAAGCAGCTATACGAAAGATTGCATACAAACAAAGTACGCGGAGAGTTTACAGAAACACTGGAAATATAGAAGACCTTGACAACTACAAAGAGGCTCTACAACCGAAATTCGAAAATCCAAACGAACTTTTGAGCACAAATTGTCGAATGATATAAAAATGATAGTAATAATTTCTATGCTTACGTAAGGAGTAAACAGAAGGTTCGTGATAATGTGGGACTACTAGAAAACAATGCAGGAAACGTAATATCTGATGGGTTTTAAATGGCAGAAGCTTTGAACGAGTATTTTAGCTCAGTGTTTACCACAGAAGATATACGTTCACTGCCATTACCAGTTAATAAATTTGAGGGGATGAATCAAATCAATTAGGGCAGTTGTTTGTTACTCCAGAAATGATATCAAAGAAACTTAAGATGATGAAAGGAAACAAATCACCTGGAGTTGACGGGATACCACCAAAACTGCTTACGGAAATTGTAGACAAAATCAATACACCACTTGCTATATTCTTTAACTTGTCACTTAAAGAGGGAATCGTCCCACTATAATGGAAAGAAGCAAACATTACACCATTATTTAAAAACGGATAGACAGAGAAGAATTACAGACCAATGAGCTTAACATCAGTTTTATGCAAATTATTAGAAACGCTTATTAGATACCACATGTTGGCATTCCTTGTAAAACACAAATTAATAAATGAATCTCAACATGGCTTCCTAAAAGCTAGGTCTTGTCTAACCAATCTCTTATGTTTTAGAAGAAATTACAAAGTGGGTAGATGATGGGTCACTAGTGGATGTTGTCTACTTAGATTTTCAGAAAGTATTTGATAAAGTGCCATATTAACGATTGTTACTTAAACTAAAAGCCCATGGTATAGGGGGTGGTGTGATCAGTTGGATACAAACATGGTTGACAGACAGAAGACAGAGAGTAATAGTAGAGGAGGAGATTTCAAACTGGAAACCAGTTTTGAATGGAATGCCACAGGGGTCGGTTTTGGGACCTATGTTATTCTTGATATATACATAAATGATTTGGAGGATGCTGTATCAAGCAAAGTACTGAAATTCGATGACGATACAAACATTTTCAGAATAGTTAAAACAGATGCAGATAAACACACTTTACAGGATGATCTAGCCAAACTGGTCAATTGGTCTGAAAATTGGCAAATGTTATTCAATTTTGGGAAGTGTAAATGCATCCACATAGGACGTGGAAATGTGAACACAGAATACGTAATGGGGAATACTATATTAGGTGAAACTGTAAAAGAAAAGAACTTAGGAGTAAAAGTTAGTGCTGACACGAAAGTTTCAGAGCAATGTGGAATTGCTGCTTCAAACGGTAACCAAACACTAGGGCTAATTAGGAGAAATATCACATATAAGGAGAAACAGTTAATTGTACCACTGTACAAAGCAATAGTTAGACCACATTTGGAATATTGTATACAAGCATGGAGGCCATATGATAAGAAGGACACATATAAGCTAGAAAGAGTGCAACGAAGATGTAGCATTTCTGCTATTTCTGAATGCTACTTTCCTGAGGTCTAATTTGGGAAATGAAGAATGTTTCTGCTATTTCTGAATGTTTAATCTACTTTCCTGAGGTCTAATTTGGGAAATAAGGAATGTTAAGCCAGTAGATAGACATATTGTTGACCAACCGCCCTGGTTACGTAATCTGCAACTCGGTTGCAGATGCGCTCAGTGAAGCGTGGTATTCTGTTGCTAGTGTTTCTAGGCAAGCAGGTGTTTTCACTGTAATCGTAGAGAGGGTGTTCCACAATGCCTAGTTTGAATTGTATATTACATTAGCCAATAGAAATGATGGAATCCTGTCATATGATGTGTCATTAGGTCTGCTTATATAAACGTTTGTTGTACGCATTTCGCCATCTGGGCGCTGGCGAAGGACTGGGACAGATCCAGGGTTGAACGAGACAGGTTGCCCTGCTGCCAAGAGAATGGCAAGGAAAGTCGTAAAGCGTGGTGGGAATCGTTAACGTGGGTTACGTTCCCAAGCTTGTGTGTGTGTATGTGTAATATTCAGTGTCCAGAGTGACTGTTCGATCGAGCTTCTAAGAAGTCATGCCGCCACGTCAGCGGTATATTGAGACAACGTTCCGGTCGGCCCCAACGTATTTGCGTCGATGAGCGATAATCGCGACGCGCTCACCCAGCACGGGCCATCCTCGAACATCGGTCTCACAGCGACAACGTCAGAAAGATTGACCGAATGCGACTCGTAGCGGCCGGCGGTAAACGTATTCTGCCAGGCGTCGTCATTCGCGCGAACCCGTTCATCCGACTTCTCGATCGTTTGCGACAAAACAAGACCTCTCGTTCGAATTCGTAGCGGCCGGCGGTAAGCGTCTACTGCCCGGCTTCGTCTTTCATTTGAACGTATTCAACTGACTTCGCAATCGTCTGCGACCGTGCGATCACTGAACGGACGCGACTCGAGAATTCGCGGCGTACGACGGCAATCGTCAAGTGCCCGGTATCATCACTCGTGCGCCCGAGATACACCGTTCTAATTGTGTTCTGAGCTCGGCGTGTTGACTTCAACAAACGTTCGTATATATTCGTGATGGGACTATCCCAGTATCAATGTCTATTTTCTGATTGAATGTATCTATTATTTGCTGTATTATGATTGGTAATTATCTGTGTTTTGAAGTGAGGTATTATTACCCATGAAGTATTCACATATATATATATAAATATATGTGTGTGTTGTAACATTTTACTGTAGTGAGAGTCCGCGAGGACTAGCTTATACTGTGTATTTATATTATGGGAGTTATTCTTAGATAACACTTGGCGCCTAGTGTATGGTCGTGTAGCGATATAATCCACCTTAAAAAGGAAGTGGAATTTGATAATCTAAAGATTCAGTGTTATTGTTTATTATGTTCTATTAAGATTTGGTTACGGGATTTCTTTATTCTGTTTATTTTGTTAATCGAGATATTTACCAAAAGGAAGATATCTTGTAATAAAGTTTATAAAATTTTCCTCGTTCTTTGTTGCTTGTTCACGATAACCATTCTTTCTCATATGCGTTGACCTTGATATATAAGAACCCTACTAGACTGAGCCATCTAGTGTACGGAGACCTCGCTAATCCGTGACAGAAGAACAACTAAGCTCATTCCAGAACTGAAAGATCGTGGTTATGAAAGACGCCTATTAGAATGTGGGTTGACAACATTAGAGACTAGGAGACTAAGAGGAGACTGAATAGAAGTTATTAAGATATTGAATGGTTATAAGGATATTGATATACATATTTTCTTCAAACGGAAAGAATGCATTATAACCAGAGGGCACAAGTATGTAAGTAAGTAACTTCATTTACAACGTAACAACGCAACGTACAGTTAACATAAATTATACATGTCATACAAATGGAAATGTGTTACACTGCATGGATGTCACTTGGCTAAAAGCCGTCTTCCAATGACACCTTTTGATTATTATTACTCTGATTACAATCATAACAATCATCAAAATCATGTTAAACAACTCACTCAAATTCATCACCAGCCCACCTCCGTACTATATAATATTAAACCGGAGTATTATTTAACAAATAGTATGTGCTGTTGCTGTTGATATAATACCAATACAATGAACTGAGAAGTATGATCCATTGAAATGTACGTTAGTGAATAGAGAGGCGATCCAAACATTTGTACTTGGTTAACAAAGTAGTGTAAGAACGGTAAAAGACTTATAAACAAAGGTAGAGTTTCATTTCAGCATTAGTCAAGGAACAGTGTAGGTTGGCTATTACAAAGTACTCATTCTCTCAGAGGACAATAAATGACTGGAATAAATTATCTGATGATTGTGTTAATGCCAGCAGTGTGAATATGTTCAAAAATAAAATTGATCTAGCGAGGTCGGGTTATACGCAGGTGGAAAATGTCGGACTCTCTATAAGCCAAAGGCTTCCTTGTCCGCATGCCGTCTGGAACTTATAGCTCTGGGCGGCAATCTTGTTAAATCGTTTACATTTGTCCACTGCTTTTCCGATTTTTCCTGCACCGCAAAACCTCAGTAATCCAGTCCCAAGATTTTCCCGCCAGAGTCGAAAGCTGTTAAAATCCTGCCACAATCATTCACTGTTTTGGTTAGTATAAGCGATGATGTCATCAAGGTCAACCAAGATGTGGAATATAAGGGAAGAAGAGTCAGTAAAATGAAGCTAATGGAGGAGAAGGCAACAAAGGAACAATGTATGGATACTTTCATCAAAGAAATGGCAGACTTCTGAGCACACTGTGATTGAGTGTAAAACAATATGCACAAGTGAAGTTGCGCAAGCAGTCCGTGATGCCTAACACGGAAGGCACTGTGCAGTCCGTGATGCCTAACACGGAAGGCACTGTGCAGTCCGTGATGCCTAACACGGAAGGCACTGTGCAGTCCGTGCTGCCTAACACGGAAGGCACTGTGCAGTCCGTGATGCCTAACACGGAAGGCACTGTGCAGTCCGTGATGCCTAACACGGAAGGCACTGTGCAGTCCGTGTGCAGTCCGTGCTGCCTAACACGGAGGGCACTGTGCAGTCCGTGATGCCTAACACGGAAGGCACTGTGCAGTCCGTGATGCCTAACACGGAAGGCACTGTGCAGTCCGTGATGCCTAACACGGAAGGCACTGTGCAGTCCGTGATGCCTAACACGGAAGGCACTGTGCAGTCCGTGATGCCTAACACGGAAGGCACTGTGCAGTCCGTGATGCCTAACACGGAAGGCACTGTGCAGTCCGTGCTGCCTAACACGGAACTGAAACACGGAAGGCACTGTGCAGTCCGTGATGAAAGGAAACTGTGCATGCCGTGATGCCTAACACGGAAGTCTGATGTCCGTGATGCCTAACACACTGTGCAGTCCGTGATGCCTAACACGCACTGTGCAGTCCCTAACACGTGATGTGATGCCTAACACGGAAGGCACTGTGCAGTCCGTGATGCCTAACACGGAAGGCACTGTGCAGTCCGTGATGCCTAACACGGAAAGCACTGTGCAGTCCGTGCTGCCTAACACGGAAGGCACTGTGCAGTCCGTGATGACTAACACGGAAGGCACTGTGCAGTCCGTGATGACTAACACGGAAGGCACTGTGCAGTCCGTGATGACTAACACGGAAGGCACTGTGCAGTCCGTGAAGCCTAACACGGAAGGCACTGTGCAGTCCGTGATGCCTAACACGGAAGGCACTGTGCAGTCCGTGATGCCTAACACGGAAGGCACTGTGCAGTCCGTGATGCCTAACACGGAAGGCACTCTGCAGTCCGTGATGCCTAACACGGAAGGCACTGTGCAGTCAGTGAAGCCTAACACGGAAGGCAATGTGCAGTCCGAGATGCCTAACACGGAAGGCACTGTGCAGTCCGTGATGCCTAACACGGAAGGCTCTGTGCAGTCCATGGTGCCTAACACGGAAGGCACTGTGCAGTCCATGGTGCCTAACACGAAAGCTACTGTGCAATTGGACGACTATACAAAGATGAAATAGTAGAAAATAGCGAAAAACACAATGATGAAATAAGATCCGTCTACTATGATAATAATGATAATTATAGATTTTATTTATATAGCGCCATCTCTCCGGATATAAAAAAAACTTGTTCAGAGGCGCTTAAAATACCACATTATTAAAACATGATCTGTACAATACAATAATTATTTTACATATAAAATGTATAACATAATATGAACTTAATGCGAAATTTAAATATACATTTGTAAATAAATAAATTATGTAACATAAAGTATCGGTTAAATATTGACTAGATTTAACTATCTAAAAATTAAGTTATTTGCTGCTTTAAAATCACATTCAGTATAGAATAAACCAACGTTTGAATGTAAATATTTTATAAATAATCTTGAAATGCATTCTTGAAAAGATGTGTCTTTAACTGAGACTTAAAAAGTTCGATAGAGTCAGCGTCACGGATATACAACGGCAGACCGTTCCACAAGCGCGGTGCCGTCACGGAGAAACCTCATCGACAGTATCGTTCCATATCGTAGCGTCGCACAGTTAGTAAGTTTCTGTCAGCGGAACGAAGCCATCACTCTGCAGTAGTATATACGGCGAGATCAAGTTGACAATGTACGCTGGCACGAGATGGTGCAACGCGCGGTATGTCAGCAGAAGAATCTTGTAGTTGATCCCCATTAGTCCGGAAGCCAGTGAAGCGCAACGAGTGTGGGTGTGATGTGTTGATGGTCACGACGGTGTTGTCTCGTTACTATGACAAGAACCAGATCATAGTTCATCTGATGGTGGTACACTATAAAGATGACAAGGACACACTGATCACCAAAAGCTACGTTGGCGTATCAAGTGTGATAGCACACTATATACCAACCACCTTAGTATTCATAAAGTCCTCGTTGAAGGAACTCAAGGAGATCATCTCCACGCTGACGAATATTTACTCCAATAGCCAAGAAGGTATTATTTACGGTTTATTTCCCAAAAGGTCTGAGGGTGGTTTCTGGGGTAAAAATTACGGTAGAATTCAAATATCCATTTCTTACAAAATTCAATTTGGATGATTTCTCGGAATTTGCATCGGATCTGGGGCATCCTCAAATTATACATACGTTGTTTCGCGTTATTCAACAGTTTCAATATTACGAGTAAAAAGAGCCAGTAGCCACCACCGATACATACAAATGAGGTATCAAGTGAAAGCCTGATATATGCTTGTTCTGTCAGTGGGATTGAATTAGTTCTGTATTGTCATGTTACGTCCAACGAAGCTGTACGTAACCATACCCAAATTGCGCACGAGAAAATTTTCGAAAATAAACAAATCAATGCCTTTCCGTTTATGTGGCAAGAACAGGAATGAAACTACTGGTACAAGTGACATATCATTTAAAAACAGTTTATATATATATGTATATATATATATACTGTGCAGAATAAAAAGCTGCATCTTTATAGTTGCGTCTTCGTGATTAAGTCATTGTTGCATCCAATCCTCATGTGTCCAATAAAACATAATTGTTTTTTTTTCTTCTCCTATCTCTGTTGTTTAATACGTGATTACTACAGATTAGCAATAAAAGCAGCAGACCGTATACTTGCGACCGTATACTTGCGCACTTCTTCTAGCGACAGTCCTCTCTTGGAGCTGACGGAGTTCTGTGTGTTCTTCCGATCATGATGCGTCGGTCAAAAAAACTAGGTCCAACACCGTTTGATGTCATGCACCTGTGTGTAAGGCACAGTGTTCTACAAGCGGCAGTGGTCCCTTCTACAAGAGTGCAACAGCTGGACGAAGATTATTGTATAAATCCCGATATCTGATTGATTCCGTAGTGGACACATCCGAAGTAAGCATGCGTCGGCTCCCATTTCCTGGCAGCAAAAGTTGTTGTTTTCCTCTTTATCCCTGACGCCCGGGCGACGCCGGCACCGATATAGGTCCTTGGGTGTTGTTTTCGTCTCCTTCCGTCATTGCACATGTTGCACTGCGGCGTTGTGCATACGCCAAATATCCATTTCTCGCGTACGTACGGCACGTCAATATGCAAATCTGTGATTGACCTACCAATCAGATAGGATCGTAAAAGCTACCGACATGTACCTTCAACGTATTTATACTAGTATTAAAACAATGATGCGTCTTGGCACCCAATTTGTTCACTCTCATTCTTGGAGCAGTATTATCTGCAGCATCGGAACACCCGAGTACGGGTGTTATCATCCTCACTAGATCTGATGGAAAGTTATACAACTTGGCTATGCTGAGAGCAAACAGAAAAACTCGTGAACTTTGCATTTTTGAACTGCAATTTACACAGAGACTAGAAGACAACAAAGATATTTGTAAACACTTTGAACAAGCTGCAAATTTGTTAGGACTTACAATCAGTACACCAAAAAGTGTAACACTATACAAACCTCCACCTGGACAAACCTTAGTCGATCCAGACATTGAAATCTATGGCATCTCAAGGACTTCACATATTTGGGCAGCATGATTGCGTCTGACAGCACAATCGAAGTGGAAATTATCAGACAGACAGACAGGCAGGCAGGCATGCAGGCAGGCAGGCAGGCAGGCAGGCAGGCAGGCAGGCAGGCAGGCAGGCAGGCAGGCAGGCAGGCAGGCAGGCAGGCAGGCAGGCAGGCAGGCAGGCAGGCAGGCAGGCAGGCAGGCAGGCAGGCAGGCAGGCAGGCAGACAGAAGACAGACAGACATACATATTTAATTTTGACCATACATACATTGTATGTGAAGACGTTTCTCAAATTGAAAATGTAACGTAAATAAACATAATATATATATATATATATATATAATATAAATAGACACGTAAAGGTGACTCTCATTAAGGCATGACAATGTCCTAACGCGAGAGCCACATTTGCGTAAAAAAAGAAACGAAACATGCATATCATAGCATCACATCATATGTTCATCAAAAATAAAAAAAATTATAACAAAAATGATAATTAAATGTTTACACAGGATGCGCATATATGTCAAATAATATACAAACGTCATTTTACGTACAATTTATGAGAAAAAAGATACAAACGTTTAAGGTATATTCGAAAATTCACTTTATTTCCCTTTTTAGTTGTTAGTATTTTGGCATGTGTGGCAATTTGGGATTTTATATTTATCGTCGTAGTTTGAGATGATGCATTATTGTTTAGCATACGTAGTAAATCCATTCAAGGAATGAGTGCGAATTTTGTTTGTGATTAAAGTTGATGTGTTGTTCAAAACACTATATCTTATCGTTTTCGTAGCAAATTCTGTGTTTACTCTTTCAATGTGAACATATTTTCTACTTCGAGTGTTATGACTGTGTACATCTGTATTTAAAGTAATTGGTATGTTATGCAGCTATGTAAGTATATTACTATTCTGATGTTTATAAGTAAACCGTAATTGTTGAATTTTAAATAAATCTTAACTTTCAATAAATTAAGGCTTTTCAATAACGGTTCGGAGTGTGCAGTGTGCGAGCTGTTTGTTATTACTCTAACTGCTCGTTTTTGTAGTTTAGGAATTTTTGTATGATTTTCACCCCATGCGAGTAAGCAGTAATTGACATGGGGGACCACAAGTGCACCATAAAGTGTTAGTAAAACATGTTGTGGTAACACATGCTTCAGTTTATTTATTATTCATTGTTCTTGACATTTATCACGTTTATTACATGTGTCATTCCATTTAGGTGTTTATTTAACATTAATCATAGAAAGTTAAAATGATCCACACATTCTAGTGGTGAGTCATCTATATTTAATTGCATTCTTGGAATTCGTTTCTAAGGATGATAGAACATCATGCATTTTGATTTACTAAAATTTAGTGAAAGTTTTTTTACTTTTAACCATGCGCTTATTTGATCCAATTCAGCATTAATATCATAAACATTATTAGATTGTGTATTGAAAGAACTCAATAAAATAACAAAGATGAATTTCAATCGTCAGCATAAGAAGTAATTCGAAACGTTTACTTGCATATACAATATCATTTATATATATCAAAAATAGAAGAGGACCTAATATAGAGCCCTTATGCACTCCTGTAGAGATTAGTGACATGTCAGATGATTTGCCTTCCATTTAAACGTACTGTGTCATGTTGGTTAAATAGTTCTTTATGAGACCATTTGCACATCCTCTGACTCCATAATGTGATAGTTTGTTTATTAAAATGTCATGGTCTAGTGTATCAATGGCTTTTGATAAATGTGAGATCCAGCAGGAACCGCATTCATGGTGGACAAACGCTTGAGGTACAAAGATGTGGCTAAAAGATAAAAGCAACACATATCCCTGTAGACACATGGGAATCAACTGTACAGGACCGGCAATAGTGGAGGCGTAGTCCAGTCAATCTATGCCCAAAAAGGGGCAACCTCAAACAAATTGCAATAGTAATTATGTCAGTGTTATAGTTAGTACTATATGTCTACATTACCAGACAAAAAGTCCACCGAAATCCATGTCATTTTTGACGACAATTGCAGGTAGTCAAAAGGCGCTGCCAGTGACGTTTTGGCTTATTAAATGTAGGGGTAGGCATTATTAGGCTCTGATATATATTTTACTTCCATAGTTTTTGCATACCATTGGCAAGATAATTGATAAATCTAACCAGCGAAGTATAATAAGTATAAATTCGTTAAAAATTTAATGTGAACAATCTTTATAAACTCAGTGAACTCCGGTTTTAGCCGATATGGGGGAGTAGCGTTGCAATCTAACGTTGGCGTTAATGAGTCCATTTGCAATTGATGTTTTTGGTGGATTTTCTATCCCATGTATAATGTTTTTGGTGGATTTTCTATCCCATGGGGGTCCCTGAAGCAATTCAGCTTGGTTGTCCTCGGGACAAACTAGGGCATTTTTTCAAATATGCAAATTAAGGCCTTCATTACTGAAACACCTATTTTCTTCAATAGCTTTGCAACTATGCATGATAATGTCACAAACGTGGTGTCAAGACCGATATTTTCATGGTCAACGTTTAAGATAAACACATGGCCGCCAAATCACATTTCCGCATATCTTAACAAATGTGTCACCTACAACCTTAATCTTGGTGTCAAAACATGGGTTTTAGAGGTCAGCGGTTTCAAATATTTTACGTTTTGCCTTCTCCGACTTTCGGGTCCGCCACTTTTAAAGATGGCAGTCGTCAAAACAAATGCCACAATATCTTACCAAATATGTCACACAGGTCTATGTTAATGTGTAAAATTATTATCAACAATTTCAAATATGCTACACATGACCTTTGCTAACATTCATATATCCGCCATTTTAAAGATGGCGCCCATCATAACCAATTATCGCTATAATTAAAGACCTACGTCACCTACAGCAGTAATGTTGATGCCAAAAGAAAAATGTTCAGGTGCGATGCTTTCAAATATATTACATGCGCATCGTCCCCAATCGTGAGAGGGTTACAACACCCATCGCCAGCTGCACACGCGCAATAGATGGTACATTACATATTATTGCCGTGGCAACTGCAACCGTCAGTGCTGCATGCCTTGCTCTCTGCTTTGCAATCACAGCTTATGACACCAGTCAGACCTGCAGGATCAGAGGGTCCAATGTAAAAACTGGGTGACGGGATACCGTCATTCACCACCCACACAAACTGCGTGATGTCCTAATGAGGAGGATCTTGCTGATCAGCCGCCTTCCACAGCATCATCTGAAGATGAGT
The DNA here is from genome assembly GCA_020002185.1 of Paraescarpia echinospica. Classification (NCBI taxonomy): domain Eukaryota; kingdom Metazoa; phylum Annelida; class Polychaeta; order Sabellida; family Siboglinidae; genus Paraescarpia; species Paraescarpia echinospica. The sequence goes on along the minus strand of CM034536.1, from coordinate 4,520,962 downwards.
GTGGAGAAAGAATGGGAAGCCAGTGCACATCATGGCGTTGCCTCCCACAGACTATGTGCGGAGGACACATCATCAAGGCACATCTTCAGGTGTGTGGAAGGCGGCTGATCAGCAAGGTCCTCCTCCTAAAGGAGGAGTTTTTTTGGCCAACAAAGAAAACAAGCACATATTCATCAACTTACTGAGCAATGAGCTAGAGAAAGCTAGATGCTGTTGTTTTCATGCAGAGGACGCTAAAATAATTATCGTTAGACAGCACTGAACTCAATCAGACAAAATCGACTCTATCCTCATTTGTGAAGGCACCAATTTGTTAGTGATGTTGTGTTACCACTTTCAACAGGAGCTCTTAATGCCATAACCTAAACAAAGCATAGCACAACAAATAAATAACGATTTGGTACATCAGAGCTCTCACAGTATATCTGGGCCCAGATATGATACCACTGCAACAGTTGAAGAATTGGATACTGCAGGAAACCTGTGTGCTTCCAATGTGGGAACATTGGCAAAAACCTTGATAGTTTGCTGTACAAGCACTTCATTGAAAATGTAGCATCAAGCACAGCTTACGCACATGTAAGCTGCATCACAACCGCAGGATCAATTATCAAAACCAAAAGGGGAAAGATCCAAGAAAGCTCTAAAAGCCACATATTAGAGCTGGATTGTCAATTACAAGTATCATATTCCAAAGATGACTGATCTCCCAGCAGCACCAGCCTGTATGCTATCGGTCATCCGTTGTGTGGGGCAGATTGTTTGCTTGTGAAGATCAGTGGGAAGATCCCGGTCCCTGGAGGGGCGGCGGCACGCATTCTGATGGTTGCAGAGGCCCATCCTGGATTTGCAGGCTGTGGAGCAGGTTGGGCAAAGGTTTACTTGGCCTAAAGGTGCCTGAGTCGCAGATTCTTTTCCACTCATGGTAGTTGCTCTGTAGTTGTTTCTGTCTGGTGCTAGCTTTCCCCAACCTTTGTGGTCTTGCCAGGATGAGTTGCCGTTCAGCTGATCCTTCTAACGCCTGTGGGGGCTTTCTATCTCGGTTGCCCTGCCGAAGTTAATCATAGAATACAATTTATGGCATTCTGATGTCATCCGTGGTCTGCCCAGCGGAGCTGTCTGAGCATCAACATGGTGTTGATGCTCCTTTTCCAGGACCTCTTTGTTGGATACATAGTCCTGCCAATGCAGTTCCGTGATGGAGCGCCGACATCGCTGGTGAAACCGCTCAAGCAGTTGTACTTGCTTTTTGTAGAGCAACCCCGCCTCTACCCCTCACAAAAGGGTAGTGACGAGTGACGACGACAGCCTTGTATACTTGTATCTTTGTTGAAAAACGCAGCGAGTGATTCTGCCATATGCACATTTCAGCAGACGACCGAATGAACTGTTGGCAAAGACAAACTACAATCCGTTGGGATGTAGTTGCGGAAAGAACGGATTTTAGTGTACTTCTGTATGTGCGTTGTGTGTCAAATTGCAACTAACATCTCCGTGGAAGCTATTAAAGCGTATGATCTACAGTGTCAAAAGCCGCTGATAGATCAAGTAGGATCAACACAACATCCCTCTTGTTGTCCAGGGTCATCAGTGCAGTTTCAGTATTGTGATTCGGCTTGTAGACGGATTGGAATTGTTCCTGCAGATTATTGCACGAGACGTGGTCAACGAGCCTGTTCAGCACAGCACTCTCTGTCAACTTTGAGATAAAGGACAGATTAGAGATAGGGCGGAAGCACAGTTCATCTTTCTTGTCCAACTTTGAGATAAAGGACAGATTAGAGATAGGGCGGAAGTTGTTCATGACTTTCTTGTCCAAGGAAGGCTTCTTGAGCAAGGGCGTCACGAGCGCAGCTTTCATTTTTGTTCGCACAATTCCTGTTGACATGGACACATTGACATTGTTTGAAATGCTTGGTAGAATACATTCTAACTGTTCTTTCAGAAGCCAGGTCGGCAGTGGGTCGAGTGAACACGAGTTTGAGGGTCTCTGGTTGACCAGTCGTCTCACCAATAAGTCCTTTCCCTAGATTTTACTATGACAAAAGTGACCGGCAGCGACTTTCGACCACTCATTATCTTCAGAAATGAAAATGTTTCACAACGTGAATTTCTATGGACTTTTTATCTAATATTGCACACACATAGTGCTAATTAAAAACGCCATAATGACTGCTATATAAATTTGTTTGATGTTAAACCATAGATTGACTGGACTAGGCCAAAAAGCTGTGTAAACATAAATTGCGATAATTTGTAAATGTGTTTAAAATACGAGTCTGACCTTAATATACATTGCAATGACACTGGCTATCATTACTCAGCTAAATGCATTGCCTTTCCAACGATACGCATCATCTTTATAGTATACTCACAGAAAATTAGTTATACAACATGAATTACGTGTACCCCCTAAATTTCAGTGAGACCTACGACCACTTGGCAATATGCGAAAATGATAATGTTCCACCAAGAAGATTTTGGTGGACTTTTTTTCTGGTAACATAATCATACAGTAGAATCTAAAAATGAGGTTGAACCATAGATTGACTGAACTAGCGGCCATACACCAGAGACAGAAGAACAATTAAGACACAAATATCAACATGATAATAATCGTCGGCCTTCTGGGTGCATCTATACTTACACTGCGGCAGAGGCTTTGTGGCGCAGATAGGGCTGATATATAATCGAAGAGCAATATATAAGGACACCTCGTACATGGATGTTATCATCGAACAGCAGAGAGAGAGAGAGAGAGAGAGAGAGAGAGGGAGGGAGGGAGGGAGGGAGGGAAGTAGGGAGGGAGGGAGGGAAGGAGGGAGAGAGAGACTAGTATTATAAATATCATGTTAAAAACTGGTGAATAAACAGCCACTTTTAAAACGCAAGTTGGCGGGCAGCATACCTTTAACGTATTTATTCTTATTTTAAATGTATTCTATTAATAAACGAGGAACAGAAACCTCTGTTTAAATCGAGCATTCCTGTCTTGTCGTTGTTACTGAATATGCATGACTACCTTTACCTTTGTTATATCTTTGGTGACGTTTGTTGCCTAGGTTGTCTATCAAAACATGGAATAATGCAAACGCTTTAATTCTATAGGAGTACTATTTTAAGAAAGAAACAAAATAAAGAATAAACAGAACGATTGCGAATATGTACGTAATATGAATGCATCACATTAAACAGTGAATTTACTATTCGTGTTTAAATACCGACCAACTGTCCTGCCATACTGTCGTTAAGCAAAAAACATAAGCTCCTTCCTTTCTGAGGCACCTGTAAATTACATCAATTTCAAGAACGCGGCATTGCAGTAACGTTTCCTTGACGGGTGACATCATGCAGACGTCATCCATTATGTACTTCGATGTTTCCTGTTGTTTTATGGTCGTATTTTCCTTCTCGGTGTCCTTCACTGAGTAAACACACGAAATGTCAGGTAAGTGAGAATGTCAGCTGAGCCGCACGGTAAACGGGTGCAATTTCGTGCAAATGATGTTCCTGACTCAAGCTGACGTCATTGATAAGTATTGCTTTGGCGTCGTTGACCTCGGTGTTGTTGCCCGCTGTTGTTATTGAAGTGGTGGTGGTGGCGGTGGTAGTGGTATTGGTGGTGGCGGTGGTGAAATGTTAGCGCCTGGGGGGGGGGCTGTTTGGAATATGACACTGAAGACTGAAATAGTTATACTACTATTAATGTTAAACGTGCAGTCATATTGCTATAGTTGTTATAAGCCTATTTATCATCCGGAGAACATGCATCATTTTGATGTGTAAATTTTGCACTAAGCAAAAAAATTACCAACAATTAATACATGCTGCACATGCTTATATATGATGCTGAAATAGTATGCAAGTTTTGCACAGAATAACAGTAAACGATATCGTGTATAAAAAAAACACACACACACATACACACACACACACACATACACACACACACACACACACATACACACACACACACACACACACACACACGCACGCACACACGTACGCACGCACGCACACACGCACACACGTACGTTCACACACACACACGTTGGCGTAATGACCTTAGGGTTTTTGCCAATCAATGTATAGACGTAGACAAACAAGAAACAAAAACACCTTTAAAGCTGCTATTTCGCAAACGAGATGACACGTTTCCGCGGTGTGGTCTTTACGTCACATGACAATAATAATCCACGTGATATGACGTCATTGCGATGATGTCACGTCTCACGTAAACGCAGTTCCGAACAGAGACCGTATATCAATACAAGACGGTGCAGCGAGCGCTATTTACATTGTTCGAGAAAATTACGTAAACAGTTCGTCCGCCATTCTGGAGGTGCGCCAAGCCAGACCACATGCGCGTAAAAAATGCAGTTCTTTGTATTATCATTGCTCAACATTTTCAACGATAACAACAATATTTTAGTTATATAAAAAGTGGTATAGCCTGATTATTATTCTGATGAAACACGACGAAGTTCAGATGGCTCAATTTAGCCTGATTATTATTCTGATGAAACACGACGAAGTTCAGATGGCTCAATTTAATAATTGCAACGTTTCTACGTGATTTGTTTGCAAATTTCATTATTTTGAATTGTGATAGATAAAACACTTCAACAATTACATTAATATCTTTCATTTTATATGACGCATCACAGTTTGGTGATTATTCTGATAAAATGAGGTGACTGAATAAATACGCTAACATCGCGAGCTGCCGGTACCGCAGGCGCAAGCGCTTGCCTCCCGAATGGCGGACAAAAACCTTCAGTGTAGGCTGCCATTTTCTCGCTCAGTGACGCCTCCTGTCCAAATAGAGGCTCCTTGGTTCCGAAGTTTTATCGTTCATTCACCTTTCCATGTGTCTCTGTTTCTCTGTTCTTCTGAGTAGGCCCGTCAGCGGTTCCAATGGTCCGTCTGTTATCTGACCTTTACGCTAAAATCTTCATAAAATACTAACAGTAAAACGATTAAAGTGGAACTGTCTTATATTACAAAACACTGTAATGGTGATTAAAGTGGAACTGTCTTATATTACAAAACACTGTAATGGTGATTAAAGTGGAACTGTCTTATATTACAAAACACTGTAATGGTGATTAAAGTGGAACTGTCTTATATTACAAAACACTGTAATGATGATTAAAGTGGAACTGTCTTATATTACAAAACACTGTAATGGTGATTAAAGTGGAACTGTCTTATATTACAAAACACTGTAATGGTGATTAAAGTGGAACTGTCTTATATTACAAAACACTGTAATGGTGATTAAAGTGGAACTGTCTTATATTACAAAACACTGTAATGGTGATTCGTTATGTATAGTAATAACTAAACAATACACAAAGTTTACAAACCGTTTAAATTGGAGGGTTTATCTTATTTTCAGTTAGCGCACACAGTTTGAGATAAAAACGTACAGTTTCATAATTCCTAATGAAGTATTTTTTTCACATTATATTCAAGAGCTTTGGAGAGAATGGGTATCAATCTTATTTCTGAGTTCATATGGTACTTTGTTAACAGTGTGAATAATTGAATGTCTAATGCAATTAGTTACAAAATTATGTAAGATAGTTAATTAATATTAGTAGGGCTATTAAAACAGTTGATTAGTATTAATTGGTAATATTGGCTAAGTGTTTATATGTTTTTAAAATAAATAATTTGATAACGTTCTAATATTTAATGAATGTCCGTTTTATTTTAACATCAGTGTAATTTATTAGTTTAGTGTATTATTTTGCTTGTTTGATGTTAGTTAGTGTTAGTAATTAGTTAATGTTATTGAGTGAGTGAGTGAATGAGATAGTTAGTTAGTTAGTGTTAAACACTGTCAATTAATGCTTATTACTTATTAAATAATATATTAACAACAGGATAGCTCTTATGTCAGCGGCATGCATAATGCTTTAATGAGAGTCTCCTAACCATACATTTCTTTACGTTTATTTGTTGTACATAATATGTATTTTATGGTCGAATAAAATATTCTGATTCTGATTCTAGCTATGTGACCTGCCCATCTTCATTTAATTTTCATGATGTATCTTATTATATATATATATATATATATATATATATATGTAACTGTCGCTGTCATCCCTCATGCACGCGCCGTTGCTATGGTATCGACTTGTTTTTCCAGACATTTGAAGTTACTAGAATACATCAGTGGCTTCTTGTTGCCTTTCTACATACAGCTAATTAATTATCACATGCAAGCTGAGAGCGACACGCGTGACTCGCGTTCCTGTTATGCACCCCACCGACAGACGCTTTGACAGGCAAATGTCAACTGCAAAAGGCTGTGGCGTTTTTGAACCGACGCGAGGTCTAAGTGGATTGCTTGCCATAAAGCATGCAATAACTACGTGAGTAATTGTACGCCATCAGACTGGAGGCTGGGCTGTTTTGTAATTGTCATTATAATTACTGTCGCGGTATCGGTGGGACCAAGAGATCCGTTCTGATATAAGACAGTTCCACTTTAATCACCATTACAGTGTTTTGTAATATAAGACAGTTCCACTTTAATCACCATTACAGTGTTTTGTAATATAAGACAGTTCCACTTTAATCACCATTACAGTGTTTTGTAATATAAGACAGTTCCACTTTAATCACCATTACAGTGTTTTGTAATATAAGACAGTTCCACTTTAATCGTTTTACTGTTAGTATTTTATGAAGATTTTAGCGTAAAGGTCAGATAACAGACGGATCATTGGAACCGCTGACGGGCCTACTCAGAAGAACAGAGAAACAGAGACACATGGAAAGGTGAATGAACGATAAAACTTCGGAACCAAGGAGCCTCTATTTGGACAGGAGGCGTCACTGAGCGAGAAAATGGCAGCCTACACTGAATGTTTTTGTCCGCCATTCGGGAAGCAAGCGCTTGCGCCTGCGGTACGGGCAGCTCGCGATGTTAGCGTATTTATTCAGTCACCTCATTTTATCAGAATAATCACCAAACTGTGATGCGTCATATAAAATGAAAGATATTAATGTAATTGTTGAAGTGTTTTATCTATCACAATTCAAAATAATGAAATTTGCAAACAAATCACGTAGAAACGTTGCAATTATTAAATTGAGCCATCTGAACTTCGTCGTGTTTCATCAGAATAATAATCAGGCTATACCACTTTTTATATAACTAAAATATTTTTGTTATCGTTGAAAATGTTGAGCAATGATAATACAAAGAACTGCATTTTTTACGCGCATGTGGTCTGGCTTGGCGCACCTCCAGAATGGCGGACGAACTGTTTACGTAATTTTCTCGAACAATGTAAATAGCGCTCGCTGCACCGTCTTGTATTAATATACGGTCTCTGTTCGGAACTGCGTTTACGTGAGACGTGACATCATCGCAATGACGTCATATCACGTGGATTATTATTGTCATGTGACGTAAAGACCACACCGCGGAAACGTGTCATCTCGTTTGCGAAATAGCAGCTTTAAAGGTGTTTTTGTTTCTTGTTTGTCTACGTCTATACATTGATTGGCAAAAACCCTAAGGTCATTACGCCAACGTGTGTGTGTGTGAACGTACGTGTGTGCGTGTGTGCGTGCGTGCGTACGTGTGTGCGTGCGTGTGTGTGTGTGTGTGTGTGTGTGTGTATGTGTGTGTGTGTGTGTGTGTATGTGTGTGTGTGTGTGTATGTGTGTGTGTGTTTTTTTTATACACGATATCGTTTACTGTTATTCTGTGCAAAACTTGCATACTATTTCAGCATCATATATAAGCATGTGCAGCATGTATTAATTGTTGGTAATTTTTTTGCTTAGTGCAAAATTTACACATCAAAATGATGCATGTTCTCCGGATGATAAATAGGCTTATAACAGCTATAGCAATATGACTGCACGTTTAACATTAATAGTAGTATAACTATTTCAGTCTTCAGTGTCATATTCCAAACAGCCCCCCCCCCAGGCGCTAACATTTCACCACCGCCACCACCAATACCACTACCACTACCACCGCCACCACCACCACTTCAATAACAACAGCGGGCAACAACACCGAGGTCAACGACGCCAAAGCAATACTTATCAATGACGTCAGCTTGAGTCAGGAACATCATTTGCACGAAATTGCACCCGTTTACCGTGCGGCTCCGCTGACATTCTCACTTACCTGACATTTCGTGTGTTTACTCAGTGAAGGACACCGAGAAGGAAAATACGACCATAAAACAACAGGAAACATCGAAGTACATAATGGATGACGTCTGCATGATGTCACCCGTCAAGGAAACGTTACTGCAATGCCGCGTTCTTGAAATTGATGTAATTTACAGGTGCCTCAGAAAGGAAGGAGCTTATGTTTTTTGCTTAACGACAGTATGGCAGGACAGTTGGTCGGTATTTAAACACGAATAGTAAATTCACTGTTTAATGTGATGCATTCATATTACGTACATATTCGCAATCGTTCTGTTTATTCTTTATTTTGTTTCTTTCTTAAAATAGTACTCCTATAGAATTAAAGCGTTTGCATTATTCCATGTTTTGATAGACAACCTAGGCAACAAACGTCACCAAAGATATAACAAAGGTAAAGGTAGTCATGCATATTCAGTAACAACGACAAGACAGGAATGCTCGATTTAAACAGAGGTTTCTGTTCCTCGTTTATTAATAGAATACATTTAAAATAAGAATAAATACGTTAAAGGTGTGCTGCCCGCCAACTTGCGTTTTAAAAGTGGCTGTTTATTCACCAGTTTTTAACATGATATTTATAATACTAGTCTCTCTCTCCCTCCTTCCCTCCCTCCCTCCCTACTTCCCTCCCTCCCTCCCTCCCTCCCTCTCTCTCTCTCTCTCTCTCTCTCTCTCTGCTGTTCGATGATAACATCCATGTACGAGGTGTCCTTATATATTGCTCTTCGATTATATATCAGCCCTATCTGCGCCACAAAGCCTCTGCCGCAGTGTAAGTACAGATGCACCCAGAAGGCCGACGATTATTACCATGTTGATATTTGTGTCTTAATTGTTCTTCTGTCTCTGGTGTATGGCCGCTAGTTCAGTCAATCTATGGTTCAACCTCATTTTTAGATTCTACTGTATGATTATGTTACCAGAAAAAAAGTCCACCAAAATCTTCTTGGTGGAACATTATCATTTTCGCATATTGCCAAGTGGTCGTAGGTCTCACTGAAATTTAGGGGGTACACGTAATTCATGTTGTATAACTAATTTTCTGTGAGTATACTATAAAGATGATGCGTATCGTTGGAAAGGCAATGCATTTAGCTGAGTAATGATAGCCAGTGTCATTGCAATGTATATTAAGGTCAGACTCGTATTTTAAACACATTTACAAATTATCGCAATTTATGTTTACACAGCTTTTTGGCCTAGTCCAGTCAATCTATGGTTTAACATCAAACAAATTTATATAGCAGTCATTATGGCGTTTTTAATTAGCACTATGTGTGTGCAATATTAGATAAAAAGTCCATAGAAATTCACGTTGTGAAACATTTTCATTTCTGAAGATAATGAGTGGTCGAAAGTCGCTGCCGGTCACTTTTGTCATAGTAAAATCTAGGGAAAGGACTTATTGGTGAGACGACTGGTCAACCAGAGACCCTCAAACTCGTGTTCACTCGACCCACTGCCGACCTGGCTTCTGAAAGAACAGTTAGAATGTATTCTACCAAGCATTTCAAACAATGTCAATGTGTCCATGTCAACAGGAATTGTGCGAACAAAAATGAAAGCTGCGCTCGTGACGCCCTTGCTCAAGAAGCCTTCCTTGGACAAGAAAGTCATGAACAACTTCCGCCCTATCTCTAATCTGTCCTTTATCTCAAAGTTGACAGAGAGTGCTGTGCTGAACAGGCTCGTTGACCACGTCTCTTTCAATAATCTGCAGGAACAATTCCAATCCGTCTACAAGCCGAATCACAATACTGAAACTGCACTGATGACCCTGGACAACAAGAGGGATGTTGTGTTGATCCTACTTGATCTATCAGCGGCTTTTGACACTGTAGATCATACGCTTTAATAGCTTCCACGGAGATGTTAGTTGCAATTTGACACACAACGCACATACAGAAGTACACTAAAATCCGTTCTTTCCGCAACTACATCCCAACGGATTGTAGTTTGTCTTTGCCAACAGTTCATTCGGTCGTCTGCTGAAATGTGCATATGGCAGAATCACTCGCTGCGTTTTTCAACAAATATCAAAGTATACAAGGCTGTCGTCGTCTCTCGTCACTACCCTTTTGTGAGGGGTAGAGGCGGGGTTGCTCTACAAAAAGCAAGTACAACTGCTTGAGCGGTTTCACCAGCGATGTCGGCGCTCCATCACGGAACTGCATTGGCAGGACTATGTATCCAACAAAGAGGTCCTGGAAAAGGAGCATCAACACCATGTTGATGCTCAGACAGCTCCGCTGGGCAGACCACGGATGACATCAGAATGCCATAAATTGTATTCTATGATTAACTTCGGCAGGGCAACCGAGATAGAAAGCCCCCACAGGCGTTAGAAGGATCAGCTGAACGTCAACTCATCCTGGCAAGACCACAAAGGTTGGGGAAAGATAGCAGCAGACAGAAACAACTACAGAGCAACTACCATGAGTGGAAAAGAATCTGCGACTCAGGCACCTTTAGGCCAAGTAAACCTTTGCCCAACCTGCTCCACAGCCTGCAAATCCAGGATGGGCCTCTGCAACCATCAGAATGCGTGCCGCCGCCCCTCCAGGGACCGGGATCTTCCCACTGATCTTCACAAGCAAACAATCTGCCCCACACAACGGATGACCGATAGCATACAGGCTGGTGCTGCTGGGAGATCAGTCATCTTTGGAATATGATACTTGTAATTGACAATCCAGCTCTAATATGTGGCTTTTAGAGCTTTCTTGGATCTTTCCCCTGTTGGTTTTGATAATTGATCCTGCGGTTGTGATGCAGCTTACATGTGCGTAAGCTGTGCTTGATGCTACATTTTCAATGAAGTGCTTGTACAGCAAACTATCAAGGTTTTTGCCAATGTTCCCACATTGGAAGCACACAGGTTTCCTGCAGTATCCAATTCTTCAACTGTTGCAGTGGTATCATATCTGGGCCCAGATATACTGTGAGAGCTCTGATGTACCAAATCGTTATTTATTTGTTGTGCTATGCTTTGTTTAGGTTATGGCATTAAGAGCTCCTGTTGAAAGTGGTAACACAACAGCACTAACAAATTGGTGCCTTCACAAATGAGGATAGAGTCGATTTTGTCTGATTGAGTTCAGTGCTGTCTAACGATAATTATTTTAGCGTCCTCTGCATGAAAACAACAGCATCTAGCTTTCTCTAGCTCATTGCTCATTAAGTTGATGAATATGTGCTTGTTTTCTTTGTTGGCCAAAAAAACTCCTCCTTTAGGAGGAGGACCTTGCTGATCAGCCGCCTTCCACACACCTGAAGATGTGCCTTGATGATGTGTCCTCCGCACATAGTCTGTGGGAGGCAACGCCATGATGTGCACTGGCTTCCCATTCTTTCTCCACACTCATCTTCAGATGATGCTGTGGAAGGCGGCTGATCAGCAAGATCCTCCTCATTAGGACATCACGCAGTTTGTGTGGGTGGTGAATGACGGTATCCCGTCACCCAGTTTTGACATTGGACCCTCTGATCCTGCAGGTCTGACTGGTGTCATAAGCTGTGATTGCAAAGCAGAGAGCAAGGCATGCAGCACTGACGGTTGCAGTTGCCACGGCAATAATATGTAATGTACCATCTATTGCGCGTGTGCAGCTGGCGATGGGTGTTGTAACCCTCTCACGATTGGGGACGATGCGCATGTAATATATTTGAAAGCATCGCACCTGAACATTTTTCTTTTGGCATCAACATTACTGCTGTAGGTGACGTAGGTCTTTAATTATAGCGATAATTGGTTATGATGGGCGCCATCTTTAAAATGGCGGATATATGAATGTTAGCAAAGGTCATGTGTAGCATATTTGAAATTGTTGATAATAATTTTACACATTAACATAGACCTGTGTGACATATTTGGTAAGATATTGTGGCATTTGTTTTGACGACTGCCATCTTTAAAAGTGGCGGACCCGAAAGTCGGAGAAGGCAAAACGTAAAATATTTGAAACCGCTGACCTCTAAAACCCATGTTTTGACACCAAGATTAAGGTTGTAGGTGACACATTTGTTAAGATATGCGGAAATGTGATTTGGCGGCCATGTGTTTATCTTAAACGTTGACCATGAAAATATCGGTCTTGACACCACGTTTGTGACATTATCATGCATAGTTGCAAAGCTATTGAAGAAAATAGGTGTTTCAGTAATGAAGGCCTTAATTTGCATATTTGAAAAAATGCCCTAGTTTGTCCCGAGGACAACCAAGCTGAATTGCTTCAGGGACCCCCATGGGATAGAAAATCCACCAAAAACATTATACATGGGATAGAAAATCCACCAAAAACATCAATTGCAAATGGACTCATTAACGCCAACGTTAGATTGCAACGCTACTCCCCCATATCGGCTAAAACCGGAGTTCACTGAGTTTATAAAGATTGTTCACATAACATTTTTAACGAATTTATACTTATTATACTTCGCTGGTTAGATTTATCAATTATCTTGCCAATGGTATGCAAAAACTATGGAAGTAAAATATATATCAGAGCCTAATAATGCCTACCCCTACATTTCACTAAGCCAAAACGTCACTGGCAGCGCCTTTTGACTACCTGTAATTGTCGTCAAAAATGACATGGATTTCGGTGGACTTTTTGTCTGGTAATGTAGACATATAGTACTAACTATAACACTGACATAATTACTATTGCAATTTGTTTGAGGTTGCCCCTTTTTGGGCATAGATTGACTGGACTACGCCTCCACTATTGCCGGTCCTGTACAGTTGATTCCCATGTGTCTACAGGGATATGTGTTGCTTTTATCTTTTAGCCACATCTTTGTACCTCAAGCGTTGTCCACCATGAATGCGGTTCCTGCTGGATCTCACATTTATCAAAAGCCATTGATACACTAGACCATGACATTTTAATAAACAAACTATCACATTATGGAGTCAGAGGATGTGCAAATGGTCTCATAAAGAACTATTTAACCAACATGACACAGTACGTTTAAATGGAAGGCAAATCATCTGACATGTCACTAATCTCTACAGGAGTGCAAAAGGGCTCTATATTAGGTCCTCTTCTATTTTTGATATATATAAATGATATTGTATATGCAAGTAAACGTTTCGAATTACTTCTTATGCTGACGATTGAAATTCATCTTTGTTATTTTATTGAGTTCTTTCAATACACAATCTAATAATGTTTATGATATTAATGCTGAATTGGATCAAATAAGCGCATGGTTAAAAGTAAACAAACTTTCACTAAATGTTAGTAAATCAAAATGCATGATGTTCTATCATCCTTAGAAACGAATTCCAAGAATGCAATTAAATATAGATGACTCACCACTAGAATGTGTGGATCATTTTAACTTTCTATGATTAATGTTAAATAAACACCTAAACTGGAATAGACACATTGATAAAATACGTGATAAATTGTCAAGAACAATTGGAATAATAAATAAACTGAAGCATGTGTTACCACAACATGTTTTACTAACACTTTATGGTGCACTTGTGGTCCCCCATGTCAATTACTGCTTACTCGCATGGGGTGAAAATCATACACAAATTCCTAAACTACAAAAACGAGCAGTTAGAGTAATAACAAACAGCTCGCACACTGCACGCTCCGAACCGTTATTGAAAAGCCTTAATTTATTGAAAGTTGAAGATTTATTTAAAATTCAACAATTACGGTTTACTTATAAACATCAGAATAGTAATATACTTACATAGCTGCATAACATACCAATTACTTTAAATACAGATGTACACAGTCATAACACTCGAAGTAGAAAATATGTTCACATTGAAAGAGTAAACACAGAATTTGCTACGAAAACGATAAGATATAGTGTTTTGAACAACACATCAACTTTAATCACAAACAAAATTCGCACTCATTCCTTGAATGGATTTACTACGTATGCTAAACAATAATGCATCATCTCAAACTACGACGATAAATATAAAATCCCAAATTGCCACACATGCCAAAATACTAACAACTAAAAAGGGAAATAAAGTGAATTTTCGAATATACCTTAAACGTTTGTATCTTTTTTCTCATAAATTGTACGTAAAATGACGTTTGTATATTATTTGACATATATGCGCATCCTGTGTAAACATTTAATTATCATTTTTGTTATAATTTTTTTTATTTTTGATGAACATATGATGTGATGCTATGATATGCATGTTTCGTTTCTTTTTTTACGCAAATGTGGCTCTCGCGTTAGGACATTGTCATGCCTTAATGAGAGTCACCTTTACGTGTCTATTTATATTTTATATATATATATATATATATTATGTTTATTTACGTTACATTTTCAATTTGAGAAACGTCTTCACATACAATGTATGTATGGTCAAAATTAAATATGTATGTCTGTCTGTCTTCTGTCTGCCTGCCTGCCTGCCTGCCTGCCTGCCTGCCTGCCTGCCTGCCTGCCTGCCTGCCTGCCTGCCTGCCTGCCTGCCTGCCTGCCTGCCTGCCTGCCTGCCTGCCTGCCTGCCTGCCTGCCTGCCTGCCTGCCTGCCTGCCTGCCTGCCTGCCTGTCTGTCTGTCTGATAATTTCCACTTCGATTGTGCTGTCAGACGCAATCATGCTGCCCAAATATGTGAAGTCCTTGAGATGCCATAGATTTCAATGTCTGGATCGACTAAGGTTTGTCCAGGTGGAGGTTTGTATAGTGTTACACTTTTTGGTGTACTGATTGTAAGTCCTAACAAATTTGCAGCTTGTTCAAAGTGTTTACAAATCTCTTTGTTGTCTTCTAGTCTCTGTGTAAATTGCAGTTCAAAAATGCAAAGTTCACGAGTTTTTCTGTTTGCTCTCAGCATAGCCAAGTTGTATAACTTTCCATCAGATCTAGTGAGGATGATAACACCCGTACTCGGGTGTTCCGATGCTGCAGATAATACTGCTCCAAGAATGAGAGTGAACAAATTGGGTGCCAAGACGCATCATTGTTTTAATACTAGTATAAATACGTTGAAGGTACATGTCGGTAGCTTTTACGATCCTATCTGATTGGTAGGTCAATCACAGATTTGCATATTGACGTGCCGTACGTACGCGAGAAATGGATATTTGGCGTATGCACAACGCCGCAGTGCAACATGTGCAATGACGGAAGGAGACGAAAACAACACCCAAGGACCTATATCGGTGCCGGCGTCGCCCGGGCGTCAGGAATAAAGAGGAAAACAACAACTTTTGCTGCCAGGAAATGGGAGCCGACGCATGCTTACTTCGGATGTGTCCACTACGGAATCAATCAGATATCGGGATTTATACAATAATCTTCGTCCAGCTGTTGCACTCTTGTAGAAGGGACCACTGCCGCTTGTAGAACACTGTGCCTTACACACAGGTGCATGACATCAAACGGTGTTGGACCTAGTTTTTTTGACCGACGCATCATGATCGGAAGAACACACAGAACTCCGTCAGCTCCAAGAGAGGACTGTCGCTAGAAGAAGTGCGCAAGTATACGGTCGCAAGTATACGGTCTGCTGCTTTTATTGCTAATCTGTAGTAATCACGTATTAAACAACAGAGATAGGAGAAGAAAAAAACACAATTATGTTTTATTGGACACATGAGGATTGGATGCAACAATGACTTAATCACGAAGACGCAACTATAAAGATGCAGCTTTTTATTCTGCACAGTATATATTTATATATATATACATATATATATATATATATATATATACGCACACACACACACACACACACACACACACACACACACACACACACACACACACACACACACACACACACACACACACACACACACACACACACACACACACACACACACACACACACACACACACACACACACACACACACACATTATATATATATATATATATATATATACGTATTGGATACATAGTATGCAGCATTCATGTTTTTATGTAACATTCTTGTAAACATAACTTCCTCAGCTTCTTGTTGGAAGACTGTATGTGGTAACCCATGGTTTTGTCATACTCATGTTGTAGTTTTATGGCAAAGTACTTGAACGTCTTGCATAAACTGTCTTGTATTGTTGCCATGTCTAACTTCCCCCAGGACTTGTCATCAAATGGCTTAACACTATCAGTCGTTTACCACCAAGATGCACGATTGAAGTCCACTTTGAGAAAGTCATGTTCTTACTGGTCAACATGTGCATTGAAAAACTATATAAACACGCTAGTATTAACAAAACGTATTGTATACATAGTATGCAGCATTCATTAGATATTAAGTTATTAAGGCATACAGTATGATATCAATGAAACTAGGCAAACAGGTTTTTCTAAGGAAAAGTGACGACATAGAGAGAACATTACGCCTAAAGTTCAGTCATATTATGCCTTCGGCTGTCTACATAAACCAAATCTAGGGCTACCGTCGCCTATGTTGTCGGCGTACATTTTAAACTCATCGTTCTTGACATGTATATGTTTCTAAGAGGTTGGTGCATTAGGTTACGTAACTGTTTTTCCACTATAATAAATAGTTGTGCACGAAGTATAGATGCATTTGTACTTACGTGGAACATCTATGTTTGTGCTGACAATTTCCAATAGTAGTTTGGGTGGAATACCATCCACCCAGGTGATTTATTATCCTTCATAACCTTTATTTTCTTAGCTACCATTTCCGGGGTTACAATTAATTGTCCTAAATAGTCTGAATCTGCCCCCTTGAACTTAGCCTCTGGTACTGGCAGTGAACTAATATCTTCCCTGGTAAACACTGAACTAAAGTACTCATTCAAGTCTTCTGCCATTAAGAATCCCTTTGATATTATATTTCCAGCACTATCTTCTAGAGGACCGACCTTATCTCGAACTTTCTGTTTGCTTCGAACATACGCATAAAAACTCTTGCTGTCATGTTTTATATTACTAGCTAATTGTTGTTCATAGCTTCTCTTTGAATTTCTAATTTCAGCTGTAGCTTGGTTAAGTGCTTCTTTATAACTGTTGTAGTCTTCATCATTTCCAGTACATCTATATGACTTCCACATCATTTGTTTATATTTAATTTTTCTAATGGCTTCTTTCGATAAGTGTTTCTTTTTTGACCGTTTTCCTTGTTTTTTGAAGGGTACAAATTTATCGACTATGCACTTAATTTCACTCTTTAATATATTCCAGCATTCTGTTGCCGTCTTTTTTTTCAGTGTGTTATTCCAGTCTATCTTTGCTAAATATTTCCTCATGTCCTTATACCTTCCTTTGTGGAAATTTCTCCTATACTGCTTTTTACTATTCCTTTCTGATTTTACTTTGATGGTAAAATGTATCTGGTTGTGATCGCTACTCCCCAGTGGCTCACATATCTTGACATTGTCAACTAATTCATTCTGTGAGGACAAAACTATGTCTAACACATTCTCACCCCTGGTTGGTTCTAGCACATGTTGAGAAAGGAAAGTATCTTGAACTAAAACTAAAAACTTGTGGTCCTCACTCCCCATACTCTGTAGAGATTTCCATTGTATATGCCCGTGGTTAAAATCCCCCATAATAATACAGTCCCGTTTGCTTACTTCCCTTATAGCGTTTTGTATTTTTTCATTCTCTTCTATGCTTATGTTTGGACTTCGATAAACTAACCCAACTGTTAACGTTGAGTTTCCTGTAACTATGTTACACCAAACAGCTTCTTCGCAATCTGCTTCTCTTTCTAATTTTATTTCATAAGCCTGAATAGATTCTTTAATATATAAAATAACTCCACCTCCCTTTCTTCCTATTCTATCTTTTCTAAACATTACATATCCTGTCAGTCCCAATTCAGCATCTGATATATCGGTGGTGGTCCAGGATTCGGTTATACCTATTATATGAGGGTCAATATCTTCTACCATAATGTTTAGTTCATTTATTTTGTTTACTATAGTCCTTGCATAGTGTTAGTTGACGGCCGGGTTTTGTCGACTTGACAACAGTCCAGTGGTGGTGGTTGTTTTTTTGTTTGTCTGGTGTTGGTACTTTTAGTTGACGGCCGGGTTTGGCCGACTTGACAACAGTCCAGTGGTGGTGGTTGTTTTTATGTTTGTCTGGAGTTGGTAGTGTTAGTTGACGGCCGGGTTTGGCCGACGTGACAACAGTGGTGGTGATTGCTTTCACACTCGCTCTACGATCTCTCGTTTATACTTGAACGACGGACAAGAGATGGACTGATTTGAATAATTTACTCAATTCATGTCCCTATGGTATATTGACTTAACTTATGTCACTACGATATATTTACGTCACTCGCATCCGTATTTTACGATATCCCAACTTTTGTTCCTATTTTGCGTTGAATTGAATCTGGTCCGTATTTTATAATGAAGATTTCATCTGGATGGAAGTTTCACTGTGAGAGTAATTTCCGGTTCCGTTTGGCGTGTTGCGCATGCGCTTGTACATGTCAGGTTAGTGCCTACTTTCGTCCCGCAGCTGTACCTGTCTGGAAGTAAGTTTCAGTCTAAGAGTAAGTTCCACGCAACAGGTTAGCGCCTACTTTATGCTACCTTAAACACGGTGTCTGCCGAAACTATGCGTGACCCATTTATATTATAGTTCACGTTAATGATACGCTTACTTTTATAATTGTTAGTATACGTAACAAAACTTCATAATTAGCATAACTTGTAATTATTTGCAAAAAAATGTGTCTTTTACTTTGATTTCATTGTCTCAGACCGTTGTGTATCTTGCGGCTTCGTCACACAGAGCCGCAGTTTTCAGCGCTGTTTATACGCACAGCGGGTGTCGTCGTAAACAGATCAGTTGAAAACATTACAAAATTCTATCGTCATTTAAAAAACTTATCTTTATAACCTTGCTTATCCACCGTAGCTCCCTACGGCCTTGACCCATCTGTTGACAACTGGAATACTGCTTATGGATTTTGAGATTGACCAATCCTTTCGTTTTGATGTGAGCTTGGTTTCCAAAGATTTAGGCGCAATAGATATTATCTTATTATTATTATTATCACAAATCTCCTCTTTTTAAATTACGCATATTGCCGTCAGTTTGGCATGTATGAAGCTGTATGTGTGTGTGTGTGTGTGTGTGTGTGTGTGTGTGTGTGTGTGTGTGTGTGTGTGTGTGTGTGTGTGTGTGTGTGTGTGTGTGTGTGTGTGTGTGTGTGTGTGTGTGTGTAATCTAGCGGGCCCATTGGGGGAGGTTCGAAGATTTATATTTTTTTAAATCGTCTGGGGTGTGGATGGTTCCTGACAGAATAACCTGTTCAACTCTCGTCTTCTTTACCTTCCTCACTAACTGTCTATACTTCTGTATTATCGCAGTTGTTCCCTCCCTGTCAGCATTATTTGTTCCTACATGTACCAGTATAGACCCCCCCTTGTCATGTCCCAATACCTTCTCTATCCTGTCAGTTACATGTTGTTGGACATATAGCGTTACATATTCAACGATCAGGGAGTCACTAAGCAAGAGCATCCTCGCAAGCCAGGGCTGTTTGACATGCAAAACTAGCCCTGGTTGATCCCCTACGCGAAGTGTGGAAGTTAGCTGAGTCAAACTAGTAACTGATTTCGCCAGTCGCGACTGCATCACACGTGAGAACAACGCAAATACCCGCACCAGTTTGAAGACGGATAAACGACTTCTGAGAATCCCAATATATAATGACCCGTTCGCCCATTAGTACGAGCAGCTGAGCGGTATTGTGTATTCGAATAATTGCTTTTACCTAAACATTGCATGTAACACGAGCCACGGTTGGTTGAAATTAGTTTTATTATGATCACCTGATCACCGAGGATTATCTGCGGGTTCGTCGAGGTTAAATTCGTCACGACTGTACTTCCATGTCCACTTTTACGCATTCATAAAGAGCGTACTAATTCACAGACCCCTTCTTCTCCGTGGATTAAGACTTTAATACAGGGTTGATCTCGATCCGGTCAAAACCTGTTTTGTTATATATATATATATATATATACATTTCTTTCCTCACAAATTATTCAATTTGACCATCTTTGCGTTAGGTATATGAAAGGAATATTAGACCTACCATAGGTGAAATTCGGAAGATCTATTAAAAAATAAATTATGCCAACGGTATTAAAAATGGCAACACTGTCGCCCGTGCGATGTCGTGTCTACGACAGAAATACTGATATAATTATAATATAACGTAAAATATTTAGTATTGGTAAAAATACAGAATGTCTGGTGAATCCATGTGTTATAGAAGACACCACTACATTGTTTAAAGGAAAACAAAAGGCAACGTTGTGGTGTTTAGCACCTAAAAGAGTTAGCACAAACTAACCATTTGCATCTACAATCACAATTTTCAGTTCAGTGATTTACTCGGACTGTAGTCTTAAAGTGGAAGATTCTAACGAAATCTGCGATAACATGTAGACTGCCATCTTACTGATGACGCGTTCATTTGGCCGAAAGCAACCAATAAACGAGCTGCATTATGTTTGCCGTGTACGACACACTGTCTTGTGTAGTTCGCGTAGTTGGTTCACGTTCATCGGATGCGGTTCGTTATATTTGTATAAGTTGAGCTTACAGTGAAAACGTTACTTGCAATATGCCACACTGCTCTACATACGGTTGTAACAATAGTACAGCGAAGGATAATGAGCTGTCTTTTTTGTTTCCCTTTGAAACAACCAGAAGTGAAATAGTGGATTCACAACAGTGGACAGGCTGGTTGGAAGCCTTCGAAATACAACGCACTATGTTCAGATCATTTTGAAGAAACGTGCTTCTAAGGAAATCTGTATCGTCAGTTAATGAGAGAAGATCCGATAAAACGTCGCCGACGTCGATGTTTGAAGCCAGGTGCAGTGCCTACGATATTTAGTCACGGACCTCAGCCGTCGAAGAGACGCATATTTTCGGTCAAACGCGCCGCCGCCGAGAAATCGATCGCAAGAAGGTTAGTACCGAGTTACTTGGTATCCAATTAAAATCTGTTGACATTTGAGATACAAGATATGCTGGAGGCAAGCCAGAACAGTACCAGAATGTACTATATTGCACCACAAAGAGTTTAGACTTTAGTCTTTAGAAGATAGCCGAATAGCAAAAGTTAACGGCAATCAAGTCGCGTGAGCGATATTACAGTAACGGATTAACATGGGCTGGAATGATTGTCGTTTATAATAACATTGCAAAACTTACTGTATTTTGTGTTAAATGAACAAAAATACGTTCTGCATTCAATAATATTGCATTAGACATTGTCATATATCGAAATGTTTGGCCTATTATTTATGTAATGATGTTATATAATTGGACTTCGTATATAATTATGTGTGACTACTGTTTATGTGACGAAGAATATCACAATATGTACTATATTGTAAAACGTTTAAAATGGCTTCATTTGTATTTAGTAAAATTACATAATGTTACTCAATTTTAGTTAAGGGGATACAACCCAGGTGAAAGTGTTTTTTTAGAAAAAGATAATAAAAATTTGTTATGCCAGATTATGATAGCTTATTATGTTTACTGTGAACAGATTTTACAATAATTACATACCTTTAAACCACTCTTATCCATGGAATAAGGGTGTCAATATCAAGTAATTGTTATCCATTATGCCACATTTGATGGCCATTTTCTAAAAAAACATTTAAATTCTGCATTTGGAAGGATATCTCTGGGAGTAATTATGTGATCCAAATATAGTTAACAATAAGCTCACCAGATACACCATGTTTGTATTATAAAAATACTGGCATCACTCAATAATCATATATTGTTGAAATATCTTTAATAATATTCCATGTGCATACATCTTCACTAATTTGTTTTTTTGCACACTAACAGCAAAAACAGGTAACAGCTGTTGTGAAAATATCTTGAATTTGGATCAAAAATATAAATAATTGTAATTTGCATTTCAGCTCGATCACCAACATGATATGGCACATGGGGAAAGGCATCAACCACAAGTTTGCTGCGAAGGTCCGAGGCAAGGGATGCGAGGACCTCCTTCACTGGATACAGAATGTATCAAACCATCTGTGGTGGTGTTGTGCAACATGCAACAGTGACGCACAGTTGCTGGAGTAAGTACCAAACTTGATATGTATTCATTTTATACCTGAGGCATGTCCAAAGCAACAAGTAACCTTTAGATTTGCAATCAGTAGATGATGAGTACGGACCACGACCCAAGTAGTGTAAGGTGAATTCCAGTCACCGACTTGAATCCCAAATACACTAAATCAGCTCCTATGCATAACTAACATTATAATAAGTTTTCGAAATTACTGCATTTCATAGGCATCCAACTCGTTTTTTTCAGGATGGCTACTCAAAAGTACCAGCCAGCATGACTACTACCTTATCAGTAAATGTGTTTATTCAGACTTCCAAAACTGATAATGTAAATGCTGTTTACATGTTATGTGTTAATATGTGGACCACCGACTTATGTATGGGACCAAAAATGTTACATAGTCAAAGTTCCTGATGACCAACTTTTCAGTAGTTTAGTTACTCAGATGTGAGGGGGCGAATACTCCACAGATGGATAATGCCCATTCTGTATCACCCTACCTATTCCTTGTAATCAGTTGCTGTGTACATTTATGAGTACAGTTACTTGAGTGTAATAAATTACATATCCGTGTAATAATTACATTCCAGAATGTAATTGTCTGTAATGAAATAAATAAGAGCACTTGTGTCATTATCACCAATTTTATTAAAGAAATATAAAATCAAAACAAGATATCAAAATACAGTGACTGTATATACAGTAGATACATAAATTAAGAAGAAAAAACAAGTTATAATAAATTATATGAAGGAATGTGATGATGGAATGCCTTATTTGTAAGGATCAGTATCGGTTTACTAATGTACCAGTATGATTACCATGATTGGCTATTGTATTGTTACTAAAAAACAACCAACACTTTACACAGGAAAAGCACTTTAAAGTTCACTGAATGCTACAGTCATAAGGTAAATAACAGCAGCTTACTAACAACATATAGACTGGTGTGTTACACCAGTTGTTTGCAGACATTTTATTAGAATACTGCATGCACTATTCTTCACTGTAGGAATGAAAGCTAGATTGATGCTGTCTGCTCTGACGTGGAACTACCGACCACGTCCCAGCCCAGACAAACCTGTTGAGACTGGTGTCATGTCCAAAAGACGCAAGCAATGGGTGCTGCATAACAGACCACAGCAGGTGAACCCACGTACCCACCTACAAATGCTCACGGATCGAGTGACAGATGTGTTTATAAAGAAATATCACACTGCATGCGATCACAGTCACTGGGGCAGATGTCCCAAAACGAGAGAAGGAGGATCTGCTGGCAGCAAGAGTCAGTCAATTTGTAAAGAAACAGTAAATACTGCCACCACCAACCTACACCTTCATAGGTCACGTGTACATTGTCTAGTTTAGTTTTCAAGTCCAGCGTGGTATCCCTCGTGTTGTCCCCCATCGGGGGCAGGGAACCTTGATCTTATTCCATGGCTGGCGCATGCTGGTAGAACTCTCTGTACCCTTCGTCCCAGCTTGCCATGGATCCACCAGGTAAACGTCTCTATGCAGCCCACCTGAGAGGCCTGAAATAAATTAGGCTCAAATAAACATCTGAAATTGTAAATAAATGACATATAAAAATCGGTTCTATAACGACACCATTCCTTTATATAAAGTGTTTACCAGTAAACATGTGTTCATCTGGAATAAGGCAAATATTGATCATTTTGCACTACAGAACAAATTATGACGGTGCAACAAACATTGTATCTATACGTTATAACTTAAGTGGAACCATTATAATTTGTTCTGTAGTGAGAGAGTATTACTTTATTCATACAGTAGAATACAATAAAGTGTGAAACGATAACCCAAGTACATGTGTGAATACAGTAAATAACTATGTATAGTAGTATATTGTAGCCGGCTAAGGTAAATAATGACTAACGGTTAAAGTAAGTCATATTGAAAATGAACACATTTATATAGGATTACTTGCTGTTGAGGGGAATTTTATTTTTGTAATTATTGTCATATTATGGTGATGGTCATCATATTTAAATTAGTCTTGGGTCAAACCAGTGTGGTTCGTCTTTACATTTAGAAAGGGTGAATGGCGTTAGCAGGGCTAGTTTAGACAAGCATACGATTGAATTAGTTGTTTTGTTGGTGGTTTTATTCCAAGAGATTTTAAGGAGGTTGTCAGTCTTAGATTTGTTGGGTTCAGATACATAACCTCTGCAACCTATTTCAATGCATGTTAATTCTTATTTTATTCCGTTATTGTTTACATCATGGATTAGTGCGACATACTTGTTAGTTTTGAATACATTATCTTTCTTGATGATAGGTTCAAATGGTAGTCAGTTCAATGATGTGAATTTGCTTAGTATGTGGATGGTAGATGACGTATGGTAAGTCCACTAAGTAATTTCCCTGGAAGATTGTTAATAATTTGGGCATCAGGCATGAGATTGCTGATAAAATTATCATATATATTTGTATTGCTAGCGCTACTATGATGTTGTATTGTGTTCATTATTAATACATTTCAATAAATATTTAATAACACATTTCACTGGTCTTGTAACAATGCATGCACATATATACGTACTTGTTTGTTGGACGGTCTAATTCCCATTCTGCAGCATCACCTGCTCCAAACAAAGAATTATAAATCCCCTGCTGTTTGTAATGCACAGCAGTCCACATGTAACAAAGAATTAAGCATTTAAACAATAGTTTTACACGAACGTTAAGCAAACATGGATTATTATTCTGAACAAATTTCACAAAGAATGCATCACGATCCTCTAACTGTATTAATCCCAGTATTATACCTGGGTCCATAGAAATATCATGCAGATTAAGGAAGGCCGTTTTGAAATGTGTCAATATTTGCACAAAACGGTCGTCATTTTCCTTGTCACCAAAACAAAAATGTAAAATTTGGGCAGAAAAATTGCAGTATGCATAAAGTTAAAAATAATATATCTACCTGCCATGTGTTTAACAAGTAGTACTGCCACATATTGTTCATACATGCATAGCCATTACTGCGAATGTGAAGAGTGTCGACGGGAATAGAACAAAAGGGGAGTTAATTCCTGCGTATTTTCTATCATAGCTCTGCCCTGTACAATTTTGGTTCACATGAATCCTGGAACCATTCAACTACATTTCCTTTAAAAAGTGAGAGTACAGCCATGGGTGGTATTCGAAAATGGACATGTCAAAGTTCAAACACTGAGTCCAGTGGCACTGAGAGTGAGATCTAACTAAGTTAAACGTCAACCAATCCCAAAAGTAAGTGACGTGTCCCGGCCCGAGCTATCATCTCTCGCTGTTCATACGCAGCCCGGAACTTAGGCTCTGTTAATGATGTTGATTAGTTCGTGTTGATCGACGATCTATTTGATACACCAGTAACAATAACGGAAGTGACCGTTCTAAATTTACATACAATAAATCCTCCTCCGTTTGTGACACAGAAGAGCTTTCACGAGTGTTTACACCCCGTCAATATGATTACTCAACTTGTTAGCGTCTAAGCATATGATCACGCTAACAAACATGGTGGCAGCGAAGTCTTCGAACGTGACACTCTAACTGACCTCGTTAGGACCGCTAAACATATGCTCGGTGGACAAACTGTGACTGTAAGTGTTATCATCCCACTAGCGGCACTGGTGTGACCTTAACCAGGTCACTGCCCTCGCCCTGTACTGATTACAGGCACGTAGTACGATGGTTCACCCAGCCCTACTACACAACTTTAACACAAAGCCACCCGAGCCTGTTGAACTAGGCGCTGACGCTGCAGCCAACTAGAAGCTGTGGAAGCAGCTGTGGAAGCAGCTGTGGAAGCAGTTACGCTGTCGTTGCGGACTTTGACAACGAAACCTGCACGGATGCGTTCCGCAAAGCCCTTTTTGTTTCAACGATGGGGATTGAGGGGCTGCAGGTGTACAATGCGTGCGACCCGGCTGACACGGACAAGATCACTGACATCATCGGTAAGATGGATGGCCATATCTTGGGCCAAACAAATGAAACATTTGAACGCTATAAGTTTAATGGACGGGCGCAACACTCAGACGAATCGACCGACTCGTATGTCGCAGAACTCAAAAACCTAATGAAAACCTGCAATTTCTGCGACTGTTTGAAGGACAGTCTGCTCAGGGACCGCATTGTCTTCGGGGTGAAGGATGGAAATACGAGGAAACGGCTACTACAAGAGCGTAACCTCAATCTCAAGAAGTGCATAGTCATATGCCGCACATACGAGAACACTGTGTCGCAATTAAAAGTGATATCGGGTCATAATGGAGATGTCCACAGAGTAGACAGAACAACCTTGCGACCAACGCCACAAAGTAGGACATTACGACATCCACAGAAACGAGACAACGGACCGGCTCACAAACCTACTAGGCAACAGTTTCGACCACGCATTAATTGCAAGTTTTGTGGTCGAAATCACGAGAAAAAGAAGGAATTATGCCCTGCATGGGGACAGTTCTGCAGCAAATGCAAAGAAAAAATAATTTGGCAAAAGTGTTGCCCACCGAACATTCGTAGGACTCATGGCATCACAGGAGAACCTCATCATGACAGACACACATATGATGACTACGAGGACGAATGTATCCTGTCTGTGGAAACTGATGCTGTGCACTCCGTATCGATTGGTCCGCTATACACAGAAATGCTACTGCCTGACGGAAAGCCGTTGAAGATGCAAATTGACAGTGGAGTTACCGTCAATGTCATGCCGGCAAAGCATGTTGGCTCTGCTAAGTTGATGGACTCAGACATCCAGCTAAGGATGTACAACAAAGCGACCTTGAAGCTACTGGGCAAATACCGACTGCATCTAGTAAACCCGGTCAACAACAACATATATCAAGTGAAGTTTCAAGTAGTTGAAGAAAACCTTGTCCCCCTACTCAGCAGGAAGGCTGCAGAAAAGATGAATCTGATCACCGTCAACTACTCCAACTTCAAGCAACTGCACGCTGTCGGCAAGTCGAACTGTGATATTATAACTGAAGAATACAAGACTGTGTTCGTTGAATCCTTCATTGGACGCCTGCCAGGCACCGTTAGCCTGAAGACTGAAGACGGAGCGAGACCAGTACAATGTCCCCCACGACGAGTGCCAATACCACTACAGAGCAAACTACAACAAGAACTGGAAGAACTCGTGAAAATCAAGGTAATCACGCCTGTCACGGAACCGACTGAATGGTGCTCCCAAATCTCGGTACAGATAAATAAAAGTGGCCAACTACGCATCTGCATCGACCCGAGGCCACTGAATGAAGCTCTACGAAGGGAGGTGTATCCTCTGCCGACATTCGAAGACGTCCTCCCGGAGCTATCTAACGCCAAAGTGTTCAGCAAAGTAGACTTATCACACGGCTACTGGCACTGTGAACTCGACGAGGCAAGCAGTTACCTCACAACCTTCATAACTCCTCATGGAAGGTACCGATGGCTACGTCTGCCATTCGGCACAAAAGTCAGCTCTGAAATATTTAAGAGAAAGCTGAACGAGAGCCTCACAGGACTCAAGGGAGTCGTATGTGCGGCAGACGACATCCTGATCTACGGAGAATCGGAAGAAGAACACGATTCAAATCTCAGAAACCTGCTGAAAAGGTGCAAAGAAAACGGCCTGAAACTCAACAAGGACAAGAGCCTGTTTAAGGCCCCACACCTAAATTTCCTAGGCCATTTTGTGACCGACAAAAGACTGAAACCTGATGTGAAGAAGGTGGAAGCTATTCTGCTTATGCCAAACCACACGAACGTAGAAGCAGTGCGCCGTCTGCAAGGCATGATCACCTATCTTGCCAAATTTCTCCCACGACTCTCCACAATCATGGAGCCAATACGACGACTAACTCGCCAGGACTGCGACTGGGAATGGGGAGAAGAACAAGAGACCGCAATGAGCCAACTGAAGAAACTCGTCACCACTGCACCTCTGTTGGCATACTATGATCCAACAAAGAAACTGACCATCCAGTGTGATGCATCAAGCACCGGCCTTGGTGCAGCACTGATGCAGGACGGCAAACCTCTAACATATGCCAGCCGATCGCTTTCAGACACCGAAGTAGGCTATGCACAAATAGAAAAGGAGTGTTTGGCCATAGTCTTCTCTCTCGAACGTTTCCACCAATAAACTTTTGGTCGTGAAACAGTGGTATGCACCGACCACAAGCCGCTTGAGACGATAGTTAAGAAGCCCTTGCACAAAGCACCGAAAAGAATCCAAGGGATGCTACTTCGATTACTACACTATGACATCGAAGTCACCTACAAACGAGGCAAGGAGATGCACATTGCTGATGCTTTATCTCGAGCATATCTCACTGACAGCACTGACAGACAAGGACAGTTCTCTCAGATTAACGCTGTCAAACATCTGCCAATCGGACAAACAACACTGACGAAATTACGTGAAAGAACTGATGCAGATGACACGATGCAAGCACTTAAAGAGACGGTACTGAATGGTTGGCCGGAAAGCAAGGCAGATGTGAATGCACAAATCTCCTCCTACTTCATCATGAGGGACGAACTAGCGGTACACGATGGATTGATTTTCAAAGGGGAACGCGTGATCGTACCACAAGGCATGCGCAAAGAAATCAAGCAACGCCTACACCTGTCACACCTGAGAGCTGACAGCATGGTACAACGTGCACGAGTGTGTGTATTCTGGCCAGGGATGTCAGCTGACATAAAACAGATTGCTGATGATTGTGAAGCCTGCCAGAGCCTAGCTAAATCACTACCTAAAGAGACCCTCATGCCAATCGAAGCAACACGTCCTTGGGAAAAGGTTGGAACTGATCTGTTCACCTGGGACGACAAAGAGTACTTGCTCACCATCGACTACTTCAGTGGCTGGTGGGAAGTTGATCGACTCTACAACACAACGTCTACTGCTGTGATTCGTGCTCTGAAATCACACTTCACTCGCTGGGGAATTCCTTCTATACAGATCAGCGATAACGGATCCCAGTACACTGAATTCACTGCCGAATGGGAGATCGAACACTGTACAAGTTCACCTGGACACGCAAATGCGAATGGCAAAGCAGAGTCGGGTGTGAAAGCTGCCAAGCTCATGATGGAGAAACGCAAGAGAAGTCAAACTGACCCATTCATGGCGATGCTAGAAATTCGCAATACACCAACACAAGGAGCAGGCAGTAGCCCAGCACAGCGCATGCTAAACAGACGCACGAAGACAATGGTACTAACGACTGAAATTCTCCGTAGACCGAGAGAATAAAATCACCACGAATACGACAAGCTGAAACTGAAGCACAGCCAAGCAATGCAGGCCTACCACTACAACAGAGGCGCTAGATACCTACCAGTGTTGGAGGAAGGAGACTCCGTTCGACTGAAACCTTTCCGTCTAGGACAGAAGACGTGGCAGAGAGGAACCGTTGTGACAAGACTGGATGAAAGGTCGTACGAGGTGGACACCCCCACTGGCACTTACAGGCGTAACCGTGTGCACCTGCGGAAGTGTAATGATCCACCCGCCGTTCAGACACCAGAGCCACCTGACTTGTATCAACCCGACGAATAAGACCGCGCTCCAACGCCACCGGCGACGCCTCAACCAGCGAGAAGTCTGCCGAGTCCTGTCCAACGTGAAGTCGTGAACAAAAACCAAAACGTGCCAGTGCGAAAATCAACTCGTGTCTCGAAGCCACCAGTCTATCTCTCTGATTACGAACTCTCGAAGAAATGACTGTGAAAGAAGTGACATTACAAACACAGAGATATTGGTAATTTCATTATTTAAGTTGATCAAGAAAATTTATTTGCAGAATTGTGACGTATACCCGGCTTAATCTCAAGTGAATTTGAAGAACTCTAGTCAATACAGATTATTTTAAAGAAATGTATTGTTGCTTAAAAGTGTAACGAACATTTGGACGGACTCTAGTATTGCTGAAACATGCGAAGAACTCTTGGACTCTATTGACAATAATGTTTATGGTATTGATTACATGAACTTGATATTATATTCGCTGCACTGTTCTATCCTCAAAGAAAAGGGGATGTTAATGATGTTGATCAGTTCGTGGTGATCGACGATCTATTTGATACACCTGTAACAATAACGGAAGTGACCGTTCTAAATTTACATACAATAAATCCTCCTCCGTTTGTGACACAGAAGAGCTTTCACGAGTGTTTACACCCCGTCAATATGATTACTCAACTTGTTAGCGTCTAAGCATATGAACACGCTAACAAACAGGCTCAGTTATTTAAACAATAAACTAAACATATTAATAATTACCTTCACCAACAGCGTTGCTGTCGAGTAGCAACCGCCTCCTGGCAGCAGACATATTCAGTTCTTGTTCCTGAACAAGGAGATCGCTGCGGCATTTACCACACCGACACCAGTCAATTTCATCTCGGCATGGTATGCGCCTCGACATTTCCACTGCCCGTGGGCCTTCCTGTTCGTGCCCACCGGCAAGCGCCTCTGCCCTATCTTCCAACACAGGCCCTTGTTTTTGTGGTTCAAATCGGTAACCAGCTGCTTCGAAATCGATTTGGTTTTCGTTGTCTTCCGAAGAATTGGAAAGCCATCTTATTTGCACAGTCACAGCGCATGCGCACATAGTTTAATTGGTAAACTTACCATAGCGCCACCTAACGGAGTTGGAAACAAATAGTAATTCGGTAGTTGTGTGTTCAAAAATGTTTTCCTGGTAAACCGCTGACGTTATAAATTTTATTATAGTTGGAAATTGTTAGTTTTTATTAACTCTTTTAAATGCTTAACACAAAAACGTTGCCTTTTGTTTTCCTTTAAACAACTATATAGGATGACTGTTTTCACACGCACGCATGCGCGCGCACACACACATACACACACAAACACACACACACAAACACACACAAACACACACACACATACACACACACACACACGGAAACACACACCATCATCATCTTTATCATGAATTGGTGTGCATATTTAGAGCAAGAGCTTTTTAATTACCGGCGAGATTTTTTCATATGTATTGTTCTCTTACCTATACGTGCATTAGTTAACTCTGATTTTGTTTCAATAGCAACATAGCATTGCTACACGTATCCTTTTAGAAGACACTGTCGGCCACTGGGGTCGGACTGTGCTCCCTCCAACAGTCTATTAACTCCAAATATGGAGACGCCTTTATCCTGTGGAGCGCAGTGACGCAGCGACTAGAGCATCGGACTCTCAATCGAAATTACCTCACTTTAGCATACTCAAAACACATTAAATTACCTCACTTTAGCATCATAAAAGAACCGTTGAAATATTAATGATTGACACCCGGTGTTTGCCGATAACTCTTTACACTAATGGCAGGAGGATCGCACAGAGAGGGATGTGGTTTAGAGTGATATTCGTTAAGTGAGTGAATTCAAATGTGTGACCTTTAAATGTCGAGTACATTTGTTTAACAGTCTGGAGCTTCTAGAAAAACCATCGCGCACACACATACACACTCGCGCGCGCGAGCATACACACCTACCCACTCACCCACTCACCCACACACAAACACACACACACACACACACTCTCTCTCTCTCTCTCTCTCTCTCTCTCTCTCTCTCTCTCTCTCTCTCTCTCTCTCTCTCTCTCTCTCTCTCTCTCTCTCTCTCTCTCTCTCTCTCTCAATTTCTCTCACACACACACACACACACACACACACACTCACACACACACCACGTGAATGTGCACACATGTGTGCACACATACACAGGCACGCGAGTACCACCCCATACACACACTCACGCACACTCGCCCGGACACATGCACGCGCACAAGCACACATTTTTATATAACCGGCTCATTATAACTATATCAGAATACATTAGTTACAGAACCATCGACACGCAGCGATATATCCGACTGACGAGGTGTGTCACGTATTCTGTCACGTACGTATTCTGTCACGTACGTATTCGAGCAGGCTGTGCAGAGTTGCGTGGCTTTATCAGATGTTGGTAAACTTTAATTCATCTTACATCACAATATATCGACACCGAGGATCCATCCGTCGGAAACGTGCGACACACGTAGTAGCCATTGAAATAATATACCGCTGTTCCAATGCCAGTGGACAGATCGCTGTACCTTTTTGGATCATAACATATGCATAAATGCCAATGATTTGAAACGATACACATGAGCGAAGAATGACTGGCATCCTCAACAAATGGTTTCTGAACGGGAAAAGGGACGTATTTGCTGACTACGACATTAACTCCTGCTGCGCACAGGCGTACAGTTGTAATTGCTAGTTGGCAGCATGTGTCGGTGACGGAAGGATCCCCGGTGTACAGAATTCAATTTGTTCGGGTGATAAATGGCAGGGAACATTTGTTTATCTTCGCAAACACAGTTGTAAGATTTAATGAAACCACAACTGCCGGTTGGTTACAAGACACAAATCAAATTGCTGTATTTATTAAAACCAAATCGCAACTGCGCAGATTGTGTAGTAGTTGCATGACTGATTTCCGCATTGCTTTTAATGGGGGAAACAAAATTGTACTGTAGCCGACAATAATAATAATACCCTTCTGTTGCGCCTAAATCCTTGGAAACCAAGATCAAAGGCGCATAAAAGACAAAAGGGTTGGTCAATCTAAAACAAACTGAGTTGACGTCGGTTTATTCTCTCGTCGTGTATACGGAGTGGTCATGTCCACTTCCCCACAAATGCGTCTTCCATCTTCATTCAGGTCTCGTTGAAATGCGCCTGTCCTGCAGCGAGCCACTCCCGTGCACAGCCGGTTCAGGCGGGTCCATTGAATAATTGAAAGACCGCCTCAATTGAATAGTTGCACCATGTAGCGAGTATGGCATTACCTGGAAGATGCTGAACGCATTGTGTCGCTGCGAATGTTTTTTCCCCGCTTATTGAGCGCCAGTGTCTCATATGGGGGTTTACTTCCGAGTTCAGACGTTTACTTCCGGGTCCAGGGTACGCGTGTTAACTGTCAGCGAATTTGTAAAGATACTTCTTTTCTAGTTTTGATTGCATCCTGGAAATAGTTATGAATAACGGAAATCGGGTGATTTGAGGACTACAACAGAAAATATACTCTGCGTCTGTGGAGATAAAATCGTCTTGTTTTGAGTAACATCTGAACAAAGTACTAAACAAGTTAATATCGTTGCCAACATAAAAACAAACAAGGATCTGTTTCCACCTACGTGTACAGCCTTGTTGAGCAGATACAGAGGTACGTCGCTGAGATTACCTCGGTAAAACAGCCACCTCACAATTAAGGTCACCTAGCACAGTCCCAAATTATTGCCTTATACAGAAAGTATCGGAAATTAGTCTCACTGATACGGTCACCTCGTTAGTTAGGTCAC
This sequence comes from Paraescarpia echinospica, assembly GCA_020002185.1. Taxonomy (NCBI): domain Eukaryota; kingdom Metazoa; phylum Annelida; class Polychaeta; order Sabellida; family Siboglinidae; genus Paraescarpia; species Paraescarpia echinospica. The sequence goes on along the minus strand of CM034536.1, from coordinate 4,487,332 downwards.
TTTCTCCCTGTCCTAAGGTTGGCCTTACGAATGAGGTTCCACAGTATTTGTCAGTTTTAGTTCTTATTACACACTTTCAATATGTTCTATTCTATACAGTGGCACAGCATTATTAATAAGTAACTTATTGAATGTGTGTGTCCGATTGCTGCGATACTGCTTGTTGACGTCACGACGCTTACACATTGGTGCGTGCGGTGACACGTCTCATACAAAACGGCAGACGAACATTTGATTTTTTAGCTGATTAACAACTGACTGCGAATATTAAGATCATAGTTTTGAACTATCAATTTGTTAATATCATCATAGGAACGTGAAGGAAATAAAAAGTACGTTTGCGATATATGTTCCCCTGCTATCGTTCTATAGCCGGCATGCGGAGTGGTACACATTATCGAAGACGGTGTGACATTGTGCTACATGATCGGACAACGATCACTATCTCCATAACGAGAAACTACACTTGATGCACTAACAAAAGTAGCAAGCCAAACACATAACATGCATTGCATAAGATCGGTGTAAATTGCGTTGCTTCAGTTGGCTATGCGCCGTAATTTGATGTGTCGGCATAAATACCGGAATGAGATTCTAGGAAAGCTATTCTGCAGACCGCCGTGAAGGCAATGCTGTTAATACACCACGGTGGATACAGAAGGTATGTTCCAGTGTCCGTAGCAACACAAGTACGTGTACCGCACGGACACGGAAGAGGAAATTCAATTTTCATAAGGTGTTCTCTTGAACGACCATATTGCATGCCTCGTTTCAGATTTCGTGTTTCATATTTAGGTAGTTTCCTAAAAAGGGAATTATGTTCTAACGTCTTCCGTGAGCCCATCGTGTCCTGGTCCAAATACCACTGATGTCCGTGTGGTCAAGCGTACGTTGGCCCACATATATACGTGTAAGTTGACTCACTGCGTTCGACCACGGATTAGATTGCGGCACCCCTATCACGACGACTGAGATCAACCACCGCGCGCGCATCCATGGAACCAGTGCACATAGCTGAAACGTCGTCGTTGATTCCTCCTTTCAACGCCGTCGTACTCGGGGAATCCGACATTCGGCGCTAAGCCACCCAATCTCTGCACCGCTTGCAAGAGAAGTGATTACAACGTCCGTCCACCACCTGCGTTGGGCCGTATGCCGCTTTTTCATACCTCCCACTACCTATGATTACCTTCTCCACAGCTTACAGCCTTTCGTTGGTGACATCTGGGTGAAAATGTGTTATTTTCATTTTGCCTCAATAGGTTTTTGTTGAGTTGCCAAGTCATTTCAGTTGCATCTTTTGCCCACAAAAGCCGTGTCATTCGCCCTGGTGCAGATAGAATATAATCGTCGAGTGTGTTTGTACATTTAATTAACAACCAGACACGTATTTCCTGTCAACTCAAAGAACAGTAACCAGAACACACCGGTATTGTTGTACAGGTGTTGCCTGCTTCGTTGACAGTTTACATTTGGAAGTATTTAAAGGTACGCAAAGAGCAAATCTGCAGCGTTTATGAAACAGAACAAACACAAGGCATGGGGTGTGACATCATATGTGTTAGCTGTAGTTGTTCTTCTTCGTCCCTTGTTTACTGTTATCAACTATAGTACAGTTTATGTAATAACACTATGGAATAACCTACATTAATATTATTCTTAAGTTATAATGGACAAATGTTAAGTGCACGTGCGAGATCTGGTGCCAGGTAGATTATGCAGTTGTCGCTAGTAGTGACAACAAACTAAATGGTCAGGGTTTTTTAATTTCGTCGATGGCGAGAACCAAACTTTGGCGAGATTAGCGTTCAGTTGCTTGCCACCGTGGGGCGATAATAGAGAGTGTGTTCAAGCGCCCGATCAAGATTGCACCTCGCGACCACTACAATTTTAGATAGTCGAACAATCGAACCGAGTGCGCGGCGCGATCGGGATCGGAAAGGGCGTCGAGGTCGGGGCACATGCAAACACTATTATAACTAGTGGAACAGTCGCTAATAAACATACTGCTGCACTTTGGCATTTTATAAAAACAGCATACGCTTTGTTTAACAAATTTAGTTGACAGTGTACACAAAAACACAATTTCGTCACTGTCAATAGCGACGTATTGTGTTTACCATCGGTATGTATGCTGTACCGTGTTGAAAAATCGCTGAGTATCATTTGGCATTTCAATCGGCCTGACACTACGTATTATTCTGGTCGCTAAGCACAAACGAGCGGTGCTAGACGCTTAAGCGTTTCAAGTGATAAAAACAGCAGCATCCCATTATTGGCGATTGTCTTCTATTCGCAGCTTTCCAGCGCAAGTGAGCGCGCGACAGTTAACTGCACTATTGTCTACGCGACGAATTCAAGCGCGCGGTCAAGTAAAACCAATCGTTCATTTGCAGCCCACGCCGAGAGCTTTCCAGGCTTATTTGCCACTGCTCTCTCCCACCGCCACCGCCACCGCCACCGCCACCGCCACGGTCTCCGTCGAGAATAGCGCCGCCGCCACCGCCGCCGCTTTAGCCGCTGCAGCAGAAGCGGCCAACGCCGCGGCGACGACAGAGGCGGTTGGATGGGCGCGCGGGTCAATCGCAATCAGTCTCCGCGCTGCTGTTGCAATGCGGACCGGAATTAATCGACAGCGATCGTCGAGAGGAGAACGCCGACAGCACAGATGATATCGACGCCTGCACGGCGTTGCATCCAACCTACAGTCGTCGACGTTTCCGGATCGGCGTTGGGACAACGGGATCCGGTATCCACACAGGAATCAACATCTCGTGCCCTGGTTGGTTTCAACGCCGCATTGTTGAACCCGTGACGGACAACCAGGAAACACATACCTCGTCCGTTGTCCGGAACAGGTTCCTTATACAACATGACAACATTGAATTTTGTTGGCGTTGGTTATATATCCGCGATAATATCAGTATATCCGATAGTGTTCTTGCGCTCCACACCTCTGTTGGTCTGACGCGGAAGAAGCGACACCAGTTAGTTATCACGACTGTCCATCTGGCGTCGGTGGTTCGGCGTGGGATTGTGGCGGCAGCGTCTGACTCTCTCGTCAACAGGTGGTGACACGGCGATCTAATCACGATGGTACCCCGGGATCGCGTGTCGTAGATCCGCCTTGGTCCGCATCCAGCAGTCGGGAGCAGGTTCTAGGACGGTGCCTGGGAGTCCAGGCCCGACGCCAAGATGCCCGGCCGAAAGGGGCTGCTCGCACCGCAAAACACCTTCTTGGATACTATCGCCACCCGCTTCGACGGCACGCGTAAGTTCACTGTCTTTGTTTCGTTTTGTGCGTCGTGAGTATCTGTGTTTTGTGAAATCCATTTTCCTCATCAATATTAATGTTCACAGACTACAGTCAGGACCCGTTACGTGTTTCAGGTGACTGCATTGAACAAACGCTGGCAACCTGCGTATCAGCGTACTGGCTATTCTGCTAAACGCACGAATATTTAACAATCATTTTCAGAAAAGTTCGTAATTGGGGGGCATCGGCCATGGAAGTGTTGTTTCAGTGTTGCGCTTAATCTGCTGTGAAAGTTTAAATAGCATAGTTGGATTTTCATAGTGCCAGAGAAACGTTGTCTCACCCTTCTGACAATCGTTCATTTCCATAGAACAACACTGTCTACGTTGTATAAAATAATAATTACTTATGTTTAATAAATGCTTGCGTTCATGATGTGGGTGGACCTGAACATAAAACTGTTTTTAATATTTTTGTGTGGATTATTATCCTCGAATTTCTTTCTTTTAAATTAATTCCCGGAATTAAATTAATATGGTTAACGATGTCAGACAATATTCCATAACAAAATCATATTCCTCATTTATATTTTACACATTTTCCCCAGACAAAACATCTAGTCGTAATATAAACGTTTCTACAGAGCATCTTGAATAAAACGTGGCATATAAGTGAATAATACAGTAAACATTCATACACGTACACGTATTATTGTATAGCCGATGATGACATTTGTAATCATTACCAAGGATGAGCGCGTCTATTGTACTCCGTGACCGACGAACAAAGACGGCCATTAACACCGCCTGCATCCCGCTACGTCTAGCGGGATGCAGGCGGCATTAATTACGTTTAGGATATAGAGCCTTATTGTTTTATTGACCTGGTTCTACGTCGTAGACGGTCGGTTAGATATCGCCCACAAGCCAGTCTGTTAAAGCGAGGTAGTCTGTTCCGTCATCCGGAATCAGCCAGGGTGATTCAGCGAACTTCCTTTTAATAATTACTATTAAAAGGAAGTTCGCTGAATTGGTTGATTTAAATGTGGGAACCACACGAATTCGCCGAACATCAACGTGTCTTGCAATTAACCTATTTAACCGACCTCGGCAATAAAAACTATTGCCAATAGACCGTGTTTAGTAACTGGATGTTTCGGGAGCAACTTTCAAATAGTGAACAGTGCTAGGGCTTAGTAATCGCTATTTGGTGGGAACTATACCTTCAAGACAATTATTCTAGTAATAAGTACAATGTAGAATTAAGTGTAAATGTCTGAGAACCGGACAGGTTACCTTTTAACGGGAATAGTCAACGAAGTTTGTTGGTTATTGAACGACTGTTTTCCAGACATTGCGACACTGGTTCGTCTACAACATATATTACGTAATCAACATTGATAATACTGGCAAAATGCCCGTCCTTCGGTTGTTCATACGTAATATCCATAATAGCAATACTTCAAAATTGTTAGAAAAACACATACTGTCATTATGTAGACACCAATACGCGCTCGCATATGTATGCGATTGGTTCAGCGCACGTCAAACTTGCGTACGTAGACGCAGGGGCCGGTTTCCCGAAGTATTCGCCGCGCGCACGCGGTTTTTACAATTGATGCTTGTTACGTTTTACGTTGCGAACAATAGATTTACCATACTATCGATGACAGTTGAAGGAGAATTTCGAAAAAGTAAGTCACGTTGCTTTCATGAGGTCATAGTAGATGCCTTGAAAGTGTGGTGTCCATGATGCAAACTGTCTAATGGAAAAATAGTAATAATATAACCTCACACATACGCTAGCCCGAAGGTATCTTCAATATATTTAGATGTTGAGTTAGTAAGAAATACCCACATCAAAGGTGTTATTCTCATGAAATCTCCACTCTTAATATTCATTACCAGAAATACCGAGACAAACCAATTACGCATGCGTCACCGCTGCACCCTTCCCGCGCGCGGCGGCGATATTAATTTGCATTACGCGCCCAAGACAAACGCGCATGGCACGCGGGGAAAGCACCCCACCACATTTGCCGACACGACACTTGATCCGTGGGTATCTTCTGCATATACTGTTAAAAATAATAAAAACCGGAAATTTTTGTTGGTTAACATCCTATGCGTGAATGATTTGCCTATGTTTCCAATGTAAAATGGCAGCAAACGTCGAATATCTTAAGGAAATAGCACGTTCAAAAGCCTATATATGAAATGCTTGCGCAGACCGGCCACTTGCCGACCACACATCTGATCCGAAGGTATCTTCAGCACATACTGTGAAAATATCATCGAAATCGGAGAAATTGTTTTTGCCAACACCCTATACTTGAATGATTAGTCCTATGTTTGCAATGTAAGTGGCAGCAAAAGATCGGATATCTAGGAAATGGCACGTTCAAAAGCCTATATATGACATCCTGCCGCAGACTGGTCATTTGCCGACCCGGCATTCAATCTGTAGGTATCGGTGGCATATATACTGTGAAAATATAGTCTAAAACGGAGTAATGGTTTGGTTAATCTGCTTGAATGATTAATCCTATGTTGGTAGTGTAGGCCCTAAACAGCAGTAACCGATTAGATAACTTCAGACACATCATATTCCTGAAATAGAATTAGAGACCCTTTAAGGTGTAGGACAATTTATTTTAGAAACTGTACACATGATACAAACGACACAAAACCAGTATTTGTCTGATAACACAAGATAATTGTTTTATGTGATCTCACAATTACAGCATAAGAGGCATTTACGTAAACTTTTGTATGAAGGTTTCACGTATATGTTCAGAAGTAGGTACATGTATGTGAAATGCTTGAGCAGACCGGTCAACTGTCGGCCCGGCATTCGATCCGTAGGTATATCTTCGGCATCTTTGGCATAAAATGTGAAAATATAATCGTAATCGGAGACAATTTCTTGTTAACATCCTATGCTTGAAAGATTAACCCTATGTTGGTAATGTTGACCCTAAATAGTAGTAATATATTAGACACCTTCAGAAACCAGCATGTTCCTTCCACGAAATATTCGAAATATATGTCAACAGTCAGATAGATACATAGTAAAAATAATACTCGCTGTTGCCTCTCATTGTCATTTATTGCAGGGCCAGACGTCCCTACCGTTGATGTGTTTGGTACCCACGGTCTTTACACACACGACATGACAGGTCTTTCAGAGCCAGACGTTCGTACTGTTGATGTCTTTTGTTCCTACGGTCTTTACACACACGACATGACAGGTATTTCAGAGCCAGACGTCTCTACCGTTGATGTGTTTGGTTCCTAAGGTCTTTACACACACGACATGACAGGTATTTCATAGCCAGACATCTCTACCGTTGATGTGTTTGGTTCCTAAGGTCTTTACACACACGACATGACAGGTCTTGCAGAGCCAGACGTCCCTACCTTTGATGTGTTTGGTACCCACGGTCTTTACACACACGACATGACAGGTCTTTCAGAGCCAGACGTCCCTACCGTTGATGTGTTTGGTTCCTAAGGTCTTTACACACACGACATGACAGGTCTTGCAGAGCCAGACGTCCCTACCGTTGATGTGTTTGGTACCCACGGTCTTTACACACACGACATGACAGGTCTTTCAGAGCCAGACGTCCCTACCGTTGATGTGTTTGGTTCCTAAGGTCTTTACACACACGACATGACTGGTCTTGCAGAGCCGGACGTCCCTACCGTTGATGTGTTTGGTACCCACGGTCTTTACACACACGACATGACAGGTCTTGCAGAGCCAGACGTCCCTATCGTTGATGTGTTTGGTTCCTAAGGTCTTTACACACACGACATGACAGGTATTTCATAGCCAGACATCTCTACCGTTGATGTGTTTGGTTCCTAAGGTCTTTACACACACGACATGACAGGTCTTGCAGAGCCAGACGTCCCTACCTTTGATGTGTTTGGTACCCACGGTCTTTACACACATGACATGACAGGTCTTTCAGAGCCAGACGTCCCTACCGTTGATGTGTTTGGTTCCTAAGGTCTTTACACACACGACATGACAGGTCTTGCAGAGCCAGACGTCCCTACCGTTGATGTGTTTGGTACCCACGGTCTTTACACACACGACATGACAGGTCTTTCAGAGCCAGACGTCCCTACCGTTGATGTGTTTGGTTTCTAAGGTCTTTACACACACGACATGACTGGTCTTGCAGAGCCAGACGTCCCTACCTTTGATGTGTTTGGTACCCACGGTCTTTACACACACGACATGACAGGTCTTGCAGAGCCAGACGTCCCTACCTTTGATGTGTTTGATACCCACGGTCTTTACACACACGACATGACAGGTCTTTCAGAGCCAGACGTCCCTACCGTTGATTGTTTGGTTCCTAAGGTCTTTACACACACGACATGACTGGTCTTGCAGAGCCAGACGTCCCTACCGTTGATGTGTTTGGTACCCACGGTCTTTACACACACGACATGACAGGTCTTGCAGAGCCAGACGTCCCTATCGTTGATGTGTTTGGTTCCTAAGGTCTTTACACACACGACATGACAGGTCTTGCAGAGCCAGACGTCCCTACCTTTGATGTGTTTGGTACCCACTGTCTTTACACACACGACATGACAGGTCTTTCAGAGCCAGACGTCCCTACCGTTGATGTGTTTGGTTCCTAAGGTCTTTACACACACGACATGACAGGTCTTGCAGAGCCAGACGTCCCTACCGTTGATGTGTTTGGTACCCACCGTCTTTACACACACGACATGACAGGTCTTTCAGAGCCAGACGTCCCTACCGTTGATGTGTTTGGTTTCTAAGGTCTTTACACACACGACATGACAGGTCTTGCAGAGCCAGACGTCCCTACCGTTGATGTGTTTGGTACCCACGGTCTTTACACACACGACATGACAGGTCTTTCAGAGCCAGACGTCCCTACCGTTGATGTGTTTGGTTCCTAAGGTCTTTACACACACGACATGACTGGTCTTGCAGAGCCAGACGTCCCTACCGTTGATGTGTTTGGTACCCACGGTCTTTACACACACGACATGACAGGTCTTGCAGAGCCAGACGTCCCTATCGTTGATGTGTTTGGTTCCTAAGGTCTTTACACACACGACATGACAGGTCTTGCAGAGCCAGACATCTCTACCGTTGATGTGTTTGGTTCCTAAGGTCTTTACACACACGACATGACAGGTCTTGCAGAGCCAGACGTCCCTACCTTTGATGTGTTTGGTACCCACGGTCTTTACACACACGACATGACAGGTCTTTCAGAGCCAGACGTCCCTACCGTTGATGTGTTTGGTTCCTAAGGTCTTTACATACACGACATGACAGGTCTTGCAGAGCCAGACGTCCCTACCGTTGATGTGTTTGGTACCCACGGTCTTTACACACACGACATGACAGGTCTTTCAGAGCCAGACGTCCCTACCGTTGATGTGTTTGGTTTCTAAGGTCTTTACACACACGACATGACTGGTCTTGCAGAGCCAGACGTCCCTACCGTTGATGTGTTTGGTACCCACGGTCTTTACACACACGACATGACAGGTCTTTCAGAGCCAGACGTTCGTACTGTTGATGTCTTTTGTTCCTACGGTCTTTACACACACGACATGACAGGTATTTCAGAGCCAGACGTCTCTACCGTTGATGTGTTTGGTTCCTAAGGTCTTTACACACACGACATGACAGGTCTTTCAGAGCCAGACGTCCCTACCGTTGATTGTTTGGTTCCTAAGGTCTTTACACACACGACATGACTGGTCTTGCAGAGCCAGACGTCCCTACCGTTGATGTGTTTGGTACCCACGGTCTTTACACACACGACATGACAGGTCTTGCAGAGCCAGACGTCCCTATCGTTGATGTGTTTGGTTCCTAAGGTCTTTACACACACGACATGACAGGTATTTCATAGCCAGACATCTCTACCGTTGATGTGTTTGGTTCCTAAGGTCTTTACACACACGACATGACTGGTCTTGCAGAGCCAGACGTCCCTACCGTTGATGTGTTTGGTACCCACGGTCTTTACACACACGACATGACAGGTCTTGCAGAGCCAGACGTCCCTATCGTTGATGTGTTTGGTTCCTAAGGTCTTTACACACACGACATGACAGGTCTTGCAGAGCCAGACGTCCCTACCTTTGATGTGTTTGGTACCCACTGTCTTTACACACACGACATGACAGGTCTTTCAGAGCCAGACGTCCCTACCGTTGATGTGTTTGGTTCCTAAGGTCTTTACACACACGACATGACAGGTCTTGCAGAGCCAGACGTCCCTACCGTTGATGTGTTTGGTACCCACGGTCTTTACACACACGACATGACAGGTCTTTCAGAGCCAGACGTCCCTACCGTTGATGTGTTTGGTTTCTAAGGTCTTTACACACACGACATGACTGGTCTTGCAGAGCCAGACGTCCCTACCGTTGATGTGTTTGGTACCCACGATCTTTACACACACGACATGACAGGTCTTGCAGAGCCAGACGTCCCTATCGTTGATGTGTTTGGTTCCTAAGGTATTTACACACACGACATGACAGGTCTTGCAGAGCCAGACGTCCTAAAATGTGTCCTCTTCAAAGCACATAACTAAAAAAAATCCTAAAAAAAGGAAATATCTTTATTGGTGTTACTATGTAATATACTCTGCTATTTTCACTACATATTTAGAGAAAACTATGGATAGTTCAATTCAATTCAATTCTTTATTTCCAGTTGAGAATACAATATATATACACATTACAGTTGACAAAGTTCAAAATCGAAAAGGGGAAGTAGAAGCGCATTGCTATTATGCACTTTCCCCATCATGTAACATAATAATATAACATGGTCATAATCTTAAACACAGTAACATAAAGAATATGCTATTGCTAAAGTGAGACCACTACTACATTCGGGCTTCCAAATACTTTCTGAACCTATCCAAATTAATTACATAATTTATATTCTTCAATGAAGTAATTTGTATATCGTTATTTGAGATATACATACGTATAGTACATGGCTGTAAAATAGACAGTTTTACCATAATATTATCAACAATTTTTTTTTATTCATGAACAAAATCTAAATACCATAAACATAACATATTCCACTAATTCCGATATATCAAAACAACAGTAAGGATTATATTACTCATGTCTGATATAGTACTGAATTCTGATAAAAGCTTATTGTAAGCGCGTGCGATGAATGTATGACTTAAATGTGTCTTTTACGCGTTTACCGATCGTACGATGTGCAGACGATGCTTTAATTGGTTACGTGTTGCGACCAAAAACAGTTAGTGTGTTGCGCTGCGCTGCGACAAAAACAATTAGATCTGTCATTTAACGCGGGCGATTGGCACGAACCTAGCGTTTACGAAAGCTCGGTATTTCTGGTAATGTTCCGAAAATGCACCAGTTGGCGAGTAATTAAAATATGTCTTTGTTATGATATACGTGTATTCCACTTTACTGTAAATAAATAAAAGACCAACACACTTTCCACATTGAAGGTTAAACATAACGGATGATTTAAATTACCGTTTTACACAATATATGATGGGACATACCCTGTGGTAACAACGATTAACACACGAATGAATTAATATGAAGTTTGCGATCGAAAAAAGATAATTGGGGCAGTTTAATGATATATACCTACCCTGTATCAGTCAAACCAATGAACACATCCACCTTAATACTTTTTGTATATATATTACTTCGTAACTAACGCTGACGTTTCACCTACAAAGCGCTATTAATATTAAAGCCGGACCAAACACACTTCAACACTAGTAGCAAATAATTATGTCCAAAACACGAACCATCACTTACTTGACTCGGTTCAGTAGTATTGCCTGTATAAAAATCCCTGGTTTTAAAATCAATAAAAACGCACACGACCTTCTTTTGATAGTTTCATTATAAGCTATCTCGGCCTAACCTATGTAGGGGAGGCTTGGACAAAGCGGACCAACTGGGCAAAGTGTAACATGCTTTGCTTAGTCTAGTAAGTGGAGACATCTACCCGTGCAGTGGCACACCAATAGCCCACGTGATTCTGCATTGAATTAATTGGCCGCCATTTCTTCTCAACTAGTTTGAGAAATGTAAGAAGAAAATCAAGATTTTATGCTGTGATTTGATTTGGTATTACTGAAATCGGTATTCTCTGGTAACAATAGATAATAAAGATTCTCTATACCAGTATGGCTGATGCATCTAAGCTTAGTGCCTGACACATTCATGATGTGATTTGGGAGCTCTGTCCCTGTCTGTAATGATACGTAGAACTCGTATGAGAAGACGGCGGCCGGGGAAAAGTGGAAGGCGCTTGGCGGAATGTGCAGGAATTAATGACGTTACTGACTTGTGAACTATGTATGGAATGGAGTAAATACATTTCCAATTAATTATATTCACTGAAAGAGACAATATTCTTGGCATGGAAATGGTTCACTTGTACTTAACTGTTTCTATTATTGAGTTCGGTGTAATTTCACTTTGCCCTATGGTGAGGTATACCTTGCCCCGCAGTCATGGGGCAATGTGGCTTTTCAGTAACGTTTTTATTGTCAGAAAAATGTCAAATAATTAATTATGCTAATAATTATAGTATGTAACAATTATCACATAATGGATCTACTTGGAATAAGTTGGCATTATATATTTAAAATATTCCACTTTGCACTGGGCACTCCGACATGCCTCGAAGGGTTTTTCATAGAAAGGTCTTTATGCTTGCATATATTTTGGTATCCTATCGGAAGAGACAAGAAACACGCATATCGGCCGTCATAGATTGTGAGCGGTTCAAGCGCTTACGAAGATGCAAGTGGGGCTTTCACGGAGCACCGATCAACACGTACATTGCCGGTATATTCCCGACAAAAACGTCCTTACCTTCTTCGATCGAAAGTCTAGACATATATAAGCCATGCCGTTTCTGACGATCTCTAGGCCAGCTGAAATAGAGATCGCATAAGAAGATAACTACTTGACGTAGACCCGAAGTTTACGTCAAAACACAATATTCAAATGCGATTAGTCTGTAGTGCCCAAGGATATCGATTTTAGTGATTTTAATTGCCAAGAAATAATTGTATTCCTCCAGTGGTTGGACCGTTTAAAATGTCGGACCTTTTGCGGTGATGTGTATAGTGTGAAGCTGATTGGAAGACGCGGAGGTAGGTACCTTGGTGGTGAAATACCCGAAACACCGGGAAGCGTATCACTGTTTTGTGGAAAATGTTGTTTCTAACATGGTGAAAGAGCTGGAGATATTTGATTGTTTACTAAATCTATTCAGCACATTGGCACACAGACACACGCACGCACACACACACTCTCTCTTTCTCACTCACTCACACACACGCACACGCGCACGCACACGCACACGCACACGCACACGCACACACACGCGCACACGCACACGCACACACACATACCTAAATGCACACACAGAATGAAGCGATCCTAAGCATTTCACTGAGATACTGTTCTTTAAAAGAACCGACTCATCAGCGTTGGGTGAATCGATGATGCTACATTAAGGTGTCCGTTGCGATCAGAAGTCTTTGGCTGCTCGGCTGTGAAGACGTATAATTGTTGGCGTAATTACGGTAATGGAATGATATCGAGTTGCCCATTAACTGGCCGGGAGCTATTTAGGATATTCGCGACGCAGGAAGGATCCAACGTGGGTGTCACCGGAGTTTTGTTGATCTCGCAACGTTGTTTCTCAGATAACGCGTTACCTGTTGCCGGTGATTAGTGGTCAGTAGGATATGTTTCTCAGTTACTTCGGTGCATTGGCGTTGTCGTTGTCATTACCCGCCTAAGAGATATTGCTTTTGACAAGAGTTCGTTATGACTGGTCGTCATCGATATGTTCCGTTTGTAATTCCGTCTACTTTCATTTCGTTACACACACATTATCAACACGGGTAGGTAGATCAATGTCAGTGCATTGGCTATCTCTTGAGGTCTACAGTAAGGAAGAGACTAGCCAAGCAAGTATTCTCAAGGCGGTGCACGATATTATATGCCCATCGCGACGTAAACGCTCTTAGGCTGCGCACACGTAGGCACACGCACGTGCCTGCTTGTCTGCATGCATTATGTAGTGTGCGCGTGTGCGCGTGTGCGCGTGTGCGCGTGTTCGTGTGTCTAACCACTAACCATGTACACCGTTCGCATGATGGAGCATGATTGAAATAAAGCATATGACTGAACACAGAACACTGTAACATAGGAAACAAATGTTCACTTGGCACTGATACACGCAATGAAGAACTTGTGCCAACGACAAACGGAAGACCTGACAATTAATATGTGGACAATCGCGATGAAGTGTACACAACATGAAACAATTTGGCCTTCACACACCATGTACTAAAGTCTAAATCACCAGTCAAACAAACTGGCTCGTCGGGTCAGCAAGTTGGCACCTTACGAACACCTAACCTAATGCAGAAATTCAAGTCAAGAGACAACGAGGTCGTTGATGGCCATATTCCGTGCCTCAAGCTAATGACATCGCTCACGTGATACATGTCACTTCAGCCCACCTGTGTGCCAAGAAACCAATATGAAACACCGATATTACTGGGTAGACAGATCATCTTTCCTCGCTGTTGTGGCCAGTGACACCGTCTATTGCCTCTTTTCTGAAAATCCACTATCATAAATACATATTTGCTACCGTGCAATTTGATAGACACTCATGAGCGATGATAACCCCCGTCAGTGGCGGTTTACTTGAAGAAAAGGTCATTGTAAACACAAACGATTTGTCAACGGCTTTGTTAATCATTGGGCGAATTATTCATGGTCTGATCCTTACATAAATTTAAAAAGTAAGTTCCTATATACTGGTACCACAGTATCCAGTCATTAGGACTGCTCAAAACACTTTACTCCCTGGCAGACCTGTTCAATCGAACACCATCTCGACTTCTCTGGGAAGCATTCAGCCACACTGCAATTAATGTGCCAAGGCTATTCGTACAAACATGCCCATCACTGTTTATAGCTAGGTAGTCATTTATATAGCTGAGTGAACTGGAGCAACGTAGAGTGAACGAACTTGCCCAAGGTTCGACACGACAACACAGGATTCGAACCCGGGTTCTCTCGATTGAGAGTCCGATGCTCTATCCACTGCGCCCCATTACTCTGATTGCTGCGTGAACAAGAAATATGGTTTAATTTGTAAGACATTAATTGTTGTTCTGTAATCGAGCGATACAAAGTTCCTAACCAAGAGATGTTGGGATTTTGCGATTAGGCAACGCTATCTAGATGATGTCTTTGTTGCAAGTGGTCTGCAGGGCAGTTCTCCAAACTAAGTTCAAACCTGATCATTGTGGCCTTCATGATACTGGACCATGTTGGTAGTGCTGCGTTGACAATACGTTCTGTGCATTAGTGGCTAATATTATAAACACCAAAACATTCTATAGACAAAACTGAATCGTAAGGCTGAATTACAATATATATATATACATAAGTGGAGTCCTCAAACAAGCACAGATCGAACGACGGCGGGTAAGTCCAAGCTATGACAATGACAATACGTTCCTGGTGGATTCATCAACGTATTAGATAATTTTATTTTTTAAGTATTGACCCGCAGACGTACCTCGATAAATCATTCACTTATTTTATGAGCAGTTATTACGACGAATAATTTGTGTAATGAACGCACATGGTTGTGTTATGCTACCTCCCAAATCTGCTAAGGCTATTTGTCGTGAAACTAATCTAATGCAGACGTTTATCTAATGAATGTTGACGTCAATGTTCCCTAACTTGTGACACCTCATTTTTTATGGATACCCAATCATGCAGATGTTTATATAATGACCATGATACCTAACTGGTTGTGACAGATCATAATTTTGGTTTTAGCGAATGGCCCGTAAACATTTCTGTGACGTAGACGATCCTTAACGCATCGTGGCAGATCATTTGTTTCTAGCGTCGTCCTTCTCCAGAGCTAATTCACCAGAACACCTCATTCGGGACACACCTTGTCAGATCTGCCTTTGTGGACTTACATATGTACACTGAGCGTTTTATGACAGACACATATGTATATAATAATAATAATAAGATAACTTCTATTGCGCCTAAATCCTTGGAAACCAAGCTTAGAGGTGCAATAAATAAATTGCGTCTATTCACAATCTTGGTACAACGCGAAAATAGTTCTCAAGAGATGCGTGTAAGTACAGTAAACCTCGGATATTTATCGCACGGAACCGGGCAATTTACTCGTTATATCTTAAATTTACTGTATGTTAAAACATCGGGACTAAGTCGTTTATTCGGTATAGGCGAAATTCGTTATAAGCGAATTCAATATATATCCTAGGTTTACTGTAATATAATGTCGGCTAAGTTGGTAAATGAATAAAATACAACCTTCCAACAAAGCCGGTGTAACATGACGAGAGTATTGCCATACCTGAAGAAGGCGCCCACTGGGACCGCACCAGATGTAAGCGTTGCTTCTAAGGTGATTCATACTAATAATGCATTTAAAAAAAACTAATAAAAAATAAATAAAAACATGGCATGGCATGCGCATTAATATAATGACCGTTGCAATTATTAATAGGAAACTGTAAAAAACAAGAATAAAACCATATTAACTAAAATTGCCACGGTGGCACGCTTTGTGGTCAATGGTCAGGCTAAGTTGTCCGATGCGTTTGCACGCTTGCGCACTACCAAAAATGCCTACTTCTGACACGAGATTACATTTGGACCGTTACTCCGGCCCTTTAAGATGCACAAGGATCCTGAATGGACACACGGAGAATTTACAGCATTTTCTCGGATACGTGATATCGCACACTCCTAATGGATTGGCCACGGAGCGATAACGATGTTATAGTACACATAATTCTGGGCCCGCTCCATCTGTTCGGGGACGCACTACCGGAGTGCTCGTAATCTGAATGAATGATGACATTCGTTAAGTAATACACACTCTAATGTTGGGTGTTTTAGAGCACTACGAAGTAGGCTGGGGTTCAATGTGGGTGCGTCACTCTGATGCACCAAACAGTTGCAGCTGTCTGATGGTCGCGACTTCACCAGGCGTAACAAATACCGGAGACAAAGACATTAAGAGGTAATCAGTTAGAAGATATTAAGACATTGAATGCTCTTGAACCAAAAATAATATGTGTTTTTATTTGCATTCA
Organism: Paraescarpia echinospica; assembly: GCA_020002185.1. Taxonomy (NCBI): domain Eukaryota; kingdom Metazoa; phylum Annelida; class Polychaeta; order Sabellida; family Siboglinidae; genus Paraescarpia; species Paraescarpia echinospica. The sequence continues at coordinate 4,470,851 of CM034536.1, read as the reverse complement.
TTGCTTACTCCTGTAAGATAACCTATTCAGCTTCGATCATCTAGTTCTGACCTACTTTTTGTTTTTTGTTCCTACAAACACTAACATTGGAACTAGGGCTTTTTCTGTTGCTGCACCAACTCTTTGGAATATGCTCCCTCTTAGTGTTAGATCAGTTGAAAATATTACAAAATTCCGTCGTCAAAAAACGTATCTTTACAACCTTGCTTATCCACCGTAGCTCCTTAGCGCCTTGACCCATCTGAGGACAACTAGAATACTGCTTATGGCATTTTAGATTTACAGATCCTTACGTTTTGATACGCCTCTGAGCTTGGTTTCCAAGGAGGTAGGCGCAATAGAAGTTATCTTATTATTATTATTATTTTGTCTCACTTAAGAAAGATAGAAGAACAACAGAGGACACAGAGTGATGTTAATAAAGTACAGCGTAGATTATACATAGGAAACAATTCTGTATTAATGAATGAATAAATGAATGGAACATGGAACAACATATCTCAGAAGGGCGGGTTATACACGCACGCATGCGCACTCGCACGCATTCACACTCACACACACACACACACACACACACACACACACACACACACACACACACACACACACACACACACACACACACACACACACACACACACACACACACACACACACACACACACACACACACACAGGTCCCTCACTAGGCTAAACTAGTCCGTGTCCACTCGCCTTCTCTATTTTTGTTGTGGATAGCAATTTCACTCAGTCTTGTTAAATCAAACCAAGATCTCACTCGGGACCTTCCAGAGGATACGTAATTTTCTGGACATCCCCTGAGTCGCGTTCGTTTGTACCTCGTTGAGTGTAAAACGACGTTAACATTAAACAGGCTGTACGCGAAAACGACGTTTGATAAAAAGGTCATTATACATTAGGCGTCGCAATTACTTAATGTAATGAACGTTTATTTAGCCAGTGCAACATGAGCCAGTTCGTTTCATGGTAAACAGAGCCCAAACCTGTACGCCGAAGGCCTTGTAGTTTTATTGCAACAATGGCGTCTCGACTAGACAACGTGACGTCACATTCCTGTTAACGTCATCTACGTTTTACGTTACGTGGTGCGTTGGACTGCGACTGGTTAAATGTATCACATTGCAAGGATTTCCACGTTTTAGAATATTATGAATAGCAGGCCAAATTGTAGCATGTTAATTTCAGTCTAACGCACAAAGATCACTTTCCGTATTAGCAACAATGTTTGTTGACCCGCAATGTTACAAATGTGGATATCAAAATGTGAGGTACAGAATGTACACGCCGTACGTACACGCAGTATGTACACGCCGTATGTGCCTGTGCAATTTGTCATTGATTCGCACTTTAAAAAAATTGCAATTACAACAATGTAAAGTACCGATATGTAGTACACTCAGTTCTAGTAGTACACTCAGTTCTAGGATCTTGTGCAACTGTCGTCGACTCGGTTTAAAAGTACGAATACAATAATGTGAAATACCGATATATTGTGCACGTAGCAGGTATCTGTGCAACTGTCGACGACTCGTTTTAAAAGTACGAATACAATAATGTAAAATACCGATATACAGTGCACGTAGTAAGTACCTGTGCAACTGTCGTCAACTCAGTTTAAAAGTACGAATACAATAATGTGAAATACCGGTATACAGTGCACGTAGTAAGTACCTGTGCAAATGTCGTCGACTCGGTTTAAAAGTGCGAATACAATAATGTGAAATACCGATATACAGTGCACGTAGTAGGTACCTGTGCAACTGTCGTCGACTCGGTTTAAAAGTACGAATATAATAATGTGAAATACCGATATACAATGCACGTAGTAAGTACCTGTGCAACTGTCGTCAACTTAGTTTAAAAGTACGAATACAATAATGTGAAATACCGATATACAGTGTACGTAGTAGGTACCTGTGCAACTGTCGTCGACTCGGTTTAAAAGTACGAATACCATAATGTGAAGTACTGATATACAGTGCACGTAGTAGGTACCTGTGCAACTGTCGTCGACTCAGTTTAAAAGTACGAATACAATAATGTGAAATACCGATATACAGTGCACGTAGTAAGTACCTGTGCAACTGTCGTCAACTCGGTTTAAAAGTACGAATACAATAATGTGACATACCGATATACAGTGCACGTAGTAGGTACCTGTGCAACTGTCGTCGACTCAGTTTAAAAGTACGAATACAATAATGTGAAATACCGATATACAGTGCACGTAGTAAGTACCTGTGCAACTGTCGTCAACTCGGTTTAAAAGTACGAATACAATAATGTGAAATACCGATATACAGTGCACGTTGTAAGTACCTGTGCAACTGTCGTCGACTCAGTTTAAAAGTACGAATACAATAATGTGAAATACCGATATACAGTGCATGTAGTAGGTATCTGTGCAACTGTCGTCGACTCAGTTTAAAAGTACGAATACAATAATGTGAATATACCGATACTACAATACAATAATGTTCATATACAGTAGTAAGTACCTGTGCAACTGTCGTCGACTCAATTTAAAAGTACGAATACAATAATGTGAAATACCGATATACAGTGCATGTAGTAGGTACCTGTGCAATTGTCGTCGACTCAGTCTTAAAGTACGAATACAATAATATGAAGTACCGATATACAGTGCACGTAGTAGGTACCTGTGCAACTGTCGTCGACTCAGTTTAAAAGTACGACTACAATAATATGAAGTACCGATATACAGTGCACGTAGTAAGTACCTGTGCAACTGTCGTCGACTCGGTTTAAAAGTACGAATACAATAAAGTGACATACCGATATACAGTGCACGTAGTAGGTACCTGTGCAACTGTCGTCGACTCAGTTTAAAAGTACGAATATAATAATATGAAGTACCGATATACAGTGCACGTAGTAGGTACCTGTGCAACTGTCGTCGACTCAGTTTAAAAGTACGAATACAATAATATGAAGTACCGATATACAGTGCACGTAGTAAGTACCTGTGCAACTGTCGTCGACTCGGTTTAAAAGTACGAATACAATAATGTGAAATACCGATATACAGTGCACGTAGTAGGTACCTGTGCAACTGTCGTCGACTCAGTTTAAAAGTACGAATACAATAATGTGAAATACCGATATACAGTGCACGTAGTACGTACCTGTGCAATTGTCGTCGACTCAATTTAAAAGTACGAATACAATAATGTGAAATACCGATATACAGTGCACGTAGTAGGTACCTGTGCAACTGTCGTCGACTCAGTTTAAAAGTACGAATACAATAATGTGAAATACCGATATACAGTGTACGTAGTAAGTACCTGTGCAACTGTCGTCGACTCAGTTTAAAAGTACGAATACCATAATGTGAAATACCGATATACAGTGCATGTAGTAGGCACCTGTGCAATTGTCGTCAACTCAGTTTAAAAGTACGAATACAATAATATGAAGTACCGATATACAGTGCACGTAGTAGGTACCTGTGCAACTGTCGTCGACTCAGTTTAAAAGTACGAATACAATAATGTGAAGTACCGATATACAGTGCACGTAGTAAGTACCTGTGCAACTGTCGTCAACTCGGTTTAAAAGTACGAATACAATAATGTGAAATACCGATATACAGTGCACGTTGTAAGTACCTGTGCAACTGTCGTCGACTCAGTTTAAAAGTACGAATACAATAATGTGAAATACCGATATACAGTGCATGTAGTAGGTACCTGTGCAACTGTCGTCGACTCAGTTTAAAAGTACGAATACAATAATGTGAAATACCGATATACAGTTCACGTAGTAAGTACCTGTGCAACTGTCGTCGACTCAATTTAAAAGTACGAATACAATAATGTGAAATACCGATATACAGTGCATGTAGTAGGTACCTGTGCAATTGTCGTCGACTCAGTCTTAAAGTACGAATACAATAATATGAAGTACCGATATACAGTGCACGTAGTAGGTACCTGTGCAACTGTCGTCGACTCAGTTTAAAAGTACGACTACAATAATGTGAAGTACCGATATACAGTGCACGTAGTAAGTACCTGTGCAACTGTCGTCGACTCGGTTTAAAAGTACGAATACAATAATGTGAAATACCGATATACAGTGCACGTAGTAGGTACCTGTGCAACTGTCGTCGACTCAGTTTAAAAGTACGAATACAATAATATGAAGTACCGATATACAGTGCACGTAGTAGGTACCTGTGCAACTGTCGTCGACTCAGTTTAAAAGTACGAATACAATAATATGAAGTACCGATATACAGTGCACGTAGTAAGTACCTGTGCAACTGTCGTCGACTCGGTTTAAAAGTACGAATACAATAATGTGAAATACCGATATACAGTGCACGTAGTAGGTATCTGTGCAACTGTCGTCGACTCAGTTTAAAAGTACGAATACAATAATGTGAAATACCGATATACAGTGCACGTAGTAAGTACCTGTGCAACTGTCGTCGACTCAATTTAAAAGTACGAATACAATAATGTGAAATACCGATATACAGTGCACGTCGACTCAGTAAAGTACGTACCTGTGCAACTGTCGTCGACTCAGTTTAAAAGTACGAATACAATAATGTGAAATACCGATATACAGTGTACGTAGTAAGTACCTGTGCAACTGTCGTCGACTCAGTTTAAAAGTACGAATACCATAATGTGAAATACCGATATACAGTGCATGTAGTAGGCACCTGTGCAATTGTCGTCAACTCAGTTTAAAAGTACGAATACAATAATATGAAGTACCGATATACAGTGCACGTAGTAGGTACCTGTGCAACTGTCGTCGACTCAGTTTAAAAGTACGAATACAATAATGTGAAGTACCGATATACAGTGCACGTAGTAGGTACCTGTGCAATTGTCGTAGACTCAGTTTAAAAGTACGAATACAATAATGTGAAGTACCGATATACAGTGCACGTAGTAGGCACCTGTGCAATTGTCGTAGACTCGGTTTAAAAGTACGAATACAATAATGTGAAGTACCGATATACAGTGCACGTAGTAGGCACCTGTGCAATTTCTCGTGCACCCAGCTCCGTACTAGTGCGACGATCACAATGTGAGATGATAATAAATACAGATTTACTCTCGCGTGATATATGATTTGTGCCACGAACACTTCACCACTCTCTATAACCAATAGCAAGTTACTGTGCGTCGAATCGCAATAACGCGCTTGGAATCGATACTAGTAATTAGGTGGTAGGTGGAATGGTGTTAATATTTATATTACACCGATTGGAGTCGCACTGCGTGCACTCTATTCATCTTTGAACGACATGATGGGGTCGTTGATGACCATTCTACATTTACGATATTGTGATCAATAGTTACTTAAGTCATTTAACTAACTGCTGTTGGCGGTGGCAACTGAACGTGTAAATGGGAACTCCCAAATATACTTCGATAAGCTGGTTCCTTAGTTATTAGTCAGGAATCATTTTGGAGTTATTAGAATATAATTCATCTGTGGGAACATCACAGGGATACGAAAAAACTTCTTTATGAAGTCCTGCTTGACAGCATCCTTGAGTATTGTTAAGAATAGATACAGAACACATATTTATACGTGTCAGTAACTTAGACTACTAGTCTTACTAATTAGTTAAATATTTACATAAATAGTCAATGTTTTCAATTGTCATAACAAAATCAACAAATTAAAATGGTGGGCTGAGCAATTGGCATGGGTCAAGGTTACTCCTTCTCAGCTGATAAGAAATATATTCTTCTTCTTCTTCTTCTTCTTCTTCTTCTTATTATTATTATTATTATTATTATTAGTAGTAGTAGTAGTAGTAGTAGTAGTACACACCAGCTTACAGCACGCTACAGAGAAAACATGGGCAGCGTGGTAGTTTCATTCGACGTCGGATTTACGAGTTCCCATTATCTACGACATTGCCGAAACTGTATCTCAAACGTGTTGTTAACATCTCGTCAACTGCTCGATCGGACGAAGAGCAAGATCGAAGCTAAGAACTGACATTTATTGGCAGTGATTTGTTGTTGGTCGCCTGTCTTGAGTGCGCGGAACTGCTGTTTTGATTGTTCGTCGGTGCTGCACTTTGAGGATCGGTCAGGCTTAGGACAAACAATAATCATCGAGCACAGACTGTTATTGGATTAGACGCAGGCTTAAAAAAGCAACGCGAGACATGTTTATTCACAATGTTTTCGCTAATTGTTATTCAGGAATGTCCTTGTTCACCTGCAAATTCGAATGTATTGGTGTTATCATTGACCGATTGGACGTTTGGTGGG
>CM034536.1:4394392-4463555 GCA_020002185.1 Paraescarpia echinospica | reverse complement strand
TCTCTTTCTCCCTATCTCTCTCTCGCTCCCTCTTTCTCTCTGTCTCTCTCTCCCTCTATCCTCTCTCTCTCCCTCTCCCTCCCTCTCTCTCTCTCTCCCTCTCCCTCCCTCTCTCTCTCTCTGTCCCTCTATCTCCCTACATCACAAGTTTAATTTAGTTTTCTTATTGGATACTCATACCTTAATTCCTGAGTTTCCGGTGACTCTTGTGGTCGTTGTCAGTGGTCTGCAAAATAACAAAAACGTGCGTGATTTAAACCTAGCCAGGTATAAACCATTTCACTCCACATAGACGACCCGTGTTGGTGTACTTCCGGCTACACATGTAGTCACGTCCGGCTACACATGTAGTCACTTCCGGCTACACATGTAGACACATAGATAACACGGCGTCAGCACTGATGCCTTTTTTGTGTAGTACTTTTGATAATCTCAAGTCCACGTTATTACTTGTGCCGATATATTTTACACACACAGGCTAAGTACTAAGAGGCGTTCCGTTGTACAGTTCAAAACAGCATATATCTGGGTTAAAACGTTGTATTTTAATGGCATATTTGTCGGAAGAGTTAATCCCTATATAGGTGTCAACTGTGAATTTGTGAATTTGAGAATACGCTAAATTAACGATAACAAGTTTACACTACGTTGTGATGTCGATCATACAGTTACGGGTAGTCGTACATATATGACTCTTGTGACTGCATGTAACCGCATTGCTAAGATCATGGAGGACACGGGCGTCGTTTTAACAAACCTGTCCACGGAAGCAAGTGTGCAGACTACATAGTTTTTTGATCTACAAGTAGATATGTGACGTCATCAACGAGGCAATCAGATACACGGTCGCAGCGCAAATGGAATAGTTATCTGCAAAAGTACTCATACATTAAAATGACGTGGTCTAACATTTGATGAATGCGTACTACTGTTTATGTTAGCGGTGGTATTAGCTAGATTATCTGCTAGATGTGCTGGGCTACGGTGCTATGTTTCTCTTCCAGTACCATGATGGCAACACAAATACAGCAAATTGAACTCATTGTTTCTTTTATGTTATTTCACATCCAACACGGCTTTTAACAAAATACAGCCCGTTAACTGAATGTCATCTTTTAGTTTTATATTCGTCCGTATAGACGGCGATGTTTCTTTTGTGAGCAGAGTAACTTAGTTAAGCCATGCTGTGTAATGGAGGGAAGTAACATTCGACATCTCGGGAACTTGAGACATTCAAGACATTTTGTGAGTGGCATCAAGAAATACGCTAGTCGAAACAACGACAATTTTGTTATCGACCGCCGAAATGTTTTTACATTTCAGTCTTTTTTAATTAAAAACGCATGCATTAACACATATTGTCATGGAATGGGGATATTTGTTTTCTGGGAAGATTTTAAGTTTGTTTGGCTTTTCGCTTATTCACTTTCCATTTAGTTAAATCGTGTTGGTTCCTGACATTCTTCAAAATATATGCGACGTTCTAGAGGCATCCAGTTTCGGCCATTCGGGTCCGTGTAATCCATCATCAGCGGTAAGGAACCATTGGTGTTTCGCTTGACCCGTTTAACCCTGTGCTCACCTAAACAGTGTATTACGCTTTGTATCACTCATTCATAACATCACGTCACCACCATCAAATCAAGTCAACTATCTGTGTAACGCAAATGAACAAAATCACCGTAACGTATTAAGGCAATATATTATATCCCTGTTACCTTATCACCCACCTATCCACCCTCCATTCTACAACACCTCTATATAGGCGAACTGTGGTTTATTTGATGGATAGCTAAACTAATTTTGTTTTGGGAGCAATACTGGCAACATTGCTACTAATTTGGCAAGTGATTTAAAATAGAAACCAACAGTTATACTTACCAGTGAGTGTATGTGTTAAGTGGGACAGCGTCCTGTAAGGCCGATGGACACCATGTGTCCGTGGTTGCTAGGGACTTCACAGGACACCGCCAGTAGTTGTCCTGGCAGCGACGGCCGTGGCAGGGCAGGTAAATGTGCATGCACTGACCTCACGCCGAGCAATGGCGGGCTTCGTGGTTAGAAAAGGACATTCCCTAATGTCAAACATGATGAGGATAAGTACTGGGTAAGTGATTTTGATGACCAGGCACATGGCGAGTGTTTTTTTTAAGAAAGACTGGAATGTATATCGTAATGTATATGTCGTAAGCGCGCATGTCTACCTATTCCTCGCCGTACATGACTATGTCGACACAATCTAACCGCGTGTATCTGTCCCTATATCTGCAGAAGTTATATTGATGAGTCAAAACGGTCTGAACATAATCGATAATACAAAAATACATTGGTCTGTGCAGTTCCGCTTTCCGTGAATTTCGTGAAAGTGGTCCAACGTAGATGGCCCAAGACCGATCAATTGCTGCTAATAGCAAAAGATCTTCAATAAAGAGCCTTAGATTTCGCTGCCCTGGATGACAGCCATTAACGTCCGGAGCTCGGACAGAACGCTATTACTCAGACATGGTAAGTGAGCTGCAGAGCGACTTCAAAGAGACAGGACACTTAGATCAAGGATAAACACGAAGGACCTAAGTACTTTGTGTGAGGATAAGACCTGGTGTAGGTCAAAGGAGAACAAACACTGGTTGTAGCTATATGTAGTTATATGTAGCTATATGTAGCTATATGGTGTGTTCATACAACAAAATCGGCAGAATATAACAGCAAAACATCTCGATAAGCATCAATCTGACATAATCGAATGAGACTCGTCCGACCTTATGAAATGTTCTGACTAATTAGATAAATCCAACGCAACATCCGATATGATATATCTGATGCAATTATCCTGTCCATGTAATGCGATGCCCACTGGTGGTTTACTCGTGTGGCCGGAGCCGGTCGTATACGTCTCGGGTATGCGTTCACGGACAGCGTAGTCAACTCTCCCGGATAGATAAGATATTAACTTAGGGATAATGCGTTGTCGGCCGAATCGATGCGGAAGTGGATCACCTAATCCACTTTCGCTGCTGCTGGTCAGTTATGTCGGATGACCAACGCATCAAGTGGTCGTCCCGGCGTGTCCGGCAAGACGCCTAACTAATGCTGTGTCCGTCCATAGAGCGGCCGTCGACACAATTAAACCAGCAATCAGTTAATCTTTCTCCTTGTTACTTTTTCGTCAAGAGTTCGCACTGCATGGACGTTTGCGAGACACGTCAATTTTGTTGTTGAGTTACCAGCGTTCAAGTTCTAGTGTGTAGCACTTTGAGCAGTCCTGAGGACTGGATACTGCGCTATATAAGAACTTACCTTTATTTTACTTTATTTTACTTTATTTTACTTTACTTTACTTTATAGTCGGTAAATAAAATATGCTGCTTAGTAAAAGACAAACGTGTGCTGTGCATGCGTGCGTGAGTGATTGTTTCTTTTTGGTGATTGTGCGCGTGTATGCGTGCGTGTGCCTGGGTGCGTGTCAAACGGGATATATCGAGGGAAATAAGCAGAGATCAGCAAAGAAACCAAATCGACGATGATCTAGCAGCATGACTAGGAAGGAGCACGATAGAACATCGTGTCTATGTGCGTTGCCATCTGTATTTATACATAGTCATACCTACACGTGCGCCGAGTATATACATTATATTCTCTATGTAGGTATATTATATGGTCTCGTGAAATAACGCCGTTAATATAATGTACGCGACGCTATCTGGCAAACTCTGGGAATGAGAGATTGAATGAGAGAGATTGCTCGTGCGCATGTGCAGCGTGGTTAGGGCGTGACTCGGCAAGGTCGACGATTGGCTAAATATTTACATAGTTACCAGAGATAATGTGGTCTACATACGGATGGCTACGGACAAGGTGCGTTAATCCAACAAATCGGTGTGTGTGTGTGTGTGTGTGTGTGTGTGTGTGTGTGTGTGTGTGTGTGTGTGTGTGTGTGTGTGTGTGTGTGTGTGTGTGTGTGTGTGTGTGTGTGTGTTTGGTTTGGTGTATGAATTGTTAGATGAATGACTGAATGGGTGAGCAAGTGAGTGTGTGATTGACTGAACGAATTTCATATTCACTTTCCAATTAATTATTTGGCAAGCATTCGACGTAAATGTACACGTTAACATAAGACATGACACGGATTGTCGTGGTTTCGCGCAAGGAATGCCGTAGCAAACTCAGCCTGAACATTTCCAAGATTCCGCTTGAAGACGGGCAGTTCTGGGTAAAGACCGAGCGATGCGTTAAATACAACGTGACGAATCATTACAGAACGTGGCGCCCGGATTGAAAGAGATTACGCTATCGACCTACAGAGTGCGTAGCATGAAGCGACATATTGATCGATTGGTGTGTTGCAAAAATGCTGGGATGATGTTGAGTGATGGAACTAACGCACTGAGGTATCAACGTTAGGCGAAACTCAAGTTATAATGGCGAAAGCGGGGTGGGTCCGGATTCGACACAAGTGCCTTTATCTACATCAGTAAACATACACACACTCAAATAATTATATTGGATCCAACTGCAGAAAATAACGTTATTAAATTATGATATCATAACATTATATGAAGGAAGCGCTGTACAATTTAGCATAACCCTGAATCCGGTTAATATTTTTCGTCAGTCTCTGTGGCTGAATGATTAATTGCGTTGACTCAGCGCACATCTGATTTTACTACAGACACGGATTCAAGCCTCCTATGGAGAGCGGCTATAACGTAGTGATTTGCACATCTTCCTGGCATGCCAGCACTCTGAGTTCGAAACCCGGACCGGGCAGGCATGGTGTTTGGTATAAAGACCTGATTCTCAACATGGGGGACTGTGTATCCCTCGTGACTAAGAGATCACAATTTGGGACGCACAAGAACCACTGAGGACGACAAGCACCCTGACAGTGACCACCCTCAGTGCCAGCATATAAAGGTCGGTTTGGCGAAAATGTTCTAAAAAAGGCTGACTAATTGGATGAGACCTCATAAGACCATTACATTGTGACCACAACAATACAAACTACCGGGGGTAGTCATTTAATAGAACGTTGCCGAGCATTGGAAACAATTAGAACTAAAACACCAAACTTCATTTTTTCGCAAAGTGATATAGCATAAACCAAGCCATTTTTACACTGTTTATTATTTAATATATCGAATGTTTTGTAGTGATTATTTATTCTCGACAAAAATTAACATAATATTATATTACCGGAATGTACAATTTCCGCTGATCTTGTATGTTTTTTATTTACATTTATCCAAACAAACCACAGTTTGTCTTCACATATATAATTATGATAAAGTAATGTATAGTATATAGTCAAAGGATTAATCTTCAATTTTAATCATTGCAATAAACACACATTACCAATTGGTACAATTCTTTTTTTGACGCTATTTTTAATTGGTAATGTAGGTTTGCTGATTAATTTGAAGATTAATGCCTTTGCTATATACTGTACAGTAGAATAGTATATCATAATAATATATATGAAGACAAAATGTGTTTTGCCTGGATGAATGAAAATAAAAAACTTACAAGATCAGCGGAAAGTGTACATTCTCGGTAATAATTTTTTTTTTTTCGCGAATAAATAATTATTACAAACTTTCGATATATTTAATGACAAACAATGCATCATATTGTAAACATGGCTTGGTTTATATTACCTTGCGAAAGTATAAATAAAAATACACTTTTTAAAATAAATGCTGTTATGCTTGAAACCGTTTTGGTAGTAAAACCAGCAGTGCGCTGAGCCAAAATAAATTATTGTTCCTCTGTCATGACTAGTGTTTGAACTTTGTAGGGCCTATTACATCGGACTAACGCATAATAACTCATTCGGGCGTTCGCTTCGACTCAACATCTATCGTTGTAAATATGCTGTGCCACGTGATCGCCTAGCTCGTTAACTCTCAACTTTTCGTGGGTTTAAAATCTGATTTAAACAAGCAATGCATTTTTATGTATTTTTGTCATGTTGCCAAATGTTACATACAAAGCTATGCTTTGTGTACACGTGGACATGGAACTTAGCTGCTGCCTGGTTTTTAGTTCCTTTAAGGCCAGCGTCTAGGGCCGAAAGTGAGACCGCGCCAGACGTAGGCACCGACGATTATAAAACATGCGTGGCCAATATCGAGGCTTATCATTAATGTAATTAAGATTGAGCTCTTGTGCTCATCTAGGTGTAGTGTTAGTTTAATATGCTAACGTTTTAATACACTGTTTGATCGTGAAATAACTCCGTAAATTGAACCGAACTGTGATTCTACAGACGTTTATTTTATTACAATCCAGTGTTTACTAACATTAATACATCAGATTCTGCCTTATTCATACATTCATACAGCGAGTTTCGCTGAATATATCACATTTATTGGATAGACATGCAAACGTAGGAAATACATTCGCTAATGTGTATTTACATATTAAAAAAAAATAGTTGCCTATTTCTTGCACAAACAAACGTTGCTGCGTTCAGTGGGTCTGTCATATATATATATATATATATATATATATATCATAATTATAGACAATACGTTTTACTCTAGAATATGACAATACTACTGGTACTGTAGATGCGATTGAATTTCATGGAATCTGGGTCGTGTCGAAAGAATTACTCTTCAGCTAATTAGAACTGTTTAAAAACAGCACAACGTCTGACGTATTTGAAACCCATTACCATATCAGGCACGTGACGCGATTTCTTTCGCTCAGGTTAGAGTCTGTGTAGCTTTTCTGCACGACGCAATATCCGAATAACACGACGGTGAAAGTGTTTATGCTGCCAGCCACAATACGAGAACTGTCGATAGTATTATTTGTGAGAAAATTACTACAACAAACGCGGCGCATTAGTACATTTACACTTCCGGAAGCAATACACACCGGAAGTGCACTATGCCACTTCCCGTCCACAGTTGCTATGACGTAAGCAGTCGCGTGTCACGATTGTCATTTGAGCAGTAATTTCTATTCGATGAGACGGCAATACACACGTACATACGGTATCACTAAAAGATTATTACAATATAATCTTTATAGGCCTTGTTATGCGGATATATTGTACGTACGCACATATACCGCGCACGCACACACGCACGCATGCTCGCGCGCTATTCGTGTAAGTGTTGGTGGAAAAATTCGAATGCTCCATCGATGAATGCACGCTTGTAGCTATTATAAAAATTACAAGGCCGTTTAAAAAATATATGAATCATTTAGTCAAACCATTGCAAGCAGACTGATGTACACCTGACGAATACATTGTATTTAATTTTATTTTGTTGTTTATTGAATATGAAACACCAAGAAAATACAATGAATTTGGAATAGGGTAGAACCTCGTTTTACGGTAACATAGACCTACGGGGCCACCTCGCATTAATTATTAAGGTCATGCTAGGATAATCCCAAATTACCAAATTATTTCCACATACAGTAAAGCGTTTGACATTAGTCCAGCTCATTCGGTCGGCTCGCTATGCAGGTATCTTTTGTTCAGTCCGAAGGGTGACCGTAATAGCGAGGTTCCGCTGTACTGTGTATTTTGTAGACGTCACCTGTTTTCTGGAGTAGATGACCTACTCCAGAAAACAGGTGACGTCTACAAATTGGCGTCACGTCTCGTTTCTGGAACCTCCGCTGACGGGCATGTCGCGACCACGTCCACTTCCGTCTTTAATTAGCAACTGGACACACGTTGCGGTCAAGTCCCGGCGAAGAATACGTCAACAGGTACCGACACTTCGCATCACCTTCCAATTCTCATATCGGTTGACGCGAAATGGGTGCGGATGTCTTTGGACCAAGACCCAGTCGTTGAACCCGCACTTATTTACGGATATCTGTGTCCGCAACGCGCCGACATTGATGGAACAGCACTGAATTAAATCGCGGGTATAGACATATGTCTGTCGACAGGCCACTCACAGGAGTGTATCGTATTTGCTACCGCCATTGGATTAGAATACGGTGTTAACCGATTTATTCTTTTATTAAATCCATTCTAGTCATGTCGGATGAATTCCGCTTGCGCTGATATTTTGTCTCCGGCCGTCATTGTCTTTGCAACTCTCCTGGCAATTGCCTCACCTCACATATTCCGTTAGAGAGGTACTGGAAGAGAAAGCGGGCATGTACTGGCTTGCTCTTCCGTGCGCTGGTTGAAACAGGGTAGACTTAGATGCTATGTCGTCCTTGTATCTATAAAATATTGTCCAGTGACACTCGGCATTCCTTCCTTGTGTCTTCTCCTGTATTATCTAGAAGTGATTTCGCCGAAGCCGCAGTGAATTAAATTACATGTAAAATAAAATCCACAAAGTGAATATTATTGAGAACAATGAAGGACGTCTTAGTAGTATGATGTGAGAAGGTATATGGTGTATAGGAAACATTATACACCACCAACAGAGGAGGATAGAAAACCCCGTGGACGTGTTTTCGATAGATAAAAAGGGACTGAATGCATTAGAAGTCATCAAGGCTGCCCAGGACCGTAGTGAATGGTGGTCCACAAGAACGCTCATGGGTTCAGAGCACAGGTAACCTTCCTGTTATGTTCCAGAATAATATAAGACCTCGAAAATGGTGATATTTGATTGCAACATATCAAACATATTAACAGGCTTAGTGGTAGAATGTATTGGCAGTGACATGACACAAAGTCGGAAGAGTACAGTTGGCGGAGTGATTTTTTGCCATTTTGATTCACATAACGCCCATGGGTGCAGAATTACGTTTTGGTAAATATGGATGGACATCGTGCATGCATGCGTTTTTACAAGAGCTGTAGGTCGGGGATTATAACGAAATTTGATCAGCTTATCGATGACATGATGGCAGTGGCTATGGAGAGATTTCAGTATTTTCTCAGGTACAAATTTCTTATAACCTGACAAAACGTTAACGCAACCACCAGTGAGAAAATCAACTGTACTCTGGGCCGTCATCACGACGGCGCAAGGAAGCCGAGTTTCGTACCAACAGAACACGTTATGTACAGCCACAGCATGCTAAAATATTAAATAAACGCCAAGCTTCCTACTCGGTTATTTAGCGAATGGCAGACATTGCTAATCCAGCGTGAAGACAACCGCAGCTGTAATTGCGTGCGAGATGAAGAGGCAGCTCGGCTATTTGCGAAATGTGACTTGTGAAGCTCATCCTAGTTAAAGCAGCCAGTGAAGACGCAAGTCGTTTGATCAGGCGCAATGAACACTCAAGTGGACATAGCTCGTTTCGCCGTATCATCAACAAGGTGGTAGAATCAATATGCGACTGTCTTTGACTAGTCTTACTGGGCAAGACGGCGAATACCAGTGGCGAAGGGCCGAGTTTCAAAGACAACGGTTCATGTTGGCAGGTTGTCAGTGGTCACCTGACCACCCTTGTTATGGTCCTCGTTATAATGGCTATTAGTATTCATCATCATCACAACCACCATCAGCACTAACTCCTCTACCACCACTACTCTCACCAACACCATCATCGCACCACCACCACCACCACCACCACCACCACCACCACCACCACCACCACCACACCATCATCACCACCATCATCACCACCATCACCACCATCACCACCATCACCATCATCGCACCACCACCACCACCACCACCATCATCACCACCACCACCACCATCACCACAAACACCACCATCATCACCACCATCACCACCTTCACCACCACCACCACCACCACCACCACTACCACCATCATCACCACCATCACCACCATCACCACCATCACCACCACAACAACAATAATAACAAACATCGTCATCACCATCACGATGACACAAATGACAATAACCATCGTCATCATAACCTCCACCACCATCACTACTATCACCACCACAAACTACACCACGACCACCACCACAACAATTATTACCATCATCATCATCATGTCCACCATCAATACCACCACCACCACCACCATAGTGAAATAGCAATGATACCTCACCATAGATCCACACGAATAAACAAGAAACTGAACGTGTCATTAGTTGCCGCATTAACTAATATAATTACAGGACACTGACCTTTAGCCGTAGAATAATCATAGTTGACATAACAATTACAGGTTGGTAAATGTCAGTGGACGCCACGTACTCGCGACCGCGTCGAATGACACGAACTGTTATAGATTAAGTGAATAATCAAAATGACATAAGCTGATTTTACATAGTTTGAAACGGGAATATTTATTTTATAAGTTAAATTTCACTAATTTCAAATACATGAATATTATCATCTCAACATACCACATAAAAGTATTTGTATATACTTCATGTAACTACTCGACTTTCTTGGCGGAAGGTAATAGTTACCTTTATTGTTATCTATGTTTGATGGAAAAGAAATGTTAATCCATTCCCCGCGCGTGTTGTTCTATAATAATTTAAGCGAACTACTTTCCTGAGTAACATGAGGATGATAGAGAACGAATAAACTCACCATATTGGCATTGTAAGTAGAACTTATGTCTGGAAAAACGAAACCTTACAGACCAGTACACGCAAAGACCAGCAGGATTATTTCTAATTAACCTGCTGTAATAAATGACAAGACGTATAAGGATTGCATGATAGACCAAGATATTGCAAATACAATCCAGCTTTAAGAGAAGAGAATGATTTGTCGTAAAGAATATACCATTTGGATTACTTTGGCGATGAACAACGCTTAGGTCTGAGTCAGCGTGTGTAACTAAGAGAAACGTATTATATCTTGCGTGAGCTTTTTGATGTCAGTTCTGTGCACGACTACGCTACATCTTTTGTCGACGATCTATCGCTGCGTAGCGAACAAATAAACGTTCGAATTAATTGTCGTTTATTACCACGACAAATTTTACACCGTTCGTGCAACGAATAAGTGCAGCTAATAATAACTTTTGCATACTGGAACATTTATTTGACAAAAACAAAGATACCATCATCTATCGTTTTCGAGTGTGTCACACACACACACACACACACACACACACACACACACACACACACACACACACACACACACACACACACACACACACACACACACACACACACACACACCAACACACACACACACTCAACGATTTTCTGATAGTCATCGCTGCTAATTGGGAATCCCATAATTAAAATGCCCCGATTTTGAAAATAATTTGATCTCGCAATATTAAAAAAAATAATTATTCATGTTATTATTCACGGCTCTGTTGTTGTAGTGTAATTCCATGAGACATTCGTATGTTTCTCATTGTTTAATATAGTGTTCTGCTTCCTAAACTGGTTTAGCCCATTACGAATCCGTTTCTTTGAATCTCCAAATATGTAGTGGTTGAATAGGTTATGTACCTATCCGCAGCCGGTTTAATAAAAAGTGCTTATTTGTGTTTAAATGGTATGCAAGCATTACCATAGTTGTTACATCTGGTAATTTGCTTAGTAAATTGCCCGGCCGAAAATTAGCCTTCAAACAACTGAATGTGGTTTAGAGAAGAAGGAAAGTCGACAACATCAGCGTAGAAACATGTGCAGAATCGTATCACTCACGTGAATTTTCCAGTTTGGGGAATTCATGTTTGGGTAAACGTTAAATAAGCTAATAATTGTTCTGTTGATTTAACAAAACTATTATAAAAAACACAAACGAGCAGCATAGAGTATAGGCGGATACTGTACTGCTTTTTCGCAAAAATAAATTTAAATGTGGTGAGCGATATAGTATCGCATTGAGGAAGCACCTTTAACGTCGAAGGTATTCTGCCCGAAACCATGTTCGCAATATGAATGTTGCGCTCACAAAATGTTCAAATTATCACTCTCATTCATGTCGGTCACTGGGGTCGAACATCAGTGGCTTCAATCATCCGTCTCCACATCCCTCTGTCTGCCATTGCCGTATTCAGCTCCTTCGTTTCTAGACCTACATCTTCCTTTAAGCAGTTGATGTACGTTGCTGTTGGTCTTCCTGTCTTGGTTCTTCCATGTGTCGGTTGCCACAAGCTGGACTTAGATACCATTTCATCCTTATGTCTGTAGCAGTGTCCGGTAAATCTAAGTCGTCTTCTTCTTATTTTATCAATGTATTTACACATTCAACTGTGTACTTCTATGTCTGTGAAATGCTGTTGCTAGTGAATGTTAATTGCGGCTCGAAGCATTCTTGTATAACATCCGTCTAGTTGCTTGTAATTGTTTTCGTCATTTACCATGTTTCGCATGCACAGACCTTACTGTTGCAATAAACAGTCGCTGCTTGATTTTGTGTGGTAGTCTAGATTTCCATATTAGGTTTAGTTGGTTGAGTGCACTCCAAGCCATTGCCTAACTGGTTTTGATGTTTTTGTCTGTTGTGCAGACCCAGGAGCCAAGATATTTGTAGTCTTCAATCTTGTCTAAAACAGCTCCTTCCCTGGCAACGATGATGCTGTTTACTAATTGGTTGGATACGATATATTTGGTTTTCCCAGGATTAATCTTTAAACCAATCCTTGCACATGATTTTTCCACTCGTGCTAGAAGCTCCTGTGCCTGATTGATCACTTCTGATAGTAGCGCAATATCATCGGCAAATTAGAAATCGGTGTTCACCTCAGGTTTCACTCGTTTACTTTTCCTTCTTGTTATCTGGAATCCAAGATCCTCTTCTTTTCCGTCCATAGCTCGTCGCAGTGCATAGTCAAGGACTATCACGAAGAGGTATTGCGCTAGCGTGTCACCATGTAGCACTCCCGCCGTGATATGAAATAGCTCAGTTTCTCCTTCCGGTGATTTTACTTTGGCACGTGTGTTCTTGTACATGTTGGAAGTAGCTGTTACTAGCTATTTGGGGATACCATATGCCTCAAGAATCTTCATCATCTTGCCACGATGAACCGTATCAAATGCTTTTCTATGTTCTAGTTGTAGGAAGATGCTTTGCTCTAATCCCGTCTATTAACCTTCTCAGGTTTAGTATATGACCTATTGTTGTTCTCCATTCTGATTGTCTCGGGTGGTGGTCAATTTCAGGACGTATTCTGTTCAATATCATCTTGTTGAATATCTTTGCCACACTGAAGCTCAGACTAATGCCCCTGTAATTCCATGCCATGGTTAAATCGCCAAATAAACATTAATAATGGTATAAAGTGACTGCAGTCACCTTACTAGATGTCATTGCCGCTTTTGGCACGATTGATCACAACATTCTCATTGAACGCTTATTAAAGTGGTATGGCATATCTGGCACAGCTCTAAGCTGGTTTTCTTCATATCTTACTTATGGATACCAAACTATAACGATTGGGAACTGCTTTTCAGCTGCACTGCCGGCTTCTTTATTTAGTGTTCCCCAGGGTTCTGTTCTTGGGCCTTTGCCTTTTACTCTTTACACCACGCCACTGAGCTCTGTTATACAAAGACATAACTTGGATCATCATCGTTATGCTGATGATGCTCAGATCTACATTTCGTTGGCTACCCCGGATACAAATCGCTCCCTTAACCAACTTAGTGATTGCCTTCAAGATATCTTCCACTGGATTACGGACAGCAAGTTGAAATTAAATGCAAATAAAACAGAATTGATCGTTATTGGTACTCCAATGCAGCGTAGTAAACTGGATGGTTTTTTCCCTACGCGTATTTTAAATCAGTATATAACGCCGGCAACATCGGTGTGGAATCTAGGGGCGATCTTTGAAAGTAATTTCAATTTCCGGCTACACATATCTCAAACATGTCGCTGCTGTTTTTATCATTTTCTGTTGCTAAAACTATTGCAACAGCGCTTGTTAGCAGCAGACTTGACTATTGCAATTCCCTCCTTTATAATATCGCTAGCAAGGATATCACAAAACTTCAGCATGTCCAAAATTGTCTATCAAGAGTAGTTACAAGGTCTCCTCGATTTTCTCGCTCTGTACCACTTTTGAAGTCTTTGCATTAGCTTCCTGTACGATATCGTATAATATTTAAGATCTGTACCATTGCATACCCGGCACTGTCCAGTAAGCAACCATATTATTTGCATTCATTGCTTACTCCTGTAAGAAAACCTATCCAGTTTCGATCATCTAGTTCTGACCTACTTTTTGTTCCTAGAGTCAACACTAACATTGAAACTAGGGCTTTTTATGTTGCTGCACCAACTCTTTGGAATATGCTCCCTCTTAGTGTTAGATCAGTTAAAAATATTAAAAAATTCCGTCGTCATTTAAAAACGTATCTTTACAACCTTGCTTATCCACCGTAGCTCCCTAGCGCCTTGACCCATCTGTTGTCAACTGGAATTCTACTTATGGATTTTGAGATTTACCAATCCTTTTGTTTTTAAGCGCTTCTGAGCTTGCTTTCCAAGGATTTAGGCCTACTAGAAGTTATCTTATTATTATTATTAACTAGCAGCCTACACAGCTAGTAAAGACCACGGCATTGTTCCTAGAGTTAAGACAAAGTCTGGAACTCGAGCGTTTTCAGTTGCCGCACCAATCATATGGAATTCGTTTCCGTTAATGTTAAATCAGCAGAAAATATTGTTACATTTCGTCGTCACCTCAAAACCTATCTTTTCAATATCGCCTATCCTCCCTAGCTTCCTAGCACATCCATCCACTTGTTGACGACTTTCGTCTAGCACACGAGTACGAGACTGCTTAATCCTTTGGTTTTGGTGCGCCACTGAGGTCGGATTGTCGGAGGATATTGGCGCGTTAGAAGTTATTTACTATTATTATTATTAAACCTCTGATTGGATAGCAATAGCTGTGACGTAGAACTCAATTAACTTTGTGGTTGGCGTAAGTTTTTAGATTCAGGTTTGTGCTTATTGCATTAGGTAATGGTGTGTAATATGTCGTAAAACAGGCATATATCTATTTTATCACAAAATATTCTCAAGTATATTATGACACGAAAGATGTAAAGATATAAATAAATAGTAAATAGATATGTGTCGTAATATCCAGTAAATAGGCGTTCACTTAACCAATGAAGCTCCGTGCATATTCCCATCAACGAAGATGCGTCAACCTAAAAATAAAATAGATGGTTTCATTAATTCATGCTGTCAAATCCCATATTAATCGCTGCCAATCTTCACTGTGATTAAACCCTTCGCCGCTAAATTGGACGGTCGCTCTGGAAGCGGTCCTAAATATGTGTGTCAGCGGGGATTGCGAATATTTATTGAAGTGAAAAATACTTAACGTCACGTCATCGGTGCGAGGAGTTAATTCTTATCGCTTGTGCCGGAGCCAAGATCGCGGCAGGTATCCGAACGGCACTGGTACCGCGCTGGCCCCAACTCGCTAAGACCAAGGACCAGTCTTTTTTTCTGTCGTTAAAAGCAAGCAGTCGGTTCCTAGTCTTTGATTAGCTAATTAGTATAATGTTCTTAAGATTGCAATAACTATTGAATGTATACTGCCCGCCAAACTGTCTTTAGTAAACCCTTAACAATGTTCGCAATTTGGAAGGTACGACCCCGGAGCGTGTTAAATAGTAAACAAAACATCCAGTTTCAAAACAAGCCTTACCGGCCGAGTCGGGCTAAGGTAACTTCAATACCCTTTGATGTTCAACGATGTCCCATTTGCCCATATTCAACTCAGCAGACTTCGGGTTACAAAATTAGTACGCCCGCTAATTTCGGGTAGATGAATTGACTGGCTCCCTTTAAGAGTAAGGTGATCTTGGAACGGGTTCAAAGTTACCATTGACTAGTTGGTAAATGAACGCCCGTTTGTTTGTATTTGTTCGAACACCTGAGAGGTAGAGTATACCTTAAGAGTTAATTGTGTGGAGAAACTTGTAGACCGCAGTAATAAAACACAATCAAGTAGCAACATGCAAAATCGGATACAAATCGTACGTGTAAACTGTACTTAAATCTAATCACTCGCCTCCAATGACGTTCTTTGTGTCAATCTGCATGGATGAGAAGATGCGAACGATTCTGTCTAATCAGATATTCCTGCTCGTGACAATCTTTCACAGACAATTGCTTGTCAATCGGGTAGTCGCTGCAGAATATAGATTAAAGCGTTGGCACAGCACAAACACAATTATTAATGCACCATGCACGTTAATTGTTAATTTTGTTAAACGACCCATACACATGCATGCACGCACGTCTTTCCACACACACACGCACTCATGGTCAACAATCACTTGCTAGCTTGTGTCCAGGTGGATGATATTGGTACGCACACAACGCTGTAGAAAATACTTTGTATACTGGACAATCGCATCACATGAAATATATGCGATTATAGCAATGTGCGCGATATAAATACAAACATTTGGCACTTTTACGAACAAAAATTAATTATCAGTGCCTTGGTGAACACTGCGAGGATAACACTGTTGTGGGTAGAAAACTGCTGTTGTGAGGAGTGAATTGTTTATGCAGTTGCTCGTCTCATGCTGGAGGGAGCCGCAGATAAACCTCGGCTAGCGGGCTAGGTGTTGCCATTATTTGCTTGAAACAATCAACGCCGATGCGCCACATAATGTTGCTAAGTGATAACCAGTCGGCGCGTGGGATTCGGTGGCACAACCGTTGAACGTCGAATGCTGACAGAAAGGGTCGAATCCACTTGCTGCAGTTCGAAGATAAAGACATTTCTTTCGATCTCAATTGCCTTAGTTCACTTTTCTTCTTCGTTTTCTTATTCTTGTTCTTGTTTTTCTTGTTCTTCTTTCTCCTTCGTCTTCTTTCTCTTCGTTTTCTTCTTTCTCGTCTTCTCTTTCTTCGTCTTCGGGTGTTCTGCTAGTTCGGGTTGAAGTTGAGCAGATCATTCAAATACGTGCTCCTATGAGCATATTGAATCTGCATTGCCAGGTGTGGGAAACCGGCAATAAACAGTAATTGGATTCGAAAATAGGAATTATGAGCAAATACAACGTTCGCGCTGCCGTTGCAGCGGAACCGAATAATATGCATCCATGGGAACAATTTATTGCTACACCTGCCAAGGATATCTTAACGGAAACGTCATAGTAAGAGCGCGGAATATCAACTGAGCTCGCTGCTGTGCAAGTTCAGCTGGGCAGTGCGTGCTATCGTACGTGCTACGGCAGCTAACACGCCGTTGTGGACCAAGCGGGTTGTGTAACGAAACGTACTTGTTGTCCCGACTTAACACGCAACCACAAGTGGGGACATTGTTTGTATATCACGCAGGCTTTCCCGGAAGTCAACCCAGGCCAAAACGCGTTTCGATGACGTGTACATGTAGTATAAACGTTTCCCTTTGGTGAGGTCATAATGACAATTTACCTCGGCTAGTTTCGAAATCCAACAAATCTCACAAAATCCGACACGTTTCCGGTTGCCGGTGAACGTGACCTCGGCTGACATTATTATTTACTGCCGCATACAGTTTAAACAGAATCATTACGGCTTCAATTAGTCACGATGAATAACACTGATCCAGATTGATGCGTTTATTGGTATTGTGTGGGAATATATAATAAAACCGTTTTCTCCACGACGTTAGTCCTGACCAGGGAAAATTAAACAGGGGCATTATGGGGAACCTAAAACACCGAATACTGACGTATTAGTCGAGACCAGATGGAGGGAACATTTATTTGGTACTAATTGCCGAGACAACGTCACGTACATCGTGAATACAAGGATACTGCCAACAAAACCCATGCGCAATGATTACACACGTGAACAAAAAGTCAGCTCGCTTCAGCAGTTCCTTCGTATACGGTCTCGTCTGGAGTCCATCAGTGATGTGATTTAACATTGACCACTGCTCGACAACGTAATAATTGCTACACCATGCCAACGCCCTATTTGCGAACGCCTGGTGTATGCTTTGAATGCACACGTCAGAATCTATTTCCTATTGACTCGTTTTGCGACGTTCCCCTGTGATGTTAGTAATTAGTGTCCATAATTGCGAACTGTGAAGTCAAAGCAGGTGTATTGCTATAATATGGCAAATGCAACCACATTTATTCAATTTAAATAACAATGCAAATGTGTTAGATGAATTCACTTGATGCCTTGCCCGCGGAATTTTAAGAATACATTTGTATGTATGTGCTACTACTGATAAGATACAACTAAATCACTGGATCTATACCTAACTGAACACTGTACAGTTACACCAAGTATGTCCTTACAAAACATTCTGCCTAAATATTAGAACGGCAGAAAAATCCCATAGAAAAGCTATTCATTTCAACATCAACTTAACGCATCTGTGAAATATCAAACCATGATACAAGTACAGCATTAAAGTTAGCCGCTCACATAAATCAACCACTGTCTAAAGGTAGACAATACGCAGCTGAATGAACCAAGGCAAAGCGGAGTGAAACAAATTGCTCAGATATGGCACGACTGCAAGAGGAACGACTGACCTCTCGAGACAGCAAGAGGACACGAACGACTGGCCTCTCGAGACAGCAAGAGGACACGAACGACTGGCCTCTCAAGACAGCAAGAGGACACGAACTACTGACCTATCAAGACAGCAAGAAGGCACGAACTACTGACTTCTCAAGACAGCAAGAGGACACGAACGACTGACCTATCAAGGCAGCAAGAGGACACGAACTACTGACTTCTCAAGACAGCAAGAGGACACGAACGACTGACCTATCAAGACAGCAAGAAGGCACGAACTACTGACTTCTCAAGACAGCAAGAGGACACGAACGACTGACCTATCAAGGCAGCAAGAGGACACGAACTACCTGTCTCTTTCCACTGGATATTAACATTCCGACCTGTCTCGCGTGAATGCGTCGACTTTACATGAGCCGACGTTTACTATTATTGCTTGTCGGATGAAGCTAGGTCGCTACATAATGTCTGGTTAATTGACGCAATCCGAGGAGAGGAAACACCACACCAGTGACCGATGTTTTGAAGATGCTTAATACTTTGTAGCGGGAATTGTTGTAGGCTTACTAATGTTTATTCATAAAACGATTTATTTAAATAAAGTATATATATATATATAATATAATTATATATATATATATATATATATATGTCTATTAATTAACATACCACTGTTAGTCAATCGCTCCACACAGTTGCATACGTAAAAATGCTACTAGAACATGTTATATCAACTCGCTTCTGTGGAACGCGGTGGCGCAGTGTGTATAGCTTCGGTCTCTCAATCAAGATATTTCGTGTTCGAATCATCTTCCTGCTGTTTCGAAACTTGGAGGACAAGTTCTTTCACTCCGTGTTACTCCAGTCCCGTTCACTCAGCCGTATGAATTAGTACCTGGCTATAGGCATATGGTGGATATTTGTGTGCGACTAATTTCGCGCATTAATTGCTCTGTAGCTGAATGAGAAGTCGTGATAGTGTTCAATGAAACAGGTCTGCTAGGGGGTGAAGTGTAAAAAACTTTGAACAGTCCTTTAACGACGGGATAACGTTCACAAACGTTATCACTATACCAGCTCAAAATTACAAACTTATATATTTTATGACATCAAAGACAAGACGATTAAGAGGAGATCACACATTATGTTTAAATATATGGAATGATTATATATATATATATATCATATGTATATAATACATATGATATATATATACATATGATATATATATATATATATATATATATGGAATATATATACGGAATAGATATGGAATATATATGGAATAATTCATATCATTATTCCATATATTTAAACGTAATGTGTGATCTCCTTTTAATCGTCTTGTCTTTGATGTCATAAAATATATAAGTTTGTAATTTAGAACTGGTATGGTGATAATATATATCCACAGAGGAAACAATACGTCATGTCAACACATGAATTGGATGACATAAATAAAGTAAGGATATCGTTGGACTTTTGGTAACATTTCCTTATCCATGTGTATACGTACTGTATTGCTCAATGAAATGACATCATACAAGTATGGGTTCTCTATTACGGATTTAGTAACCTGAATACCGTCTAGGTCTATACATCGATAAGAAGTGTTCAACCATACAATCAATATGCACTGACCATTCAAGCGCATGATTCCATATTAGGTAGTAGTCACGTAGTCATCTATACAGACGTGTGAATTATGGCGATGTGGACTGGACGGAACGTCCTTCACTAGAACGGCTATGAGACAACAGGTCACAGTTCACCGGAGAGGCTGTCACTGTCTTGTGTTAGTTGAACAGGAAATGGGAACTGCAAATCAATTTAATTTGCTTGTCTAGCACTTGTCTAGCACTTGTCTAGCACTTGTCTCGCACTTATCTAGCACTTGTCTAGCACTTGTCTAGCACTTGTCTAGCATTTGTCCAGCACTTGTCTCGCACTTGTCTAGCACTTGTCTAGCACTTGTCTCGCACTTGTCTAGCACTTGTCTAGCACTTGTCTAGCACTTGTCTAGCGCTTGTCTAGCACTTGTCTCGCACTTGTCTAGCACTTGTCTCGCACTTGTCTAGCACTTGTCTAGCACTTGTCTAGCACTTGTCTCGCACTTGTCTAGCACTTGTCTAGCACTTGTCTAGCACTTGTCTAACACTTGTCTAGCACTTGTCTAGCACTTGTCTAGCACTTGTCTCGCACTTGTCTAGCACTTGTCTAGCACTTGTCTAGCTCTTGTCTCGCACTTGTCTAGCACTTGTCTAGCACTTGCCTAGCACTTGTCTAGCACTTGTCTAGCACTTGTCTCGCACTTGTCTCGCACTTGTCTAGCACTTGTCTAGCACTTGTCTAGCACTTGTCTAGCATTGTCTAGCACTTGTCTCGCACATGTCTAGCACTTGTCTAGCGCTTGTCTAGCACTTGTCTAGCACTTATCTAACACTTGTCTAGCACTTGTCTAGCACTTGTCTCGCACTTGTCTAGCACTTGTCTAGCACTTGTCTAGCACTTGTCTAGCATTTGTCTAACACTTGTCTCGCACTTGTCTAGCACTTGTCTCGCACTTGTCTAGCACTTGTCTCGCACTTGTCTAGCACTTGTCTAGCACTTGTCTCGCACTTGTCTAGCATTTGTCTAGCACTTGTCTAGCACTCGCAGGCCGGTGATTGTTTTGCTTGCTCATCAGAAAATTGACGACGTGTTTAATATATGTAGGCCTATATCGTGTGTGTGTGTGTGTGTGTGTGTGTGTGTGTGTGTGCGCGCGTGCGTGCGTGTGTGTGAGCATGCGTGTGTGCGTGCGTATGTGTGTGTGAATGTGCGCGCGCCCATGTGTGTGTGTGTGTGCGTGCGTATTCGTGCGTGCGTGCGTGTGTGTGACATATATGTATAATATGCCTGCATATATTGCATGAAGTGACATCAGGCATATATGCAGGCATGTCGATTGTATCAAGCGCAACACCTTAAATAATAGTTTCGATTTTTCTAAGTCGCAGTGTTAGTGTATAAATGTCAAATCGGCGAAAACAATCCATTTTGCTGATTAATTCCAGTGGGTTAGACGGAGAGCCACGTCGATACTTGGCAGTCGGAGAGAGCGGTCCACGCCCTCACTGCTGCGTGACTTCGGCGTGTCTCTAGCCACGAGTTGACGCAAATCGATGTTCGATGACGCGATAGAACAGCGAAGATCATCCCTCACGGT
The DNA here is from genome assembly GCA_020002185.1 of Paraescarpia echinospica. Classification (NCBI taxonomy): domain Eukaryota; kingdom Metazoa; phylum Annelida; class Polychaeta; order Sabellida; family Siboglinidae; genus Paraescarpia; species Paraescarpia echinospica. Next base: position 4,442,005 of record CM034536.1, on the reverse strand, counting down.
TCTTATTGCGAAGATGCAATGGATAACAGAGAGGCACTGGTGGCTATCTAACAGTATTGCGTTGGTATTTATTTCGTTAATATATAACTTTCGCAATCCCGTTTGATATATGCGAAAATGCAAATCATCCGCGTTTGATCGGAACCTTGACCATCGAGAATTACACAACAATCCAGTGAGTCCACGACATATTGTTTTGTCATCTTCCTGCGTGGGATCTTTTGCATCCCCAGGCACAGACACCAGACAGAAGCGACCAACAACTTATAGTGTCTCTTCTGAAAGACAGGCAACGTGAGGCAAATGGAATAGCCCAAGTTTCGACACGGCGGTCGGTACCAGGATTCCAACCCTGCTTCCTTCGATTTTCGATCCGGTACTCCAACCGCTCGTCGTATCAGCAAAATTAATGACGATCACTCCCTAATTGTTTCATTCATTTTCCGAAAAAAAGGCGTGCCCATTATGTGTGATATTATTATTTAATTTAAAAAGGCGTACCCATTATGTGTGTTATTATTTGATTTGGGGAAATAATAGGACAAACTATTAACTTACGTTTTTCCGACGGTCTCAAATAACTGTAATGAAGATACACAACCGAATGGCACGTGTTTACTGTTACTTTATATTACTTGGTTGTTTGTCAGTCGGCAAGAGTGAAATATACATGTATCTTTATATTACTTCGTTGTCTGTCGGTCGGCAAGGGTGAAGTATACATGTATCTTTATATTACTTCATTGTCTGTCGGTCGGCAAGGGTGAAGTATATATGTATCTTTATATTACTTCGTTGTCTGTCGGTCGGCGAGGGTGAAGTATACATGTATCTTTATAGTACTTCGTTGTCTGTCGGTCGGCGAGGGTGAAGTATACATGTATCTTTATATTACTTCATTGTCTGTCGGTCGACAAGGGTGAAGTATACATGTATCTTTATAGTACTTCTTTGTCTGTCGGTCGGCGAGGATGAAGTATACATGTATCTTTATATTACTTCGTTGTCTGTCGGTCGGCAAGGGTGAAGTATACATGTATCTTTATAGTACTTCGTTGTCTGTCAGTCGGCGAGGGTGAAGTATATATGTATCTTTATATTACTTCGTTGTTTGTCGGTCGGCGAGGGTGAAGTATATATGTATCTTTATATTACTTCGTTGTTTGTCGGTCGGCGAGGGTGAAGTATATATGTATCTTTATAGTACTTCGTTGTTTGTCGGTCGACAAGGGTGAAGTATATATGTATCTTTGCAGTACTCTCTGGAAATCGTGACTTTCGTCAGCAAAAATATATGGAAACAAATAACTGACTAATGTATATAATACAGTCACCGCAGATATGAAATATGTCACGGCAGAGTTCCAACGAGTCTCAGCACGTATTTGGCAGAGGGATAATTTTCGAGGAAAGACACAATATATTGTGAGTTATGTGTCGTTGGCGACTCTCGTAATTACTTTGTTTCTGGCGGAAATATGACTATGTCGGTGCAGTCGGCATTATCTCGTCAACACGTGATATATCGGCGAGGACCTCCCACAGAGATATATCGCGTTGTGATTACTGTGTAAACTCCACGGCTACCCACGCCAGTGTTCCGATATGCTGCAGCAGCCGGTGGTTACACTGTGCCTGCTTATTAGCCAAATAATGGCATATGTATATATATATATATATATATAATATATACAGTACCGGAAAAAAATAACTGGGACAGTGATTATGTTAGGCAATATTCACGACTTTGCTGTAAATAGACGTCGTTTTTTCAGTTAATAGGCAATATAATCTGTTTTATTTTAGCTTTATCAATGAGACAAAGTTAAGGATTTAAGAAATTGTCATTCTAATGTTTTTTCCATTCTGTATTTGTAGCATATATCAATATCAGGTCGCACCTCCTCTGGCTGAAATAACAGCCTTGACACGCTTAGGCATTGAATGGATTAGTTTTAAGAGTTCGGTGTGTGTTATACTCTGCCAAGCAGTATTTAGCTTCTCCCAAAGGTCATCCAAGGAACTTGGCTTGCAGTCATGAACCTGCACTTTCAGGTTTTGCCACAGATTCTCGATGGGGTTTAGGTCTGGAGATTTGGCTGGCCAGTCCATTACTGTGATGAGTTTCTCTTCAAAAAAGTCCATGACTTTCTTTGCTTTGTGGCACGACGCGTTGTTTTGTTGAAATATGTAATCTCTGCCACCGTGCAGCTTATCTGCATATGGTAGCGTGCTCTTTTTAAAGAGTTTGATGTACTGTGCTTGGCCCAACGTGCCGTCAACCCTGTGGAGGAAATCAACACCTTGGTCGCTAAAGAAACCCCATATAATTTGTTTGCCAACACCAAACTTCACAGTTGGAACGATGCATTGTTCACTATATATTTCACCCTGTCTCCTCCTCACATAAACTTTCTTTGAAGAGTTGAAAAGCTCAATGCTGCTTTCATCTGACCACAAAACACGTTGCCAGTCATCATCAGACAAATGTCTGTTCCTCCTTCCCAATTGCAACCGTGCCTTTCGGTTCTTGGTAGAGAGCAGGGGATTCTTAACTGCAACACACACCCTTAATCCTGCTACTTTTAATGTGTTCCTAACTGTTCGACTAGAAACAATAACTCCACACTCATCTTGCCAACATTTATTTAAGTCACTGGAGGTCAAGCGACGGTCATTCAAGGACGTACGGATGAGTCGACGATCTTGCCGTTTTGTAGTTGATTTCTTTCGGCCTCTCCCCGGAAGATCTTTCACAGAGTCTGTATTCCGGTGCTTCTGCACAATGCTCGCAACTGCATTCTTTGAAATTCTCAATTTCCTTGCAATTTCCCTCATTCTGGCTCCATTTCTGTGTAGTACCACAACCTCAAAGAGTCGCTCGTCAGTCATCATTCGATGGTTTCCGCTCATCTTTTCTATTCACGAAACAAAAATATCTTATTATATTATCTGACAAATCTTTGTTCTATATTGTATTTGCAACCATAAAATTGTATTTTGTAATAATATTATTCATTTTCTCCATGAAATTTAAGTAGATATATTTAATTTCATTTGTTAATCAGATAATCATTATGTATGGCATATAAGCTCTGAAAACAAGGTTGATAGCAGTTGAATTCATGAATAAGCATAGTAAGATCACATAGTATCACCCACTATACACAATGTTCACATAAACTGTTCTATCTTAAGTACACTCAAAGTATATCTTACCTAGACATACTCTGGAGTATTCTGTAAATCTACCACAAGTGCAAGATTCTGTCAATAAACAAGTCAAATATCGATATTTTACTTGAAAAACTGTCCTAGACTACCGTAGATATGTTGTAAATAACATACCTCTACAATGATGCTAAATTATTTGGTGCCGCCATCTGCTCGAAAAGATCAAACTTAATCGAAGTAAGAAAATCAAGCAATTTTCAAGTGTACCGGTTAATATTTTCCAGTACTGTATATCCCCTCTCTCGTTCTGTGTGGTTGTGTGTATGTGTGCGTGCGTACGTGGTTTAACAAGATTTAACAAGATTGCCACCCAGATAATTAATTCTAGGTGGCAGGTGGACAAGGAAGCCCTTTGGCTTATCGAGAGTCCAACCCTTCTATTTATGTGTATCCCGCCCTTCTGAGGTATGTTATGTGTCGATTTTATTTTTAAACATATTCACGCTACTAGCACCCACACAATCAGCAGATAATCTGTTCCATTCATTTACAGTCCTTTGCGAAAATGAGAACTTTGTGTGTGTGTGTGTGTGTGTGTGTGTGTGTGTGTGTGTGTGTGTGTGTGTGTGTGTGTGTGTGTGTGTGTGTGTGTGTGTTTGTATTTTTGCAATCGCCTCGAAGCGAAATTCTAATTAATAATTATGTCAAACCTTTTATCGGCGGGCCAATGTGTGCATTTGATTGTTCTCGGTTTGATGCCAGGACATGTCGGTTTTCATCTCTTTACATAATTCACATATATAATTGATATTGATTTTCTATATTTCTGACACAAATAGCTTTTGTAAAGTGCCCTATTCTATCATTAATATACGTAATACGTCTTGTCGTTGTCACTGTCAATGATATTTATGGATATGAGTATTCCGGTTATGGTAACACCAACTATATATTATGATGTATAATTAACATCTTGCAATTTACTAGGGGGATAAGTAGTCAGATGGTGAGATCGGAACAATCTGTAACTGAAATATTTGGGAGCAGACTGCGATGGGCAGGAAACGTGCAGATAATGAATAAGAGAGGAGCAATTGAGGTCGAGGATTAAGACGTAGACGAGCGGTGTACTGAAATAAAGATAAGGTGACAGAGGTAAGGGGTATCTCAGTTGGGCAACGGTGGACGGCCAAGAATGAGAGAGAAAGGCGGAGGGTCGCGATACATGGAGACGACTTAGCTTCTAAATGTGCGGTATGGAGCAGGCAAACTCAAGACTCGTCCAGAGAGCGGCACACATTAAGTTATGTGACCTCCGAACCGCAAGGGAGCAGAAGCCTAAGTGATTAATACGAATACATTCTTGACACCTTTACTGAGAAAACATCTTCCAAAGAGCTGCACAGAAGTAGCGACTTGACAGATCACACGGTCGGTGCTGTACTCAGCTGGCCTCGGATGAAATATCTACTAGATAGCCAAGAGACATCGTCATAGGCTGGGCAGGTTAGAAAAGATGACATATTGCGTTGGCATTTTAACTTCATTTCATAGGTCATTAATCTACTTAAATGCGGTTTTCTTGACACGTTGAGAGAAGGTTATGCTGGTGCAGCTGCGTCGTGCGTTCTGCTGAACTTTACCTCAGTGTTAACATAATCAACTGACATCAATCGTTTCCATATCTCGAAAGGACGTGAAATGTTTCAATTTTTTTTATGAAAGGAGGGGAGACAGTTCAAGTAGCTACCATCCTGTATGTTTAAGAAAAACAAATTGAATGCACGGTCTATTGATTGTGCAAAATTTATCGGTACGTGTGAATATTATTCAAAAATACTACTGACAGATATCTCAAAAAGGTGTGTGACACAAAATTGAACACTCTTTTGATTCTCGATACGCTTCTTTGCACACTTACCTCCACGATGTGTTGCTTTGGTTACCAATCTTGTTCAATGTTCCAATATTTATCGTATTAAAGAAAAGCACATCGCTAAATTTAAAGCGAGTCCCCGATGGTGTATGTTGACGTAACTTGGCAATATGGTCACGTGTGTTGCAATCTAATTACGTAGACACAACATTTATAAAGAAGCACTTAATCAAGCTACAGCTGAAATTAGAAATTCAAAGAGAAGCTATGAAAAAAAATTAGCTAGTAATATAAAACATGACAGTAAGAGTTTTTATGCGTATATTCGAAGCAAACAGAAAGTTCAGGATAAGGTCGGTCCTCTAGAAGATAGTGCTGGAAATACAATATCAGAGGGATTCTTAATGGCAGAAGACCTGAATGAGTATTTTAGTTCAGTGTTTACCAGGGAAGATATTAGTTCACTGCCAGTACCAGAGGCTAAGTTCAAGGGGGCAGGTTCAGACTATTTAGGACAGTTAGTTGTAACCTCGGAAATGGTAGCTAAGAAAATAAGGGCTATGAAGGATAATAAATCACCTGGAGTGGACGGGATTCCGCCCAAACTACTATTGGAAATTGTAGAACAAATTAGCATACCGCTTGCAACAGTTTTCAACTTGTCATTAGAAGAGGGAGTGGTTCCTTTAGAATGGAAAGAAGCAAACATTATACCGTTATTTAAAAAAGGTTCGAGAAACAAGTCAGAGAACTATAGACCAGTGAGTTTAACATCAGTGATTTGTAAATTATTAGAAAGACTAATTAAAGATCACATGGTGGATTTTCTTGTTAAAAAAAATTGATAAACCCATCTCAACATAGTTTTTTTAAAGCGAGGTCATGCTTAACAAATATGTTATGTTTTTGGAAGACATCACTAAGTGTGTAGATGAGGGATCACCAGTAGATATCGTCTACTTAGATTTTCAAAAAGCTTTCGACAAAGTACCACATCAAAGATTACTGCTTAAACTAAAGGCCAATGGCATAAAAAATGGTATCATAAACTGGATAGAACAATGGCTGATTGACAGAAGACAACGTGTAGTAGTTGATGGGGAGGCTTCAAACTGGAAATCGGTATTGAGTGGGGTACCACAGGGATCAGTATTAGGACCTATATTATTCTTAATATATATCAACGATTTGGATGATGAAATAACAAGCATGGTGTTGAAATTTGCGGATGATACAAAAGTGTTTAGAAGGATTAAAAGTGATGGAGATAGACAGCATTTACAAGATGATCTTGACAGGTTGATCAAATGGTCTGAAAAGTGGCAAATGCTATTCAATTTTGGGAAATGTAAATGCATCCACACAGGACATGGGAACGAAGAGGCAGAATATACTATGGGGGGTACTGTACTAAGTACTACTGTAAAAGAAAAGGACTTGGGGTTAACCATTAGTGCTGATATGAAGGTTTCAGAGCAGTGCGGAATTGCAGCGTCAAAGGGAAATCAAATCCTTGGATTAATTAGGCGAAATATTGCGTATAAGAAAAAAGAATTAATTGTACCGCTGTACAAAACAATAGTGAGGCCTCATTTAGAATATTGTATACAAGCATGGAGGCCATATCACAAGAAGGACATAGATATGCTAGAAAGAGTACAGAGGAGAGCGACTAAAATGATACCAAATCTGAGGGATCTTAGTTACGAAATACGCCTAAAAGAATGTGGTTTAACAACATTAGAGACCAGGAGATTGAGAGGAGATCACATAGAAGTGTTTAAAATATTGAATGGTTATGAAAATATTGATAGAAACATTTTTTTCTCAGTTAAGAAAAATAGAAGGACCAGAGGACATGAAGCTACATTAGTAAAGGAGCAGTGTAGATTAGATATAAGAAAGTTCTCATTCTCACAAAGGACTGTAAATGAATGGAACAGATTATCTCCTGATTGTGTTGGTGCTAGTAGCGTGAATATGTTTAAAAATAAAATCGACACACATCTTAAAAAGGCGGGATACATGTAGATAAAAAGTATTGGACTCTCGATAAGCCAAAAGGCTTCCTTGTCCACCTGCCATCCAGAGTAATTTTCTGGATGGCAATCTTGTTAAATCTTGTTAAATCAATGTATATGAATTTTATTGGTCAATTTCCATGTGTTATATATCTGAGGACAACAACGATGAAAACAGTTTGCTTATTTGCCGAATGCATATATATAATGATATATATATATATGTATGTATGTATATATATATATATATATATGATCAAATTAATTTACTTTTGTAATTATGACACTTTTGGAAATAACAACTCTTAGTGACAGAGTAATATCAAAAATAGATAAGCGAGCGAAACATGAACAACTTGGACACATCCAAAACATGACATTCTACGGTCACTAGCACCCTCAATCCTCATGGCTCGTCCTGTCCCGACGATTCTGGTATTGTTTGAAAGGATGCACTTTTTGTTATTCTAGCGTCATTTATATTTCCCGTTAACCGCTCATAAGACATTTATAAACGGACCTAAAATCTTGCCGTTTTCGGTGTTCTGTACGGTTCCGAACGATGTTGGCGGCGAGTACTCAGTACAATAACCTTACGATTGCGTCGCTGTTTTCTTTATTTGCATAGGTTCAGACTTGCGCACTTCACCATTTCTTTTATTTCATGTTATAAGCTCCACCCACTTTTAAACCGCAACGAAACTGCAGCAATTATATGATTATCTACGTCGGCGTGACGTCACAATAACGTATGCCAACCAACGTGTCAAAATTCATTGCGTTGGTTGATTGATATACGTGATTGTGACGTCACGCCTACTTCGCGTACGTCATTTTAGCAGCCGTTTGAAAGTGGGTGGAGCTTATATCATGAAATCAGATAGTGGTGCCTCAATCGGTAGATTGGTGAACTGTGTCGACGAAACAACATCGTTCGCGGTGTTTAAGACAACGGAACCGGCACCGTTGTATGTCCGTATTGTTTATTTCAGGAATGACTATCATGAAACCGTTTATATATATATATATATATTTGAATAGCAGAAATCGTAAGCTTTCAAACAATATCAAGAATTTTTGGATCGGACGAACCGTAATGGTACAAGCATTCGTTCAAAAAAGCATTTTGGGGACGTGTTTTCAGTTGTTCATTTTTCGCCCGCTTATCTATTTTTGGTAATATGTATTTAAGCACCTTACACACTTCTATCAAGTTTGCAGTGTAGGTAAGAAAAAGATAGACTATATCCGCAATCGTAACGGTGGTGTGATTTCTGCTAGAATTCCACTCAAACTACAACTCGTTGTATAAATGAGGGCAGGACCGATTCGATGAGTAACAGATACGAAGTGTTGATGGCCCGGCCGATCTATCATCTGACCGTTAATCCAAGCGATTCGATTAATCATTGCCAATTACAAGTGAAGCATGACCAGCGGAGCGTTCAGTCAGACGCCAGCGTCTGTGGGGATACGTCCTATGATGGGTCCGGAGTGTCGGATGACAAGGGACACAAGAGATCTTCTCTGGCCCTTATCGCCACATACGCCACCAGATGCTTGAACACGCGATCACAGCACGAGGCCTGCCACGTCCACACATGAACTATATGATACATTATATAAACGTATTATTTGGATACGAATACGTTATTTCGAGTAAAATCCTATAGTACATATAAACAGGTGATACAAATAAGAAGGTGTAAAACGTGCATGTTAAAGAAATAATAAGTAAAATATATAAATGAGTAAAAACTAATAAGTAAATAAAGGAATTAATTTTTTTTTTTAAGTATAAGAAATAATTAAATAAATATGTAAACGTTTTATATAATTTAATCTGAGTATTGGATTTTTAATCAAGTAATCTGACTCTCGTTGATCATTATATCAAAAAAGGTGTAAACGCTTGTCATTTTTATTACAATACGTACTTCGTTGATGTGTTCCTCGGACATAGTAGCATTATCAAAAAGTGTGTCAGTTATGGAACGCCAACTCTTTAATTAAATTTGCCGGTGACATTGATTCACGTCATACGTCAAATCTACGATTTTATATAGCTATGCAATTTTTCTTTGAAATACTTAAATTTATGCAATTGCAGAAAATATTACTGCATGTCATTGGCCTTATTCGTTTAGTTGGCAGTAACGTGCAGGCAAACCGACGCCGTAGCATCAATGCTATACATGTCTGTATTATGACAGAGATAGCTATGCCAGTTAGTTTTAACGGCACTAATTAAAGACGTGTCAATTCTGACAGATCTGGCATGACATTCATGCATCGTAAGGTCATCTCACATTGTCACGGTCTACTAAGTAAATATTTGTATATTTTATCACTCATAATTCATATATAATGTACAATGACGCACTGTTTGGCTACAATGCAGACAATGTTTCCTGGGTCACTTCCCCCCGACCCTCCAATAGCGAGACGTCGTCTCACATGCCCTCTGCTAAACCGACTTATTGGTAAATGTATCGCACCTAGACATATCCAAATGTTGACGTTTATGTAAGTGTTTCGTCTGAACCACCACTATATCGATGTCTGCAGTATCAATTTACACTTCTTAGACCCACACGAATCGTTTACACAGTTTCTCTGTGGACGATAGAAATGTTTCTGGGGTCCGTGCAATTTTCGTAGGACGTAAACAACACTTCGGCGCCGTCTAGTTCCGTGTCTCGGATCATTTGCTGCAGTGCATAAAGATTCCTCGCTGGCTGACGAGGTGCGATTGTTAAAAAGCTTCACCAAACGCTAAATTGACAGATATGTTTTATGAGTAACACGTGCCAGACAGGCAGGAGATCCTGGGTTATTACATATTTCCAATAACGTTCACGTAATCCGTAAAGCAAACTAAGACAGGCATATCGAATCATATTCGTTCGACAATCTGCACAATATTGTGAAAGATCTTCACCCGCCACGACACCCTGTCCATTATGTTCTCCTCCACAAACCCTGTCATCTCTACGGCTCTCCTCACTTCAACACCCTGTCCGTTGCAACCTCCTCTACGACCTCTGTCACCTCCATTCCTCCAAGCAGCTAGCTAGTTTGTTGTTATTGGGCACAAATTATTACTGTCACATATCCACGCATTTCCTACACGACAAACGCACATTCAGTATTCACACGACGCTCTGTACGTCGAACCAAACGACCGCTTAGCCGGATCGCGTCCGTCGGTTGCATGCGAATGGGACGAGAGCTACTGATCGCGTGGATAACCGCAATCACAAATTGCAATAGTCAGATTTCCTCTCGACGATAGCACTGTAGAAAATCGAAGAAAAGTGAATCGCAATCGCTTCGAAAATGTTCCTGTCTGTGATAGCTCATGTTGCTGTGTGAATGAAAGATCCTCAGATGTTTGCTACCACCAAATAGCGTCGAGGCAAAGCGGAAGTTTGAGTACCACAAGTCCGACCATAAATCCCCAGTGGCCATCAACAAACGGAAAACGAAGTAGTTTTCTCCGCCTCCACGACGCATCCAGCTGTTCACGTGGGCCACTCACGTCGATCTATGTTTCTGTTATGACGGGTGTGGTTAGGCCGTTGGAAGAATTGGCATCAGTGAAATGCCACGAAGACGCCGAGAAGTATTTGGTGTGATCCCGCATGTATAAACTATCTGAATGAGTCTGTTGAGAGGACGTTGTTTCATCTGCACCCACGCGACGTTAACCAATAATATATATGTGTTTCCGCTTACTCGTCCGATTCTCTTAAAGGTTGCCTATTCCTAGAACACCTCAGGAAACGGAAAGAAAACGAAGTACTCTACATGCGACCCGGTTCAAAATTTACCTATAAGAAATATGTTTTATCATGGTGATTTTAATAACGTTTGCGCTAAGACTTAAAAAAAAATTAGTACGAAAATTAGTTCTTACCACGGAAAATAATAAAACAAAACGTTTCTTATATCTACCATACAAAATGCATGAAAGCATGAATTAGACAGTCACAACACAAATGCAATACTGGTAGGCTTAAACATAGTTCTGTAGCGTTGTGCTTACAAGACAATGTTCAACGTGCAGTATGGATGGTTCTGAAGTACCAGTATCTTCTCCCAGGTGCCCAGTTCCAGTCTCCTCTTTCTACGTTCGTTAACTTCGTTGGACCATTGGCTTCTGATTTATCAACTGGCGACGTATTAAAAATAAAGGTAGTTATTAGAGGTATTGGAGTTATTTGCACAACTGTACTTACCTGTACCCGATGTGCTTCACCACCTGTCGGAGAAAGAAGGAAAGAGTATACGAATTAAGTGGTGAGTAATTCTCGAGATGGCGCCACTGTGAACGAGCTTAAGATCACTAAAATAATGATAGTTGAAGCCCTGGTTTGTTGCACCATGGACGGGGAGGAGGTGTATGTTAGTTGCATAAGATCGAGTGCTCTCTGGGGCACCAAGTATTTCCAATCTGTTTATTCTGTTTGCGTTTGTATAAGGTTGTTTGTAAATTCAATCGGTTGCGTTGTGTGTTGTAGTCATAAGAGCATCAGGCATGCCGTGCCTCTCCGGTATACGGAATGAATATCGTTTCCACATGCATGTCAATGATATGTTATTGGTCAGCGAAGAAACACACTGTAGATTAATGTGTTGGCTGTCGTAACTGCATTAGGTTTTGAATGGACAAGGATATGTTTGGGGTAAGTGCGAATACGCTCGATTGGCGGCAGTTATATATCAGAAGCTCTTCTAGAATGTAAATCAACGTATGCACACGCATTCAAAAACATAATTTGTATAATTTTTTCTCAATGTCGTTGCCTTCACATTCTCCACTAGGGCATATCCAAGGGCTGTAGAGTCTCACAACACAACGAAGAAAACGAGTTCATATCCTTCTTTTTTGTCGGACGTGTAAATGCGTTCCTGCCGACTCAAGAAATATCTGATTTCATGTAAACGCATGAAGTCTTCTGTCTGCTGCTGAGTGCAATCCGTTATCACATTTAGACGTTATCTTTATACATCTACCATCTGAACGGAGCGTGCGAAGGGCGGGGAGAGCGGCAGAATGACATCCATCAAATGGGATATATACAGTACTCACAACTAAAATCACGTCGTCTCTTGCCTTAGATAATTCCCATCACGTTTTTACGTGAAGCGATTCGGACGTTGTGAGCACATGATCGTGAGGTTAAACAACTGGTAGGTATAGAGATGCGAAGGATGATAGCGCTATTTGTACTAGCAAAACAACTTGTCAACATTACCAAGCACATGCCATGGTATTTAACCCCGTGTTGATTTGTAGGCATGCGTTAGGTCAACGGAATAATATTTTGATCGTATGAGGATGTCGCACTAAAGAGCCACCTGGCTATGGACCATATGCATGTATAACGTGAGGGTTTAATAGTATGACAAATAACATAGAACTCGTTTAAAGTGGCCACCTATCGGAAGCATTCCTGACTAACTCTGTAAAACGGAAACATCAATATGTCAGCCGTTGGGAACTGTGATATTTTAACAGTAATACAAATTAATAAAGAACAGTATGTACACATCAATGGTGTAACGTAACTGTTTAACGTAAAAGTTATGAAAATTAAACTTGTACAATATATGGTGTAGGAGACACCTATTAAGACATACAAATAGTCGCTATCATAGATTTAATAATTGTCTATCTTCTATACAATTGTTTTTATATTCCACTGACGCATCATATTTCAATCCTATTTAAGTGTATGAATACATTCTATGGGTTTGCATATGTACGTGTATTCATAATATGTACACTTGTTAATATTTGCTTATTTACGCGAGTAGTGTCCGTCTCCTGATTTAATGTATTGACAACACTACAACATCCGTCCTTGTTAATGCTCCCAACATCCCTCCTTGTTAATGCTCCCAACATCCCTCCTTGTTAATGCCCCCAGCATCCCTCCTTGTTAATGCTCCCAACATCCCTCCTTGTTAATGCTCCCAACATCCCTCCTTGTTAATGCTCCCAACATCCCTCCTTGTTAATGCTTCCAATATCCCTCCTTGTTAATGCTCCCAACACCCCTCCTTGTTAATGCTCCCAACATCCTGATAGCGAGGTGTAAATTGCACCGGCTACAAATATGCTGGTTTTACGACGGCGTCAATTGCGACAACGGCTTCACCCATTTCTATTGATCAATATTACGCACTTACTAAACATGCACGCACGCACACATACATATCACCGTTGGCCCAATATTAGGTCGTGAACTGGAGTAATAACAGGCACGAGTAGAGTGGATACACAATGCACAGATTCCGCAGAGACTTCCATTCCGTCTGGTACCTAACTGACACATTCAGTATTCCGCGCGACAAATTCAATTGGAAAATTGTTGTTGCCAAAGCTATGCTAAGCCGGCGAGATGGCATCAATAGTTCACACGGACGTGAGCCAACTACAGACGTGTTCAAACTAATATACCGATGACCACGAAGGTTTAGCGAGGAATGGCGGGGTCTGCGCTAGATAGCCTGACCTCACAAGCAGGTCATAGCCCAGACTGTGGTGCGAAATGACATCAGACAAACGAATCGATCGGAGTGTATAGACGAGAAGCTGCGGGGATGAAAGCGAAACTGCGTTTCGATTATCTGGATGCACACGTGCTTTGTTCATTGTTCTAGACGAGAATCATGTTTGAAGTCACTACACAGCCCACGTGACAATTCACTGATTTTTACCATAGAACCCCTAAATCGACCACCTATCACAGTACGTTTGTTTTTCATTGAAAAGTGTGTTAAAGAAACTATTTCAAGTGGTCGACCCTTGTATTCCATAGTATGGCCAGATACAACCGTCTAAATCGACCGCTATATCTTGTATGCGCGTGCATGCTTGTGTATGTGAGCGTATGTGGGTGCGTGCGTATACTGTAGTGCATACTGTATTGTAGTTGGCCTACATGATGCGATGAGATCAGCTGCTGATTAAATAGCTTTCTGATGAACGTAAAATATTTCTCACACGTAAGTTAGCACTTGATGTGTTCTATTTTCGTGCATTCCGTCCGTCTCATCGCAATAATGAAACCATCACGTGACCCACACGAAGCCGATAAGGCTACGCGTCAGTTTTTCCTTTACTCGATGACAATATAATTCGTTGCCATGAATACGCAAACGGCGAGTGAGTTAAGCTCCGTATCACTTGCCGAAAAGGCCACCTTCGACCAAAGCTAGGCTGTCAAACATGTATCGATCATAGCGCAGCCTTGGCAACTGAATGCCGTCATTTACGATTTTACGAGCAAAAAAGATGGACAGAAATACAATAACTAACAGCCACTATGAATAAACGTCATAAGGTTTATCAATATGATAATGGTTTCAGTAGTGGATTATTTCATTCACTGACAGGCGTCGTATTTGTACAGTTTCTTGCGCTTCTCAGTTGGATTAATGAGGGATCTATAGGATACATATTGTGAATATGGAGAGTGAATATGACACAGAAAGAGACAGAGGCAGAGACAGAAAGACAGGTAGAGAGAGAAAGACATACATACATATATACTTACATACATATAGACAGACTTACACAGCCAGGCAGGCAGGCAGGCAGGCAGGCAGGCAGGCAGGCAGGCAGGCAGGCAGGCAGGCAGGCAGGCAGGCAGGCAGGCAGGCAGGCAGGCAGGCAGGCAGGCAGGCAGGCAGGCAGGCAGGCAGGCAGGCAGGCAGGCAGGCAGGCAGGCGCAGGCAGGCAGGCAGGCAGGCAGGCAGGCAGGCAGGCAGGCAGGCAGGCAGGCAGGCAGGCAGGCAGGCAGGCAGGCAGGCAGGCAGGCAGGCAGGCAGGCAGGCTGGCAGGCAGGCAGGCAGGCAGGCAGGCAGGCAGGCAGGCAGGCAGGCAGGCAGGCAGGCAGGCAGGCAGGCAGGCAGGCAGGCAGGCAGGCAGGCAGGCAGGCAGGCAGGCAGGCACGCAGGCAGGCAGGCAGGCAGGCAGGCAGGCAGGCAGGCAGGCAGGCAGGCAGGCAGGCAGGCAGGCAGGCACGCAGGCACGCAGGCACGCAGGCACGCAGGCACGCAGGCACGCAGGCACGCAGGCACGCAGGCACGCAGGCACGCAGGCACGCAGGCACGCAGGCACGCAGGCACGCAGGCACGCAGGCACGCAGGCACGCAGGCACGCAGGCACGCAGGAAAACATGACAAGATAAGCATACTGATGACGATTTTAATCACACACATGCCATTGCCTGTCCTGTGAACAGATCATTTCAACACAAAGGACAACTTGTCAAACAAAATATGTTGCGTGTGCTACGTTGGAGTCGTCCCGAGTGCATATAGTGTTCTACTAATTGGAAACAGAGCAGCAACAATGTATGTGCGTATATGACGAGAGGTGATGTGCCACTTTACGTTTTAGTTTGGATTAGTTCTCTTTGTTGAATCGGCGTAATTAATCCGATAATAAACACGCCATTTCGCCTCTATAAAGGTCGACTGTGGAACATATTTGTTGCTAGAGCCACGTGGAAGCAATCCGCAGAAATAACATAATATTTAAATTATTTATAAATATTGCAACAAAGTAAGTAGTGAAGACACGAAACATGTTTTTTTACCGAATAAATATATACGTCAGTTTTTGTGTTCTGTCGGTAATTTGTCGATAAGGCCATTGCAGTATCAGGTCTCCTTCTTGTCACGCAGAGAACGACGCCACGCCATCGATTTTGGCGTCACTTTCCAAAGTGTGAATGTGATCAGAAGCGGAAATGGTCATATTATGTTTCCAAAATACCAGTGGCGTCCGTTTATGTGGGCGATCCTGGTGTTAAGGATTCAACAGTCGCGTGGCTTATAGAAATGCACTATGTGATTCCAGTTTGTTAACTGTCTCGGGTCGTATCTTATATGTGCTATTTTTTTTCGAGATTTCGATACGAGACGAACAACAATTATTTTGCATTTCTTTTAATGACTCACAACAACATACCGTAGCCACGTCGTGAAAGGCAAAAACAACCAACAACCGATGTCTCATAATCATAACAATCATATTAATAATAACTATAATCATCATCGTATACAACAACACTAACATCAGCAGCATCATTACCATTTGATCATCTTCATCAGTGATA
This sequence comes from Paraescarpia echinospica, assembly GCA_020002185.1. Taxonomy (NCBI): domain Eukaryota; kingdom Metazoa; phylum Annelida; class Polychaeta; order Sabellida; family Siboglinidae; genus Paraescarpia; species Paraescarpia echinospica. The sequence goes on along the minus strand of CM034536.1, from coordinate 4,425,797 downwards.
TGATTTGCTCATCATGCTCCGCCACATCTACCAGTGTTGATATCACAAGAGCACCCGCTTCCTCTTCACCTCGCTTCAAACAGACACGAGTGTTGATATCACAAGAACACCCGCTTCCTCTTCACCTCGCTTCAAACAGACACGAGTGTTGATATCACAAGAACACCCGCTTCCTCTTCACCTCGCTTCAAACAGACACGAGTATTGATATCACAAGAACACCCGCTTCCTCTTTACTTCGCTTCAAACAGACACGAGTGTTGATATCACAAGAACACCCGCTTCCTCTTCACCTCGCTTCAAACAGACACGAGTGTTGATATCACAAGAACACCCGTGTCCAGTTTACCCCGCTACAGACAGCCACGTATGTGATGCCTGTTGCCACAGTGTCACTTGTCATTTTAGAATAAGTAATGTGTGTGCATGTATTATTTATTATTTATCTGCTGTTTTTATCGAATGGTTTTATGGTTTTATGTACATATTGCAGTCATGTCTGTTCTCATCCGAGACCAATTTCTCAACTCCATAGTTGAGACAATAAAGCATTATCTTATCATATCTTATATATTGATATCACAATAGCACCATTCTCTTATTTACCCTGCTACAGACGGACACGTATATTGATGTCACAACAACACCCGTTTCTTCTTTGCCCCGCTACAGACAGCAACGTATGTTGACATCACAATAACACCCGTTTCTCTTTACCCCGCAACAGACAGCAACTTCGTGCTGGGCAACGCGCAGGCCCGTGGCTACCCGATCGTATACTGCTCGGATGGCTTCTGCGAGCTGACCAACTTCTCCCGGGCCCAGGTGATGTCCAAGAGCTGTGGCTGTCACTTCCTCTACGGGGAGGACACCGAGGCTGAGGAACGCTCCAAGATCCAGGTGAGGCGAACGGGACAGTGAGGTGACGTACACTGACAGCTAAGATTCTTGGGCACTATAGAAGTTTATTCTTCTTATTATTATTTTATAATTACATATTTCATATTAACATGTCAAAATAGTACTTTCATTCTTCCCTTAACGAGACAGCTTCACAAGTAGGACTGACGCAGTGGTACCGTAGAAATTAGAGCATCAGACTCTCAGTCGCCAGACTCCGCATTCGAATTATCTTGCTACCGTTTCGAATCGTAAGCAAGTTCCTTCATTCCATGCACGTTGCGTCAGTTCACTCAGCTGTATGAATGAACACCTGGTTGTAGACAGTGGCGGATATTTGTGTACGAATAGTCTTCGAGTGGTAATTGCAAGGTGACTAAATGCTTCCCAGAGAAGTCGATATGGAGTTCGGTTGAACATTATCTCACAGGGAGTGAAAAATAACGCGATCTGAGCAGTCCTAAGGATTATTTTCTTAAACCGTTTGCCGCATACATAGTAACACGTTTCATGTGGCCAGCTGTGGATCCTGATTTTATACATTTCTCATCATTCTCAAGGTCAGTGTTAAGAAACGAAATCGTTGGCAGTGGTCATTACGTAAGGTCACTGTTAAGAAACGAAATCGTTGGCAGTGGTCATTACGTAAGGTCACTGTTAAGAAACGAAATCGTTTTAAAGAGCAAAATTCGACTTTGAATTGATAAGAACGTTAGTGAAGCGGTGCCCCTTGTTGCCGATGGCGACTGTCGCTATTTAGGTCCCGATTCACTGTGCACGCTAGAACCAGGTCGGCTTTGTTGTAACTACAATAAAGCTAAGTGCTATCGTCTGCGGAATTGTGCATCGATGCGTAGAATATTTTATGCACCAAAAAGCCTGGATTAGCCGCCGTTATGCCAACATAATTCCTCGCAAGGATATTTTCCAAGTAACAGGTCCATGTTGTTGTGCAATAGCTATAATAATACCATACCGTTTTAACATATTATTTTTGGCTGGCATTTGTGTTCATATATATATATATATATATGTATACATATACATATCGACAGGAAGGCCACTGTACTGCTCTCGGTCTCATCCAGTTTTCTATAAGTATATTTTATGGGGATTTATTATTTGTGCATTTTTTATTTGTATTTGCATTGGAATCAATTTTAAACTATTGTATGCATATATGCTAACTTCATAACGCAAAATAAGTACTGTTCAATAACATTACCAAAATAGATTGTGTGCGTTTTCGCGATAACATTATTTTTATCATTAATCAGTTTGTTTCAACATTAAATAAGTTTTTCTCATTTCATTTAATGTAATTAAATTACTTCAATTCTAATGAAGTTTGTTAATTTCATTATAATGCATGTGTTTTTAATTTAAACGTCTCCTATTACTTTAGTTGCGTTCGCGGTTTGTCTTGGTAAATATAATGTAGGGGTTACGCCATGTAGAGTAAGTGTAATTGCATTATTTATATTTTGTACAAAATGTTCATAATTAATTAAGTGTAATTTCTTTGCGTTTATTTTTCATTATACTTGCGTGGATGTGTGTATTGTTATCGTAAATGTATGTACAATCCAACTAAAACGTTGCCAATAATAAACTGATTCTTATTCTAAAAAATAATCGGAGTTATCGGTTTTCCCACCAGGAGGCGGTCGATCACCAGAAGGAACTGAAAACAAACGTGACATTTTACAAGAAAAATGGTGAGTATCATCGTTGTGACTTGATAGCTAAATAACAACAACTATGCATCTTGCTGACAATCCCAAAATCCACCTTTCGTTCTGAATCCTACGGCGGAGATCAATAACCACGCAATATATTCACTGTATTTCTACCTCTTTGATATGGTCAGCGAGATAGATGTAAAGGTGTATTTAGATACGTCTATGCAACACAGCTTACACAAGATATTTCTGGATATTTATATTGGTACTGCTCGCCATGGTCCGGAAATTGGCGTTTTTTCGGCCAGTTGTATCAAGGGAAATTATTTAGAACGATCACGTAACACATCAATTAAAAAAACTATATATTTATGCACGCTGCGAATTAATCTTACAAAACCTGTGCGTTGTATTCACTAGTAATGATAATAATTATTATAACAATAACAATAACAACAATATTTACGTCATAGTTGGTAGGCGTCTATGTAACAAGCGGAAGTGTGTCTGCGCTTGCGCGTGTTCGACCGGAACGCCTAGGTCATCTGTTTGAGCGATAGCTACTGGACATTACGTGTCGTCATATTCAATAATCATGCTACCTTCTATCTGGTGTCACCGAGTTGAATTATTCATAATCAAGTTCGTCGTTCCAATACGGAGTGAGCCGCGGTGAGCTTCGTTTTGTCTTCTGTCTTTATTCATTGCACGCGCCGATAAAAACGACCGTCTCTGCGTGCGCCCGGTCTCTCACCCCAGTCACACTCGCCACTGCGCGCGTTCGCGCGTCGGTTGATGTAATCACTGCTTGATAAATTTCACACGCTTGTGTCAAGAAGATTAGACGAAAGTGACAGCGTTTGTAGTATATTCCAACCGCATCACCGGTAGACGGCGAGTTCGCAAAGTCCAAAAACATACAGCATAGTGTATGGATGGATAATTGTTAATTAACGCAAATTAAATGTCACCGGATGCATGGCTTACGCGTCGTCGCGGAGAACGTTCGTTGGCTCCGGCCTAGGAGGTAGGGGCTTGATAGCGTGGGCCGTGGGGGCGTCGTGACGCCTGTTAAGCTTCAAAATGTCACACAATGCACCATTTCAGGCACTCCAAACAAAGTTCCCTGGAATTCCCAGAGCTCTCTTAGAGTGAGAAGCTGCGCCCCTTTGACCAATCCAGAATCGATTATCATCATCATCATCATTGTCATTATCGTCATCATTATCATCATCATCCATCTCCCTTGGATGGAGTGGAAGCTGCAACGTATTCCCTCCATGCGTTCTTATCATACACCAGTTGGGAGGTCTCCGATAGCTGAAGGTCAACACCTTTGGTGAGCAGGTCAGAGGGATCAGTGCCGTCAGTGACAACACTTATCTAGCTTATACTTTCAATTCGAAAGCGAGGCTGGGATCCCATCAAATTGCACATTTTTATTAATACAAACTAATCAAACGGGTCAACTGTCACTACAAATTAGTATATTAATTTTGGACTTTCACTGAAAATTAGTGTACTTGTCGTTTATGATATTTTTAAGCAATATCAAAGACCGGGTATCAACACAAGACGGTCCAGCACGCGCTATTCCCATTGTTGAAAAAAGTACGTAAATGGAGCGGTTATCCCGCCATTTTGGAGGCACGCCAAGCCGGAACACATGCACTGACGCACGTACCAGCCTCCCAAATGGCGGACAAAAACTCTCATTGTAGACTGCCATGATCTCGCTCAGTAACGCCTCCTATCTAAATATAGGCCCATTGGTCCGTATCATGTCATAACCAACTAGTTCCTTCCTGGATGTACGTTTATTCTCCTCTTTCCTCGAAAGTCCCTGGTGATGCTTGCCTCGATATAGATCTTCGATTCATGTGTTCTTTTCTGCGAACTAACGGAACCCTTGATTGAAGCAAAGCAATTATATACTAAGCATAGTCACTCGCGCAGCGCCCTCTGTTATTCATGTGTGGACGTAATGATATTGTATACGCTACCAGTTCAAATTCAGAATGACTCTGCTTGGTAATTTAAGGGGTCAGGACACTGTTAGACGAAAAAAGTGCAATGTATTTTTGATAAATTATTGTTTACCAAATTCACCTGCTCTGATATAAGTGCATTTGAGTAGTCATATTTCCCGGTGTGATTGTAAAAGCTGTTGACAGTAAAATGGTGCATTTTAGCTGATATTACTAAGCGGAAGGGTATTTGGCAGCAATTTGGCTCGTTGTCCCTTTAGCCGGATTACTGCCTGCATCCATTCGTAAATATTGACGGGTGTCACACACAGAGGCATTTTACGAGAGCTAGAAATATTAGATTTTAACTAAGCTCGACCAGCATGCCAATGAGATGATAATAACAGCAGGTGAGAAGTTTAAGAAATTGTGTAGGTCACGTTTTCTTATAATCACAAAAACGTTAACATGGTCGCCAATGGGAAAATTAACAGCGTGCTGAGGCCTTAAATGCTTTGATTGAAGCGACAGTGGCGACACCTTCCGACTAGTCTAGCTGCATTGATACAAATTGCAGTCATCTCTCTGTTAGTAGATTCCATAATGTCCACAAAGGATGCCACAGTTGGGCGTTGGTCAAACGGTGACATTTAATTACCGATTCGTTTTTATGGCGAATATGTCACTGAACGCGTGTGAGTCTACCGTCTCTCACATTACACAAGCGTGGCTGGAGCCCCGACGAGGCGCAGTCATAACAATTTAGGTAATTCACCGAACCATTCATATTTGCACGTAACATAGGTTTACTCCGTGCTGCGCCTGTGGGTTGACATAATCGTGTTGTGTGCTGGTGGTGGAACAGTCCAGTGTAATCCGGTAGTGTAACAAACACAGTTACGTTGGCGGACGTGCCACGGTGGATGGGACGCACGTGGTTATGAAGTGGAATATCTCCGGTCGTTGTTTCCACAACGTAGACCGCTGTTTTAAGAGAAAAACGAAATATAACCTTGAAGACAAATAATCGAAACGTGACGTCAGCGGTTCTTGTTTATTTGTCTTTGGGTGTTCGTGTGAGTGATTGCAAACCGGACACGTAGCCGGGCATTATCATATTTCAACCCGCGTTTGCATTTACCACATCTCTTCTTTGAACCAGTCGACGAGAACTTGCCGAGCCACCCACTGAATATGATAAAGTGCTACACCTATTCAGGCATGTAGCTTTGCTTTTTAGTGCGTCTTTGGACTTCCAATTGCACATTTCCCCATACGTTTATGAGATCTTAGACGGAGCCTCAGCTGCAGTCGGGTATGACATTAGGGGAGGGTGGAGGTGCTAGTTCTCGCACAACTATGTTCATGTATAAATACACATTTTGGAAGTCTGTGGCCTCATTCATACGTGTTTTTCTTCCGAAATGTAACACGTGTAAAATCACAACGGGTGTTTTGTTGGTGAGATGAACAAAATATGAACTGCGTATAAAAGATTGATGATCACGTTTCTCGCGTTCGCGGCTGTTATATTAAATTCGTGTATTGGTTAGCACAGCGAAACCATAATTATGCGACATATATTTCTAAACAACAAACTGGATCGTCATCATAATTTATTTGTAGTCGATTTGTAGCATATTACGGAATGGCAAGTAGACCAACGTCATTGTACTTCAGCGAAGTTATTGTTCGTTAAAGCGATGATGCAGTAGCGTCATTGTCTACGTCGCTGACAATAAAAATACATGATTGTCAATGCCGCTAATACTACAAAATTCGTGACTGTCTTGGCGACTGATACTGCAATATCCGTGACTGCCTTCGTGGCTGATACTCCAATATACGTGATTGCCCGTGAAATTTAGCAACAATTACCACGTTCCTAAAACTACGGCTTACAGTCTTACTGCCAGAGTCACTGGTGCTACAACGAACGTCATTCTCCAGTTTGTAGACATCAAAGCGCACGTGTCTTACACGTGGTCAACACACATCGAGCGTTGTTTCTCCAAATAGATGACATTGCAGCGAACGTAATTGACCACGAAGTGTCACATCTTACTTGATTGTTCGCGTTGCCACTTTCTTGTCGATCAACGCCGAACCATAACCGATCATTGCCTGCGCAGGTCAATACTCTCGAGCGCTCGACCCTCACGTGGCAATTGCCAGCAAGCGATTAGCCAAAGACGAACAGCGGGTCGTTTCCTGGTCTTCTCCATCGCTGCCAGCCGCAGTCAATTTAATAACCGCCTCCGTCGAACGTAATGCCCGTGTTTCCACGAGACGCCATTGATCTCGCCAACAAAACCGAAATGTCAAAGTGTGCTTGATCTCTTCCCGCGTAGTAATCACGCTCAGTGTTGCTACTTGGCTAACACGCTGACTGCTTTTAAAACCGCGTTCGCCAGGTCTGAAAGGAGCCCACCTTCCTGGTGTAGTGATGTCATTGCACCCGCCTCAACGACAAATTATATATCGTGAAGAAGATAGGGATGATGATGATGATGACTATGCTGGTGACGATAAGCTATGGCGATAATGGATGTTGTTGCAATAATAATAATAATGTCAATGGTTGGTGTTCAATATTGTACTGCATAGTGCCTATGGCATTATATTGTTTCTCACAAAGAGTTCGCTATGCTTTTCCATCAAAGATCTGGCGGCGCCGTGCATCCTGGGAGCTACAACAGCACGCAGTAGGAAGCACTTAGCAGCTTCTCGAGACATGATGTAATCATTAGAAGCCTTCAGCCTAAATTACAGCAATTGCGAAAACACTCAAGATAGCATGTTCTCATAGAAACATAGACTGGTCTCTGTTAAAATCCCAAGATAAAGGGCGGTAGGCCAAGGCAGCGATGGTGAGACTTCAACCGCTCCACACTATCGAACATACTGTATCCATACCTTCTTTTATACATTGTGTTTATTTAAGTCGAAGCAGTCAGCTCCTCGTCTTTTAATATAATACGTTCGTAGCACTAACACGCATACACACAAAACACATGAGCACACGCACGTACGTACGCACGCACGCACGCACGCACCCACACACGTACACGCGCACACATGCACGCACGCATACACATACACACATGCGCGCATGCACTCACACACGCACGCACACACACACACACACACACACACACACAGACACACACACACACACACACACACACACACACTGCCCGTTCAACTGCTTTTAATAACAGTGTTCGCAATTGCAATATTGCGCCCGCAAAATGTTTACAATTTTTAAACAGTAAACAACACATTCAACTTGTAAAGAGTCGTCATTCGCACTTGCAACGATGGTACTTGTCCCAAACATGAAGTATCTTTGCCGTTGACTGTTCCCGTTCCCTTGTACGCGAATTGAGACCAACTGATTCAGCTAATACCCTGCTAATGATTACCATCTCTGGATGGTTCTGGGTAACGGAACAGACAGCCTCTTTATAACTTTCGTTTCGCTTGGCAGGTGTCTCATTCCGATGTCTGCTCGACATTGTTCCGATCAAGAACGAGAAAGGGGATGTCGTGCTATTTCTGGTGTCTCACAAAGACGTCACGAATGAGAAGACTGGACACGCTGGAATCAAGTGGAATGGGAGCGGTAGGTCGACGGCCACTGCAAGGGATAAGCTGATCCCTAGTCAAGTGCTTTTGAGTATTATACTGAAATGCATGGTGATAGAACGACACCAATACTCGTCATTATAAGTATACTATCTCTATACTCGCATCAATAGAACATTTCCTCCTGAAAAAAACATGGGATTATTATTAAAGCAGCACTACTTAGTTATACAAAAGACACACGCACACACACACACACACACACACACACACACACACACACACACACACACACACACACACACACACACACACACATACACACACACACACACACACACACACACACACACACACACACACACACACACACACACACACACACACACACACACACACACACACACACACACACACACACACACACACACACACACACACACACACACACACATACACACACACATACACACACACACACACACACACACACACACACACACACACACACACACACACACACACACACACACACACACACACACACACACACACACACACACACACACACACACACAAACACACACACACACACGCGTACGTAACGGTTAGTATAATTATACTATTTTACACTTATTATCAATAACTATTGTAATTTCATGTGCAGATTTCTGTGTAAAAAATATAAAACTCAACCAAATGTTTGGCATAAATACAGCTATATAATATTATAAATAAAATGTATTTAGATATATTTCTTCTTTTTCCACTGACAAAATATTACAATTATTATTCCTAAAAACAGCTACACTTATAAATAAAAACAACGGCATGTGTGTTGTGTTCATCTGATCCACCGAACAGCGTGTATCTGTCAATCAGATGTCAACGGTGACGCCTGGAAGACGGGAGATCAAAGTCAACCAACAACACCGACAGACTCGAGTGACGACGACTGCGCCCCTAGCGCCGAGTACATGAGTCAGCGACGGCGGAGTCGGGCCGTGCTGTATCATCTGTCCGGCACGTACAACAAACAGAAGGGCAAGAAGAGTAAGCTGCAACTCAGGAAGGTATGACTACACGACAGTATTGCTAACTACAAAATATCATGAATTGTTTTAATGATAGTCGCTACTTCCGAAAGGTAGTGGACAAAAGTGGCACAGCAATTCAAGAAATTAAACCATTAAAAGGAATTAAAGGACAAAGCGCAAACAACGGCTAATTCATAGGATTCAGGAATAACATAAATGTTTGGTCACAATACCATACAAAGCTGTACAGTAAACGTGGTCTGGCACAGAGTGTGACTGGTGACTTGTGACTAGAACCACGTTCACAAGAGATACCGTTTGAATGAACGCGTAACAGTGTTCTAGTTCAACGTTAGACTGACTCTGTGAGATTGCTATGTGTGGACCGATATGATAATTTATGTAAAGAAAACATGAAAGTCTTATTGCAGTTCAGTTCCAAGTCACTATTACGAACTATACGGATTGACAATCTTTCAGTAATGGACACTAAATGCATGTCCCTAAGTCGATAGTGTTTGACCTTGAAACACCTTAGCCATATCATTATTGTTATTATTGTCATCATCACTATTATGACCAGCGTCACCATCGTCGTATATAAAGCCCACATCTAAGCAGATACGTCATTGCAAGCAACAGCAATGAGAAGAGTAACGTGCATGATATAGTGTCAGTAAAAGTTACAAGACAAACTCACTTAGAGTGCTTTCTTCAAGAAACAATAAAATAGCAGTGTTTAAGCGTACAAGGTGTTTCACTGAAACAACCCAACTCTACATGTAACGTTTCATTCTTATTATTGACACGTGAAATCCACACGCTTATGTCATTTCCAGATCAAACATCTATCTGGCAACAACACGTTGCCGGAGTACAAAGTACAGGAAATGAAGCGGTCAAAGTTCATCCTGCTGCACTATGGGATATTTAAGATCGGTTGGGATTGGCTGATCTTGCTGTGTACCTTCTACATTGCCATCATCGTACCGTACAATGCTGCCTTCTATCTCTCCGATGGCCCCAACCGAAGGTCGTCTATTGTGACCGACGTCATCGTTGAACTGCTCTTTATTATCGGTGGGCCAGTTGTTAATCAATCCATCAAGTTACATACCTTGTGTGTGTGTGTGTGTGCGCGCGCGCGTGTGTGGACGCGCGCGTGTGTGCGTGTGTGAGTGTGCACGAGTGCACGTGTATGCATGTATTCACTTGTGTGTATGGTTTCTGCGTATGTGTGCGTGTGTGCGTGTGTGCGTGTGTGTGCGTGTGTGTGCGTGTGTGTGCGTGTGTGTGCGTGTGTGTGTGAGTGTGTGTGCGTGTGTGTGTGTGCGTGTGTGTGCGTGTGTGTGTGCGTGTATGTGCGTGTGTGCGTGTTTGTGCGTGTGTGCGTGTGCACTCTCGGTTTTACATGAGTCCGTATGTACAGGTACTGTTTCATTCCTTGACACAAATCAATACAATGCGTATCAACGATCTTTCACTTGTCCGCCCTTATGTTTCTTTATATAGCTAGTATATCATACGTGTGTAGCAGCGAAGCATCACATACACAAAAATAAACAAATATGGCTCATTGATCGATAACGTGTACGTCATGCGAAACAATTACTCCGACCTAGACGAGCACGGCAAAAAACTCTTGCAACTTGTTAAGAGCTGATTTGTGGAGGAGTTAATAACAAAACGGATCACGGCATTTATCCACCTGTCTCGGCTCAGCTAGCGGCTAAACATATCGATGCAATATGTTTAAAATATATTTTTATGCATCCCTAGCATTTGTCACCGATGGATTTTTTATCGCTTGAAATTCGACAAAATTTATCAAGATTACCATTCGAATTTAAATATTGACTAAGAATGCCACCCAAAGCTTATCGAGATTCCACCACCATTAATTTTGCTTTTAAACATGTTCGCACCGCTGGAAATAACAACACAGTAGAGATGTGTTCTTTTGATTTGATTAATGGAGGTGTATTCACCACGTTTTCTGTTTCAGATATAATTTTAAATTTTAGGACGACGTTCGTGAGTAAAAGCGGCCAGGTTGTGTACGAACCCAAATTGATTGCCATCAACTACATACGCGGCTTGTTTCTGCTTGATTTGTTGGCGGCTCTACCCTTTGATCTTCTCCACGCGTCTTCTGTCAATACGGTGAGCGCATGTCTCGCAGTTACTACTTTCGTTTTGAACCCAATAAAGGGAGCCAGTCAGTTCCTCTACCTTGAATTAGCGGGCGTAGTAATTTGCAACAGGAAGTCTGCTGTGTTGAACGTGGGAAAATGAGACATCGTTGAACATCATAGGGTATTGCAGTTAATCAGTTAATTCAGCCCGATTCAGCCGTATTGCCAAAAAAAGTTTACTATTTGAACAGGCTCCGGGGTCGTACCTTCAAAATGGCGAACGTCGTTACGGACTTATTAAGCACAATTTGGCGGGCTGTATACCTTCAACAAAGTTAGCATAGTCTTAAGACCATTGTATTAATTAATAAATGAAAAACTAGGAATAGACAGCCAGCCTCCCTTTAAAGCTAGTATTCCATATATACGGAAACGGTATGCGGATGCAGCGTATAACAAAACATTGATATAGTCGCTAGTGGAAATTAATCGATCTACCACTCGTGACCAGGATATCGTGGATTCGAATGGCGGCCCACCATGTCGTATCATCTAACGCACTACATACTGTACGCTCGTTTGTTTTCTTTCGTGCTTGGGTTGTGTGATTCCATCGAATCACTGTGAATCTTCAATGTCTTTGTCATGCAGTGCATTCTAAATTTTACCCACGCCCGTTTCTAGTTACATGAAACGGGCTTGGAAAAGGTGCACCTGTCCATCCACAGCGGACAGATGGTGTATGGACCCAAGGTACACCTTTCCAAAAAATATCAATAATGCACATGATTTAGTAAACAATCTGCACAAACAGCTTACAAAAGTTTGCATTTACGTTAATAAAGTAGTATTTGCAACCATACGCACGCTTCGAAATTGTTACTTTTCTTCTCAAGAATTACCCCAAAATAAGAATAAGCTCGTCTGTGTATCTCTTTGGATGAAAAACCATTGAATCTGTAATCGTGATCGGATTCGAAACCGGAATATCTCGATTGTGAATCCGACCCTCTAACCGCAGTGACACCGCGCTCCGCAAAACGAGCTGCACTCTCGACACATCATGAGTATAATTCTCTACGTGACATCTTCGTGTCGCTCAGGGTGGAAAGCTTCACTTGCTCAAGGTGGCTCGGCTGCTGCGACTGGCTCGTCTCTTGCAGAAGCTCGACCACTACTCGCAGTATAGCTTCGTCGTGCTCACCCTGCTCATGGCGATTTTCACGGTGCTGGCTCACTGGCTCGCCTGCATCTGGTACTTCATTGGGCGGGTGGAGCTCGAGCAGAACTCCGCCAACTGGACAGTCGGTGAGCGCGCTGGCTGACTGATGGGGGGAGGATAATGATGCTAATAATAGTAATATAACAGCCGTTATATGCGCCCGTCAATCTGTGGTCATTCAGAAGCGTCTGCTGTACTAAAACATTGTTGCATGAATATATTATGTTTATTTGCGTGTGTGTGCGTGTATGTGTGTGTGTGTGTGTGTGTGTGTGTGTGTGTGTGTGTGTGTGTGTGTGTGTGTGTGTGTGTGTGTGTGTGTGTGTGTGTGTGTGTGTGTGTGTGTGAAGCTAAAAAGTATACTAGTTAATATTAACAAATGATGCTATTAGTTAAATATGCCAACATTTCTTAGAACAATATTTGTATTTCTGGTTAGACGCTCTCGTGGATAAGGGTAGGTAGCTAACGGATGTTCGTTCTCTTATTATTGTATTCGATTTACCTAGGGCCGAAAATAAATGGTGTATTTCCCTTGTCATGGCTTAAGAAGTTCTATGGTCGGGTCAAGATCGTAAAATCCTCAAAGCACAACATATTTAATAAATACATTTCCGGTTTGTGTTTGCACCGACGGGGAGTTATGTAATGAACACCGACGGGGAGTTATGTAATGAACACCGACGGGGAGTTATGTAATGAACACCGACGGGGAGTTATGTAATGAACACCGACGGGGAGTTATGTAATGAACACCGACGGGGAGTTATGTAATGAACACCGACGGGGAGTTATGTAATGAACACCGACGGGGAGTTATGTAATGAACACCGACGGGGAGATATGTAATGAACACCGACGGGGAGTTATGTAATGAACACCGACGGGGAGTTATGTAATGAACACCGACGGGGAGTTATGTAATGAACACCGACGGGGAGTTATGTAATGAACACACCAACATCGAAACAATTAATAAAGACTGTTTAGTAGCGTTACAAATAAATGTCAATCTTATTCACATATACCTACAGCTTTGATGAGATGATACTATATTTTGTTGTCGACAGCTATAATGTCATTTTGTGAAAGGAGTGAAACAAATAAGCAAATAAAACATGTTTATGTAATACTTGAACATATTATGTATTTCTTGATTATATAACCAACATCCGGAAATCTAAAGCGGCAATCCCTGGTATTGTACCACCTTAAATGAGGAGTTCCCATCAGTATCATCTTTCATCTATCTCTGCCACGGTGAACGGACAGTGCGTGAACGTGTTGTAGGCTGGCTCTACCAGTTGTCGGAGAAGCTCGACAAACCGATATACAACAAGACGATAGACACCCCTTTCATAGGCAGCGCCTACATCTCAGCCCTCTACTTCACGTGCACGAGCCTCACAAGCGTAGGTTTCGGCAACGTGTCTCCCAACACGAACGCCGAGAAGATCTTCTCTGTTATCGCCATGCTCATAGGAGGTACTGACGTCAGTGCATTTCTTTCGCAGTCTCCCATTGGCATTTAACAGACCCTCATCCCCAGTCTCCACGCGGCCACGCACGGTTTCGTGTCCGTACCTTCAATATCACTTTCCCGATAAGAATCGCACGCTGACGTGTTACTTAATAAGAACATATAACGACTAGGCTTCGTCGTCACGCGGCTTTAGATTGCGTGTCTCATGACATTTCCGGTTTGACGCGTAAGGTTTCTATTTTTCAGACGTGCAAATGCTGCCAATTTGCATTATCATAATGTAACGAGCACGACGTTCGTGCATTCGTAAATGCACTTTACTGATAGTGTTACGTAAAGTATCTGCGCACTCGAACATGCACTAGACACCCCACAACACAATTGTGGTTTGCGTGTTTCAAATGCAGCTGCTTATACACAACTGCGATTCTAAAAGTCTAAGTCTGTCATCGATTATCGTATTTTCCCAAGGTCCCCTTTGGCTAAATTTTATTCATGTTTTTCTCGTATAACACGGGGCGGTAGCATGATTAACTAATTGGTTACTAGTGTCGCCATCGTCAAACTTTGTCTACCAAATGTGTTTACACAATTGCGTGCATATGCATTATAAGGACGAGAATGATATATGTCAAATAGATCTACCCCGCAGTTCTCATTTAACTAACTTTGCATTATGATTTTTTCATAAAGAAAAACATTTGAGGCTATCATTTCAACAACATATACGACAGACTGTCCAAACGCACCATACGTTCGACCTCCAATTGTTATTGCATGACCTAGTTGCTAGGCATCATTTCACACGACAGATGGTCAGTTGTGCTCCCTCCTTGCAGCCCTCATGCACGCCGTGGTGTTCGGCAACGTGACGGCCATCATCCAGCGCATGTACTCTCGCCGAGCCACCTACCAGTCGAAGACACGTGACCTCAAAGACTTCTTCTGTGCTCACCACATTCCCAAGCCGCTGAAGCAGCGTATGCAGGAGTACTTCCAGACGACCTGGTCCCTCAACAACGGCGTCGACACGCTGGAGGTACCTCGCTTAGGGGTCGTCTCAGAAGTTTGGGAAGTAAAAATGTGCTTTGAAGGGGTTCAACTATCACCCATCCCACATTGTGACAATGGTGTGGTACGAAGAGAATGAATGCGTATTATACAGTCACATCAGCCGAATAGTCGTGAATACACGTGCAGCTGTCCACTTAACTGAATACATGCTGCATATACCTCCTCAATTTTAATGACAACAAATTGTAGTCGCATGAAATTGCACACATAGAAAAACGTCTGACACTAATGACGTATGGTGTAGACACCGACCAGTTTAAACTTTTAACTGCGCGTGTATGTGCGTGTGTGTGCGTGTGTGCGCGTGTGTGCACGTGTGTGTGCTTGTATGTGTGCTTGTGTGTGTGCGTATATGTGCGTTCGTATGTGTGTGTGCGCGTGTGTGCGCGTGTGTGCGCGTGTGTGCGCGTGTGTGCGCGTTTGCGCGCATACATACATGTAGTTTTCCTCTGCGTTTGCGTAAATCCATCGCCGACACATCGACAGTCAGAATTTCCATCACAAGTCCAACAAAACATGACGGTTCTGTCCAGGTGATGAAAGACTTCCCTGACGAGCTACAAGGTGACATCGCCGTCCACCTCTACCGGGAGGTGTTGGCCTTGCCCCTCTTTGAGTCGGCCAGTCAGGGCTGTCTCAAGACCATCGCTCAGCAAGTGAAGTCCATCTTCTGCGCCCCCGGCGAATATCTGGTCCACGGCGGAGATTTCATCAGCCACATCTATTACATCTGCAACGGCTCCATGGAGATCCTCAACGCCGGCATGGTCGTAGCCATACTGGGTGAGGCGGTCTTCCCGGAGAAGACTAACATAAAGCAATGCCTACTACAGCTGTGTTAATGGTTGCGCTTCTAACTTATAACGAGGTTGTCTGTTCTGCTAACCGGAATCGACAAGGGTGGTAATTATTAGCAGGAAGTACGCTGAATCTGTTTTCTTAAATGTTGGTACATTGCGAAGGCGCCGAACACCAAAGGGCCTTGCGGTTAGACCAACCGATCTACGCGATGTTGCCATTAGAGGGTGTTTAGAATCTGAAATAAGGTGAGGTAGATGAAATGAGGAGAGAGGGCTGCTCAAAGAGAGCTGTGGAGACCACAAACACCAAAATCAGGCACCAGTGCTGGATCTATACCTCACTCCTGCACCAGGGAACCACCAGGGAGAAAATGCTTATGTAGGAAAACGTTGTCATGCATTCTCCTGCGTGAAATTCGATGGTCCAACATAGTCTTGTTTACGATGGTGTGTCTGGTGTTTTCTCAATGTTTCAATAACATACAGCGGGGGAGATTAAACGCGCAACTTTCTCTGCATAGTCGCTGATGGAAAAAGTAAATACTCTCTCTATGCGCTGACTTTGGAAATGGGAACGGAGCTATGGTGCCCAATTCCATTGTGATTGTTAATGATCTTTTTTCCTGCTCTGAGAACGTTTTAATGTACGTTGTGGGAAGCTCTGAATGCAGCAATTTCGGATACGAATGCTCATTGCCTTTCGCCCAATTCCATTGTGATTGTTAATGATCTTTTTTCCTGCTCTGAGAACATTTTAATGTACGTTGTGGGAAGCTCTGAATGCAGCAATTTCGGATACGAATGCTCATTGCCTTTCGCCCAATTCCATTGTGATTGTTAATGATCTTTTTTCCTGCTCTGAGAACATTTTAATGTACGTTGTGGGAAGCTCTGAATGCAGCAATTTCGGATACGAATGCTCATTGCCTTTCGCCCAATTCCATTGTGATTGTTAATGATCTTTTTTCCTGCTCTGAGAACATTTTAATGTACGTTGTGGGAAGCTCATTGCCTTTCGCAGAATCAAACCAAACAAAGACGTTCAATGAAACGTATAACATACAGCTACATTGATAAACTAACTTGTGTTTCTTCATGTAAGACGTTTATTGTTAGATTTGATGGACAACATGTTTCCTGCATTTTTACATTTTGCTGTCTCTCACCTACCAAATGCATCAATAAAATCACTCAGTTTGCGCCATCCAGGTTATTGACAATGAAGCAGCAGAACCTGTATCGAAGAAAACCCCTGTAAACGCAACTCGATCTTACCTGTGCATTATACAGTTGCAACTTATGTAGGGGATCATGATAACGTATGTGTTATTACATGTGTTGGTTGCCCGGTGTGTGAGCTAATCCCTGCCCTTGCAATGTGATCGTTTCTGATGACGTTTAAGCCAAATTAACGATCGACGGCTGTTCGTCTTCCAGGCAAAGGCGACCTGTTTGGAACCGACTATAAGACATCGACCAATGCGGCGATCGCCAAATCCAGCTGTGACGTCAAATCACTGACCTACTGCGACCTACAGTGCATCATGTTACGAGGAATCACGGACATTCTCGCGTTATATCCGGAGTTCGCGGACAAGTTTGCGAATGACCTTCAGCAAGATCTGACATACAATCTGCACGGATACACCAGCGAAGAGGCAAGTGATTCAGTTGTTATACACGCACGGACGCACGCACGCACGTTCTCTCTCTCTCTCTCTCTCTCTCTCTCTCTTTCTCTCTCTCTCTCTCTCTCTCTCTCTCTCTCTCTCTCTCTCTCTCTCTCTCTCTCTCTCTCTCTCTCTCTCTCTCTCTCTCTCTCTCACACACACACACACATGCACGTACGCATACACGGACACGTACCGCATACGGACACGCGCCGCACCCCACGGCACCGCACGGCACCGCACGGCACCGCACCGCACCGCACCGCACTCACTCACTCACTCACTCACTCACTCACTCACTCACTCACTCACTCACTCACGCACGCACGCACGCACACACACACAAACACACACACACACACACACACGCACATACACACACTTTGCACTTTCAATGTCTTGGGCATCGTGTTTGCACTTCAACTGCGCACACAGACATTTCCATTAGGAAATGACGGATGAGAAATGGTGATATGTGTCCTAGTCATTAGGTATCCTCTCATGCAGTTACAACGTCAGAAGAGTGATTCCGCTTTGGGAATATGACGTAAACACGCGCTGGTGAATGATAACAATGGCACTTGATATTAGTTTTCTGCCGAATTTACTCAGGTGAACACCACATGGAAACAACGAACTCACCTAACATATCCGACTATTCCTTCAGCGTAGTTACTTAACGTGGTGACTTGATGAGCTGTTTCCACAGTTTTCTGTCTGTCATTACGACAGCCAGACAAGTCCCGCTGAGGCCGGTGTCCCTCCCAATTGTTTCTCTCGGGGTCATGTTAGGACGACCTCTTCTTCGAGGGCCCTCGGGTTTCAAAAACAGAACTTGATTAACCATTTCATCGTGGCGCATCACGTGCCCCGCCCGACGTAGACGCCTTTGCCTCACGATGGTAGAGATCCGTGGTAGACTGCCGTACAGCTCTTTGTTCGTGATGTGGTCGCGCCAGGACACATTGTATATTTTATGTAGTAGTCTGATGTGGGATGCGTCAAGTGTGTTACATACACGTTGCAAAAATGAATACGGGAAATATATAGTTAGCGGCATACAAATAGCTCGATATAACCATGTGGTTGGGTTTTATCCTCCAGGATAACGAGATGGACACGGGCTTCCGCAGCGCCGTGATGCCGTCGATCAGCGAGTTGGAGGAACAGGACGAGACGGACGACGACCAGCAGAAGCTGAAGGAAACGGGCAGCGTGTCGTCTCTCATCAATCGTGACATGTCCGCCTTCGGTCGCGCCTATAGCAGCTGTCAGCGAGCGAGTGACGGCATTCCCAGGTGGGTTGGTCTCCACTAAACATAGCCTTACATATCTTCTTCTCCCATTTTGATCCCTTTCGGGGTGGGGTGTGGATAGAACACAAATAGTTTGGTCCGCCGTCTCGAAGAGTCCTTTTCGTTCTACCGCTTTCTTTCTGTAACTACGTTGTTTTGGCGTATAGATTAAACGAAGAACTGCAGAGTCTGCTGACGCCGAAAGGTGACCACAAGCCGGCCACGCTGCGGTTGAAGCGGCCGCCTTTAAAGCGATTCAACTCGTTCTCTGCCTTCTCGTCTTCACTGACGCCATCTCGCTCACTGTCTGTCGTCACGGGGCGGACTCAACCGAAAAGTGGTAGGGCTGTTGTATTATGTGTGTGTGTGTGTGTGTTTGTGCATGCATGCGTATGTGTGCGTGCGTTCGCGCGGTTCCGTGAGTGAGTGTAACAAGTATACGTCTGAGATGGTCTCACGTGTCCGCACAATCCACAACAGTGATGCGCTAACATTGGTCGACACAATACTTGTTGTGGGACTTGCGACATTTCTCAGAGCCACAATTTACGTCATTTTCCATTAACAAATGCTTCCTTCGCTAGGTGGCGCGTCTGTAGCATTATATTTTTACATTGATACACGTCTTTTGGAACTTTATAAACTCATGCGACCAACTCTAACACCCATTACGTTCCTAACACATGTATTTCCCTGCAGTGGCCACGCTACCGACGACAACGGACATACAAAGGGAACTCGAACAAACCCGGAACACCGTGGAACAGCTCAACCGACAGGTTACACAACTCACAAGTGACATGGGTAGCTTACGGGACGACGTCAAATCAATACTCAACCACCTTCAAACGCCACCGGCAGCAGAAAGTGTGAGCAATACATCGCAATATGGACAATGGTCGAATGAGGCGCACCACAACGTTCAACAGCAACAATCACATTGCTCAGTCGACGGCAGCATTATGACGAAACATCCACGTGGCGGAGCTGGTTCTTCGAAAAAGGCAGTGAACTTTTTGCCTCGGTTACATTTTCGCTCAGGACGGGCGGACACACAAAAGTTACGAGTGACGCAAGAAAACGTGTGTCCCGAGGGCCACGAACTAGACGATGACGTCGTCAGCTACGGAGAAAATAGCGCCACCAGTGGCGGCGGCCATTGTTGTCTTCAGGACTCGGAGACGGGCTTTGTGGCGTCATCTAGTGAACTTTCTAAAAACGTCACGACTTCGGACGAGTGTCCGTTGGTGGATCAAACGAACGACGCAGGGCAGACGGACCAATATAACAGGCCAGGATCGGGCAGTCGCGGCTCGGAGTCGGACGTTTCTGTGTTCGTTGACGATAACGACTGCAGTCATGCACATCACCGGCGCCCGCTCTCCTTCCTGTCAACAGATCTCTAGCGGGATGTTTAGCTTTTTTGTTACACACGCATTCGGTTTGCGCTATCCAATAAAAGGGCGCGCGTTATTATTTCACAGCGACACCTGTGTGACTTCGACGGAACTGTATATGTACGTCACAACGCGGTCATCGCCTACAAAATGACGCGTGCGATGACGGCGAAATGGTTCCTTATGTCATCACAATTTACCTTGATCCTCCTTTTGTGTTGTGTAGTTGAGGAGTTGACGAGAAAAGAAGTACGCAGACTCGTATAATCATATGACCTATTCTTTAGGTATTTGTAAATATGACCTATAATGCAGTTTACTCTGGTTGACATGACTGCAACTTAAGTTATTCCATGCATTGACAATACTACTTATGACTGATAACTTTCTAATATCTAATCTCGAGTGCTGTTTACTTATTTTATAAGGGTGCCTTCTTTTTGTAGTGTTCTTCTCGACAAAGAATTCAGCTGGAGGTAAACTCTCTAGACCACTGACACTTTTAAACACCTCTAGTAGGGTAGCTCTCAGTCTCCGAGTATCGAAAGTTTAATGCTGTCAACCTGATATAGTAATTCATTTCACTTATCATCCTGGTCGCCCAATAGTCGAATAACATCTGATTTTTTAAAAACTGGACGATAGCCTGCTGCGGAGATACAGAACATATGTATCCACCATTGTGAATTGAATCATAGGCGTGTGTAATAAGTATACAAGTATACAGTTGCGATCTGCATTCCAGGCCTACGTACTATATGATCGGTGACATACGACATACATATTGTATAGACAAACCTGTTTTAATAAGCTATATACTCCAAACACAATGCATTGTTATCCTGTAACTAAAAGCACTTTTAGTTAAGATTAACGGAACGTTGTTTCTTGGTGCAATGTCACGTAAGCACACACTCTGATGAGAACATCCCACCTGTTTAAACATCTTCTTATCTTCTACACACACAAAAGAACAGTATAAACCCCAACAATAACCCTCAAAAGTTAACAGTCTATTACTGTCGAACCTCGCTATTAAGGTAATTGGTCAAAGTCGAATGTTGACCCGAATGGTATATCGCATCACGAATCGAACAAACGTCAAACATAAAATAAAACAATGGATGTTTAATTAACATTCAACATATAACATTTCTGAGTGTTTGTTGTCAACGATATAAGAACAAACAGGTAACAATGGTTATCAGTGACTATCTCCACAATCGTTGTACGGTCTTCATATACTTTCATATACGTACGTGCACGTATTGCAACACGATCTACAGACTAGACATCATAAAAACAAGATATACAAGTATACATGTGCGTGTGTCATGGAAAAAGCAGACAAACGTATATTCGTATAATATACGCACTTCTGCACACACAATGTGTGCAGGCGCTTACTTCAACTATCATTGTAAAGCCGATATGACAAATGCAGTTATAGTTAGTCTTCTTCTTGTATGGCAGAAGTCCAAATACAAACGGTACTAGGCGCTGGAATGTTCGCTGTGTCGTCAGCGAACGTATTTAGAAATGCACCGCGCCCTGAAAAAGTAGTTGCAGTTTGTTTGATTATCATTGTTTTGGTGACGGTGGCAGTAAACACGAGTGTAGTCAGTCAGTTGTAAACATTTGCAGAATTACATATATTTGTGTGTGCGTGTGCGTGTGCATGTGCGTGTGCGTGTGCGTGTGCGTGTGCGTGTGCGTGTGCGTGTGCGTGTGCGTGTGTGTGTGTGTGTGTGTGTGTGTGTGTGTGTGTGTGTGTGCTTGTGTGGATGTGTCTATGTATATATGTATGATAAATACAGTTGTGCATGGTTGCGTGCGCGTGCAGGCATACATGCATGTGCGTGTAATGGCACACACCGACATCGCACGGCACTTACACAACCCCTGCTAAATAATGCACAGCACCTCACAGTACGGAAACAAATACCACAGTATTATGTATGGCTAATGTTGATTGCAAAACCGCGGAAGTAGTTCCAGACGTTATACCAAGCACACTAAGCCACCGTCTCACACTGGCTGACGTTAGCGTACCTCTTGCGTGAGTCTGTTGAGGTGCTGTGAATGTACTATACGCGAGACACTGAGAGGAATGTCCAGAAGTTGTGGTTTTATGATTCGATCCCTCACATCCCTCTCAACACTGCCTGGGTCCAAAATCGTGGATTGTGTATTATTATTATTATTAATGTAATATTCATATTAAACATTTTATTTTTGCTATGTATCCAGGAGCTATTTATTAGTAAAATTCATTAAAATGGCCTAAACGAATTAACGTGCTTTTAGCAAATCAAAGGAGAAACAAATAATTATAGTTATGTTTCATACATTTAAAGCATAGAGGACGCTCATGGTTAAAACCATAATGTACACTCCATCCGATATGAGTTGCTAATTATTAAAAGCATATGTATGTGGGGTTTTATCCTATCAAGTAATATTGTCTTATATGCAATGCTGTCTTCAAGGATTACGTCCAGGGAACATTGTGGGAATGTACATTGTATTGAGGGAATATGAACTACACAAGAGCACACAAGTGACCGGACAAGCACGTGTGTGCATAACTGCATACATTAGCAAATGTGGGCAATTCCTTATGCGGTGCAACATCACAACATATAGGAAGTTGTTGAAACTAGCAATTAACATGCGAAAGAGTGAATACTCGTACGTCACAGTATGTAGTTCATGTCACACTATGTAAATTAAATATCATTTAAAGACATACATTGTATTTGTAGTCTAGATGACCGTCATAAATGCGTCGTTGTACCGAGATAAACTGTTTCGTAACTGACAAATTATCACAAAATACTGATGTGCATCTCAAAGGAGACTTTGATTGTTTTTTTCAAAGCTTGATACAATAAATAAATGAAATAAATAACGTCGACATGACGCACCACGATATTATTGTGCACAAATGTTTCGTTTCGGAAATGCAACTAGGTCATGGAACCGTTACCGTAACTAGCAGAACTACCAGACTCCAACTTGTATCGCTGTGATGGAATAACCCAGAACCGTGCACAGAGTTAATACCTAGTGGTTTACTTACTTTTATTCGACCATGAACCGTTTCTTGCATTTCCCGTTGCATTTCTGAAATTTGCGTTCGCATCTGTTTAAGCGAGACACGGGGCAGCCTCGCAGGCACGTGTTGAACTGTTTCATACACACATCCAAGCACTGCTTGTAGCGGTTGTCAGAAGCACCAGTGGCACCGACACACGATCTCTCCAGCACGGCTGTTGTGACGAGAACCATGATCTGGATCACATTAATAATTGTAATTATTTTCGTGACAGTTCATTGCGCGATTACCAACGAGGAACTGACTGGCTCCGCCAGCATTCCATTGCAACACCGTGGTCATAGTCTGACAAGACATGACGACGCAGCCAAGGAAGTGTAACTCTGGATGCTCTAGGGTCTCGGAGAAAAGATATTTCAAACACAAATTCCTCGAAGATTATTGAAAGGAACATCTGGCTCTGTGGGGTAATCTCGAAAACGCCGTGACAGATGGAAATCAACGGACGACACGGATCATGTGACCACGTTAAGAGGCTGGCATCAATAACTAACTAGCTAACTAACTGTCGAAATAAATACAGTAAGTAAGTAACTGTTTTTAGGACAATAAGTGTACTGGGTTCAAGTATACTCTGTTAAGCATTTGGAACATGAACGAAGACCCTAATATACTGGTAACTGAGTGTAGGTGGCGAATGTGAACCCTAAACCCAGACATCTGATGAATCAGCTGATAAATCAGTTTAGTCCGTTCGGGTAGATGGTCGTTTTTGCAAAACAATTTTGTGTTTAAATTAAACCTAAACATGAAAATAATGTATGATTAATGATACGTCTAAATAACGACTATCGGTCTTCAATGGAGATGAGAATGCGTGATTATCCAGTTATGGCACAGAGATGCATTAAGTCGTTACATTCCCATGCCAATAGACATTAAACAATGACCAATTGGACAAGGCTGAGGATTGTAACCGGGGGTTACCCTCCTCTGTTCTATTAAATAACATAGATGAATACATATTTTTTTTTTTTTTTTTTAAACGGGATGTTGGGTATCCAATGAACTAGATACGTGGTGAATGGTGTTCGTAATATATATTGTAGAATGAAGACATTGTTCGGTTGGCGATCAGTTTCGATAACATTTATATATGTAATCACATAGGGATCGCTACAAGTTAGAAAAAGTATTTGCGACACGATGGTGTTCATCTGAATCCGAGGGGACGACGCTGTATTTAAAAAAAACGTACGGTGTGCCATACGAAAATATGCGCTGAAAATAAAGGAAACACGGGATTGCGAAGTCGTGATGCCGTCCACAGAGCCGCTACTGCTGACCACCCCACACCTCCACAAGCACGTGTCCTTGTTATTAATAACTAATACATGGACATTCAGCAATTATTTCGGATGGTAAACATGTAAAAACAAAATAAGCTATTAAATTGTGCCAGAAACATGTGAAGCCGTATGAGCCAGCACTGCTGCAACCCGACAACCCCACATGCAGCCTAACCCCCCTAACAACTACACAATTGCACTAACACTACGACGTCTCACAGTGTCCTAAGAGCTAGGGTCATTGTTCTGTAGAAGTCCATTGTTCATTGTAATTTGGTGGCCACCAGCATCTCTTTCAGATTCTTGTTCTTTGAGAATGCTGTTATAAACCTTTGCGTGTATATTTCTGGTTACGCGGTTTGAAGCAGTTTATATGTGGCTTTAGCCAGTTTAGCAATTGTTCGTCCCTGGTGGGAGAAGCGAATCACAAAAGGTATAATATCAAAAGAGTCCTCTCTAACATTCAGTCTCCCTGACTGCGTAGTTTTAACTCTTGTAATCCATTTTGATTCACAATTTCGTCTGTAAATGGTTTCCAATGAGGCTACGTCAGAAAATGGCCCTGATTCCAAGATTGTGATTTGCAAATCGGACATTGAATGATCAGCTCCGTTAAAATGCTTGGCCACTTGTGTGTCGTTGTGATGTCGTATGTCCGAGCTGTGATTATTTAGACGTGTTCGGAGTTGATTGCCAGTCTCACCCACGTATCTTGCGGGGCAGGCATTGCAGGTAATTAGGTACACCACGCTGGATGAACCGCAATTGTTGAATTTCCCCTGTGGCGGCCTCCTTGTGTTGTTAATAGGTGTGAAGTCTACAAATACCGTACAGGCTAGACACCTTTTCACCTGACATTTCACGGCTTGTTCTTTCCTGTTCTGATTTTTAATGTCCGCTAGGGTAGTGCTTGTAATGTGCCTTAAAAACGCGATGTATCATTCCTTTGCCTCAGGCTATGAAAAAGTGTTTGTACGGCTTCCTCAAAGTCTGATTTATTGTTGCAAATCCTGTGAAATCATAATAGTTGCGACTTGAATACCAGAGAAGGTAACACGATTTAACAAGATTTAACAAGATTGTTATCCAGAAAATTAACTCTAGATGGCAGGTGGACAAGGAAGCCTTTTGGCTTATCGAGAGTCCAATACTTTTTATTTACGTGTATCCCGCCCTTTAATGGTATGTGTCGATTTTATTTTTAAACATATTCACGCTACTAGCTCCAACACAATCAGGAGATAATCTGTTCCATTAATTTAGAGTCTTTTGTGAGAATGAGAACTTTCTTATATATAATCTACATTGCTCCTTTACTAATGTAACTCCATGTCCTCTGGTCCTTCTATTTTTCTTAACTGAAAAAATATATTTCTATCAATATTTTCATAACCATTCAATAATTTAAACACTTCTATCTGATCTCCTCTCAATCTCCTGGTGTCTAGTGTTGTTAAACCTCATTTTTAAGGCGTATTTTGTAACTAAGATCCCTTCCTGCAATTTGGCCTCCACGCTTGAATACAATATTGTAAATGAAGCCTAACTATTGTTTTGTACAGCGGTATTATTAGCTCTTTTTCCTTATACGTTATGTTTCGCCTAATTAATCCAAAGATTTGATTTCCCTTTGAAGCGGCAAAACCGCACTGCTCTGAAACCTTCATATCAGCACTAATGGTTAACCCTAAGTCCTTTTCCTTTACAGTAGTACTTAGTACAGAACCTCCCATTGTATATTGTACATCTTCGTTCCCATGGGCTGTGTGGAGGCATTTACATTTCCCAAAATTGAACAGCGTTTGCCATTTTTCAGACTATTTTATAAATCTGTCAAGATCAACTTGTAAATGCTGTCTATCTTCATCACATTTAATCCTTCTAAAAAAATTGTATCATCCGCAAATTTCAACACCTTGCTTGTTATATCATCGTCCAAATTGTTGATATCTATATTAAGAGTTATATAGGTCCCACTACTGATCCCTGTGGTACCCCACTCAAAACTGATTTCCAGTTTTAAGCCTCCCCATCAACCACTACCCGTTGTCTTCTGTCAATTAGCCATTTTTTTATCCAGTTAATTAAACCATTTCTTATGTTTAAGTCTTCAGTTTAAGCAGTAATCTTTGATGTGGCACTTTGTCGAAAGCTTACTGAATATCTAAGTAGATGATATCTACTGGTGATCTCTCGTCTACCCACTTAATGATATCTTCCAAAAAACATAAAATATTTGTTAAGCAAGACCTCCCTTTTAGAAACCCATGTTGAGATGGGTTTAATAAGTTATGTTTAACAAGAAAATCCACCATGTGATCTTTAAGTACCCTTTCTAATAATTTGCAAATCCCTGACGTTAAACTCACTGGTTTGTAGTTCTCTGACTTGTTTTTGGAACCTTTTTTAAAAATACGGTATAATATTTGCTTCTTTCCATTCTAAAGGAACCACTCCCTCTTCTAATGACAAGTTGAAAACTGTCGCAAGTGGTATGCTAATTTGTTCTACAATTTCCAATAGTAGTTTGGGCGGAATCCTATCCACTCCAGGGGATTTATTATCCCTCATAGCCCTAAGTTTCTTAGCTACCATTTCCGGGGTTACAATTAACTGTCCTAAATAGTATGATTCTGCCCCTCGAACTTAGCCTCAGGTACTGGCAGTGAACGAATATCTTCCCTGGTAAACAATGAACTAAAATACTTATTCAGGCCTTCTGACATTAAGAATCCCTCTGATATTATATTTCCACCACTATCTTCTAAAGGACCGACCTTATCCTGAACTTTCTGTTTGCTCCGAACATATGCATAAAACCTCTTGCTGTCTTGTTTTATATTACAAGTTAATTTTTGTTCGTAGCTTCTCTTCGAATTTCGAATTTTAGTTATAGCTTGGTTTACTGCTTCTTTATAAATATAGGTATGTTTCGGATGGAACGAGTCTTTGTACAATAGTTCATGTGTGTCTGTTGGTTTAAAGCAAACCTTGCTGTCAAGGTTTTACGTAATTTTGCTGGCTATTTAGTATGTCGAAGAAAACTAGGAATTCATCATTCCCATGTGTCAAGATTCCGAAGAAATCGTCAAATATCGTAAATAGATTAATGGTATTTTGTTGCATTTCTTTAGTGCTTGTTTCTCCCACTCAGCCATAAAAAGATTCCCCATTGTAATGCCGAAAATTTGAAGGTACCAATTTGATCCGAATAAAAATTCGTTGTGTTCTAAGGAAATTTTAAGTAGTTCTAAAATCTCTGCGTCTGGGCGGTCAAAATCCGAGTTTCGTAAAAAGCCTGTCTTAGTGCTTCAGTCCCTGAAATATTGTCAACATTGGTGTACATGCTTTCTACATCCATGGGAATTTCGATTCTAGTCACTTTATCAATGAAGTCTGTAGTGTTTTTGACATACTAAGCATGTGTTACTGCCAATGACTCTAAATTATTCAATATACTCAGCTATTTTATATGATTCGCTGTTGCAATCGGATATGATCGGTCGTCCTGGAGGCATTTGAGGTTAAAGCCATATATTTTTAGCCTTATGAATCTTGGGTAATAGATAGAGCAGACGTGGTCGAGGTGTATCCGGTGGATCTAAATAATCTCATTGCTTCTTGGATATGTAACCTGTTTGTCGTAGTCTGTCTAGTGTTGCCGAAATGCGGACTGCGGCTTGTGGATAGACCGGTATGTCTAGTTTAGTACAATGTTTTTTGTTTGCAAGCTGTCGATTCGCCTCTGCAACAGTTTTCTTTAGACATGATTACTGTGGCCGAGCCTTTATTAGCATATTTAATAATAATAGATGGGTTTCTCTTGAGTGCCGAAATCGACGCCAGTTGCGACTCTGACAAATTACCAACACTGTTCCGGTGTTTGTTAGTTAACGAACTAAAATCTTTCAGTTGTTCCAATTTAGAGTTAATGTCCTCGTTGAGGCAGGGCGAATTCCAGGTTGATTTTGTTGTAACGTTCTCTTTTAATTTATTTGACTTCGTTCCGTGAAAAATATCGTAGTTGGACATGTCTAGCAAAACGGGCCTTGGACATCTCGTACTTGGAGGCACGAGTATTTCTCAATGTCGAAAGGATTGAATTTAGCGTGATGAGGTAGTGGACGTGATCAATCACTCCTACCTGTTTAGCCCAATATCGATTTAGGGTTTGAATCCGTTTGATGATACCTGAATTCGGTCTAGCTGGCCTGATGAAATGGTTCAACTCAGCTATTTTATGCAAGAAGGCTTTAAAAGGAGAGCCTTCTGCTTGTTTACTCATGATCATCTGTAGCAACTGGGAAAGAAGTTTAGCCAAGTTGATATTGCTACCAGCCTGGCCGTCTACCTTATTCCGAGTGCCCTTGTAGTGGCGATTATAAGCCATACGAATTTCAAATTCGATTTCTCTCTCAATTTACCGACCGGTTTCGACTGAATAGTCTTTATCAAGGTAATTTGAATTCCTACGCCGTGACAGGTGTAACCCAGTGGTCGACATGGATCTTGTCACCACGTTACGTGGCTGACATCAACAACGAACTAGCTAGCTAACTGTTTAAATAAATAAATACTGTAATTAATTAATTAATTGAGTGCGTAAGTAAGTGAGTAAGTGAGTGAGTGAGTGAGTGAGTGAGTGAGTGAGTGAGTGAGTGAGTGAGTGAGTGAGTAAGTAAGTGAGTGTTAAGTATGTAAGCAAGTAAGCAAATGTTCTTTATTGTATGTGTCCATCTCGTCATTACTGATTTTTTTAGAAAGTTTCCAGCCAGATAAACATCCTTACTATTGAACATAATGTTATATAACTATTATGTTTGTCTTAGGGCCGGTCATTTGTCGGAATGTTTCTCGGAATTGCAGAATGAAGTTTTAGATCAGCTTAGCTACAGTACTATTTACGTAGTTGATTCATATCGGACCGATAAAGTCAATATCATCAGACACGACACGAGGTCACAGTGTCACGCGGAGTGTCAGAACGATGACGCCATTGACATAGCTATTTCGGTTCAGTGACGCATGCATTTGATAAATATATGTAAAGTGTAGTTCCCTATGCAAAGTATTCATCACATGGTTCTGGGCTATATATGGTTGACCTGCTGGCGCGTTCTACTTCAATGTAATATGGAGGAAGTTCAGGAATCAAAGAAACAGTGTCACTGAATGATTCTTTTTGGCAGTTGCGTCATTCCAGAAAAAAGTAACACACAATAGTATAATTATTATGTGAAGATTTAATACTAACACAATATCATAGATCTACTAATATCAACCAACCATATCGTCCGGACAGCAGAATAAATGTAAATACATATGACTACACGATAACATAATAACCGATTTATTAACACTGTGGTTAACAAACAATGTACATATATCACTATAATTTTATTTTCTGAAAGTTCAAGAATACTTGGGTTTAGCGGATTACCTGCAATTGAAATATATGTCATAAGGTATAAGGCAACTGCATATCCAGCAAATCTGTGCTATCCTAACTACTGAAATTTCATTACCTTTTTCTATAGTATTTCTCGATTCCTCACTGTCGTAATTAGACACATATCCAGTCATTCCATATAATATTATATATTTGTTTGTAAACTCGTTAATACATTTAGATTAATTAACACAACGGCAAATACAAATTACAATGGCAGGTGTGTGGCATATATTGAAGTCAATATCTGTTCAACCATAACCGCACTTGCAGTTTGACATTCCTTGAATAAACAACCCATATATATATATATATATATATATGGCTTTGAATTTCAGTTATATACACATACTAAGTTGATACGATAAGTATGCTATTCGTTGAGACATCGGACGGCCATTTTGGAAACGTTTGATCCGAGTTTAACTTATTGATGACATATTGTTGACCTGGGTGACCTAGGTTTGGTCAGGTGACCCGGGTCGGACTCTTGTTTCTAAGCTGCGGCAATATGGTCCAAAGAACAACAGTGCAACATTGGTATGTCAATCCACAACGTCGCGGCCTTTGTTATAAACCGTCTGACTGTTGCACGACTGTTCGTTTTCCGTGATTGCTATTAAAATGTATTGATGTTATATTTTCATCTCTTATGAAGAGACGTCCTTCTTTGTCACTAATATCATAGTTTTCTAGCGTATATCCCAGTCATTAAAACAGTTTTAAATGATATGGTTTATAATAAACATAACCTTTCTCACGTACACATATACACCATCACCCAGGCCAACAATCGCACTCGCACCTACACCCACATATACGTACGCACGAAAACACGTGCGCATTCAAACGCACACACACACACACACACACACACACACACACACACACACACACACACACACACACACACACACACATGCATTATATATACACACACACACACACACACACACACACACACACACACACACACACACACACACACACACGCACACACGCATACATACACTCACCCAAATACATGCACGCACGCACGCGCACACGCGTGCACACACTCCACAGTTCCATATGTATATATATATATATATATACATATATATATATATATATATATATATATATATATATAAATCATGGGAACAATATCACAACATAACAGAAATGTACTTACGATGCCGAAATACATGTTGCATGGACCACCTGCGTTCTGTTCTCCTAGGAATGCGCTTAGAAACTACAGGGAAAACCGGACGTCTGCTTGGCTAATTATACTGCGACGTTTCGTAGTCACGAGTG
>CM034536.1:4356892-4389392 GCA_020002185.1 Paraescarpia echinospica | reverse complement strand
ATATAATTTTCCTGTTGCCCCTGTACAAGATTATCATGTACTCCACGCTGCTCACGGGCGAGCAGATGAGCCTTGTCCTTGACCCACTGCGTGCGTTTACGGTTTTGTCTTGTCTTTTCCGTTCTTCTGCGCTGCCACAGCGACGTCAATGCTACCATGGATAATACTAGATCTCTTGTTGACTCCATCTTATCCTGTGGTTATCAAATCGGTAATTGTAGTGACAATTTTTTTCTTTCTCAAAGCGGCAAACAGACGTGTAGAAAAGACGAAACACTACGGCGTTCTATGCAACGGGTAGTCGGCGGGGTACTCACTATATTTCATAGGTGGCGCCACTTTTCGTAGTAGTAATCCTAGCTAACATCAGATGGCAGTAGGGGCTGCGACATGTCGCTACAAAATCGCTCTTGCAGTGTCCGTGCACACCGTTGCGACACGACCTTACAACTTGTCGCCGACCAAGCACATTCCCGACAGGTGTCCGTGTGCCATGTCGGCAATGTTGTTTGGTCACGGGCGGCATTTACGTGTGAGGTGTAAAACAGACCCAGACAATTAATTAATGTTTCAATGGGGAAAAACAAATCTGGGTTTGTGCGGCTGCTAGCTTGTGCTTTGCCTGAATGGCGAGTGTCCATGTTTCCGCGCCGTATGTCATCGCTGGAAGTACGCATGAGTTGTAGACTTGTCTCTTTAAGCAGGTTCCAAAATTACCCTTGAAGATGTCGCAGTGTTTGGCGAATGCTGTCCAGCCAGCGGTAATTCTTCTTTGAATCTCCTTGTCTTGGTTTTTGTCTCTGATATTGTATAGCTGACCCAGATAGTCGCAGCTTTCAACATTCTCTAG
The DNA here is from genome assembly GCA_020002185.1 of Paraescarpia echinospica. Lineage (NCBI taxonomy): Eukaryota > Metazoa > Annelida > Polychaeta > Sabellida > Siboglinidae > Paraescarpia > Paraescarpia echinospica. The sequence goes on along the minus strand of CM034536.1, from coordinate 4,388,542 downwards.
CTGCGTGGTGTTGATATATATTGGTGTGTCATTTTCTACCATCACTTTTGTCCTCGAAATGTTCATCTTCGGACCTTGTTTTTCACTCTGGTTTCCCAGGTCAGTCTTCGGAATATGCTTTCGAGTGTTGCCGTAAACAGCTTGGGCGATATGGTGTCACCTTGTCGTACTCCTCTCTTGATGTTGATCTTGTTGCTCTTTTTGTGTAGGTGGACTGTCACCGAGCTGTTAGAGTAGATGTCTTTCAGGAGTTCGATGTACACATCTTCTATCCCCTGTTCTTGAAGTGATGTCAGTATTGCTTGATTTTGTATAGAGTCGAAAACATTCTCGATGCAAAGCGGGGTATTATATTCCCGACACTTCTCTTTCAGTTGATTAACGATGTGTATGTTGTCTGACGTTGAGTACTTGCTAGATCTCGTTCTTTGTTTTCGTCGAGTGTCTTCTCTAGCCTATTCGCTAGTATCTGTGTGAGTAATTTGTAGATGTTTGATAACAGACATATCGGTCTGTAGTTCTTTTAGTCTTTCTTATTTTCTTTCTTGAAGATTATCACCATCTTTGCGTTCTTCTTTTCTTTCTGTTAAGCATTTAGTATACAGCTTAGCCAGTGTCTTCGAAATGGTATCTTTTCCTGTTTTTAATGTTTCAATGTTTACATGGTCGTTGCCTGATATCTTCCTATTCTTGATATCTCTTAGCGTTGCTTCCACCTCCCATGGTGTTATCTTTGGTACTTCTTTCAGGTCGGTTTGAATTATGGTACTCTGTTCACTGTCGTATAGCTTGGTGTAGAATTCCTCTATTCGTTCCATGATCATATCTTGGTCTTGTATTTCTTTACCTTGCTTGTCTAGAAGTGTAAGACATCTTGTCTCGGCCTAGTGCCTATGTTCTTCTGGCTTTCTTCAGGCTCTTTGATGCCATAATTGATTCTCGTATGATCTCTTGTTTATACATCCAGATGTCCGCATTCGCTTTCTTTTTGATGGTCTTGCATATTTCTGCGTACTTTATTTGTTTTTTACGGTCGCCATTATTCACAATTTCTCGACGTTTCTTCATCGGTACTCGTGTCGGTGACGATATTCTCGTCCAGTTTGATGTTGCTCTCTACAATTATATGGTCACACCCGATGTTGACTTGGTAGATGACAGTCACGTCAGTGACCATGTCTGGCCTGTTTGTTATGATGTAGTAAATTTCGTTCATCGTTTCTCCATTTGGGTTTTTCCACGTCCATCTCCTCCCTGCTTTCTTCGGAAACATGGTATTCATGATTTTGTACTTTCTTGATGTTGCCCATTCTACCAAGGTGTAGCCTCTTTCGTTTCTCACACCTAGGCCAAATTTGCCTGTTGCCTATTCCGAAATGTGTGTTCGTTTCCCTACTTGCGCATTAAAGTTTCCAATCACTATCGTGTAGTGGGTTGGCTTTTCTAAGGTCTCATCAACGTCGTTGTAGAAGTTGTTTGTGTTTTCGTCTGTTAGTGCTTATACTTGTACTATCTTCAGTTTGTAGCGGTTTGTTATGCATATAACAAGTTCTGCTACTCTGGGGCTGATGCTGTTAACCCTCACTGTATTGTGTTTCCATTTCTTGTTTATGAGAAAGCCTACTCCTGCTTTGTCGTTGTTCGCCGTGGAATGGTATAGTTTGTGGTCGCTTTGTAAGGTAGTGAAGCATTCCTCTCTTCTTTTGACTTCTCAGATCTTGATCACATCCCATACTAACCTAGTTTCCCTAACTTCTTCATCCAGGTCTTGTATCTGTTCATCTTTTAGTCGTGTTCTTACGTTATATGTTGCTATCTTTAGTGTACTTACCTTCCCTCGGCGGCTCTTCTTGATGCAGAGATTGTTAGCACCCCCTGACCGTAGCCGTAGTTGACCCGAATCGCCTCCTTGGTCATAGACGTACTATAATATAATAATAATAATACTAATAATGTATTTATTAAGCGCTAAACCCCTCTTAGCGATTCGACGTGCTGTACAATAAAGGAGATGCGTATTAATAAAGCACATACAAAGAAATCACTATGGGTGCAATCTTCGAAGAATGTCCGGAACCACGATAATGCCGATTCAGGCACACCGTACTGGTCATGTAAGAGTTTCAGCAAGTGGTCACGGTCAATCGTGTAAAATGCTGCTGATAAATCAAGCATAACAAACAGCATTGCATGATTCTTGTCGAGAGTACCAGCCACATCATGCTGGGCACGCAATAGAGCAGTCTCCGTACTGTGAAGCTCTTAAATGCTAATTGATATTCTTCATGCAGTCCGTTTATTGTGAGATGATCAATTATACGAGGATCTGCAACTTTCTGTAGGACTTTGCCGATGAATGCTATGTTGGGGATCGGTCTGTAGTTTTTCACCAGGTCTTTGTCGAGTGTTCGGAAATAGTCCTTGCTTGAAGCTTCTGTTCACTGTTGCTACCAGATAGGGAATGTGGATATGTAGTACTTTCTTCAGGAGATTGGTTGAGCAGGAATCGAGACTGCATGTCTTTGACCGGCACAGTATGATGATGTTCCTAGTTTCCTCTTCAATAGTAGGTAGCAATCGGTTGAGTTCGAACGATACAAGTTGGCTAACAGCATCAATGATGTGACCAGAATAGTATTCTTCATTGATCAGCTTTTCGTGGATCCCCATTCTAATTCTTTGTGTTTTCAAGCAAAGTAGGTAGATAAGTCTTTGCACGGTGTTTCAGTGTTGGCGGATTGTGAAGGAATCATGCCCGGTTGCATCAGCATGGTGTTGGCCACACGAAAACATGTCCACTGGTCGAGTGATGACAATGCTGACTCATAATATTAAAAATGTGGCTCCAAATGTTTTCTTTACGACAAAAACGTAATTACGCGACTAACCTCCGTCAAGCGTTTCCAACGAAATGTTGTTTACATACTGCATTACATTACAAGGGTAGTCTACTAAATCAGTCTTCCCCATTACATTACAAGCGTACCATGACATCTGCTAAGTCAATCTTCCCTAGTACGTTACAAGGGTAGCATGACATCTGCTAAGTCAGACTTCCCCATTATATTACAAGGGTAGCATGACATCTGCTAAGTCAATCTTCCCCATTACATTACAAGGGTTGCATGACATCTGCTAAGTCAATCTTCCCCATTACATTACAAGGGTAACACGACATCTGCTAAGTCAATCTTCCCCATTACGTTACAAGGGTAGCACGGCATATGGTAAGTCAATCTTCTCCATATGCAGTTTTCCAAAAACAACTTTGCTCTATAATTTTGTCATTGAACAATATGTCTGATTGTGGGCATGTGTGTCTATTTAGTTAAATGCCTTGCCAATTAACGTTTACTACTCATGCGACAGTAATTGAACATCAACATATGTGACATCTCATTTCGGCACGCATGTCCACCTTGGAAGGTGAACAACTGGGCCCGGTTTCACGAAGCCTTTTTAAACTTATCTCTGGTACTTCTTTCCGTTTGCGTAAATTCCCATGTTCGCTTATGTCAAGACGTGTAAAACAATAATAAAACAACGAAAACAACATAAGATGAAGTAAGAATCTTACAGTTTTCTGTTAGATTTATTTCTTTAAAATCTACAACGTTTAGCGTGTCGTAGAATCTACCAGTTTATACGATAGTTATGTGTATGTCCATCTGTAACTGGGAACTTGGACCCCGGAACAACGGTATCATGAGCAAGCCTGTTGAAAGATGTCACGATCTGAAATTAGTTGCATTTTGATGTCTATTTCAACTGCTGCTGCTGCTGCTGGTAGTGGTGGTGGTGGTAGTGGTGGTGGTGGTGGTGGTGGTGTTAGTGTAGCTGTAAGGTGGTAGTGTAGCTGTAAGGTGGTAGTGTAGCTGTAAGGTGTTAGTGTAGCTGTAAGGTGGTAGTGGAAGCTGCGCGAAGTAGCGGAAATAAATGTGATACATCGGGACGATACAATAATTATTTGTTTCCTTGTTTGTATGTATGTATGTATGTATGTATGTATGTATATATATGTGTGTATGTGTGTATGTGTGTATGTGTGGTGTGTATGTCGGTATGTGTGTATGTGTGTATGTATGTATGTATGTATGTATGTATGTATGTATGTATGCATGTTTATATTTATGTATGTATGTATGTATGTGTGTATGTATGTATGTATGTATGTATGTATATGTGTGTATGTGTGTATGTGTGTATGTGTGTATGTGTGTATGTGTGTATGTGTGGTGTGTATGTCGGTATGTGTGTATGTATGTATATGTGTGTATGTGTGTAATTATGTATGTGTGTATGTGTGTATGTATGTATGTACATATATAAAAAATAATAATAATATATATAAAAATATATCATATAAAAAATATATGTAAATGTAATGCATGTATGTGTAATGTATGTATGTATGTATATGTATGCATGTTTATATTTATGTATGTATGTATGTATGTATGTGTGTATGTATGTATGTATGTATGTGTGTATGTATGTATGTGTGTATGTGTGTATGTGTGTATGCATGTATGTATGTATGTATGTGTGTATGTGTGTATGTGTGTATGCATGTATGTATGTATGTATGTATGTATGTATGTATGTATGTGTGTGTATGTATGTATGTATGTATGTATGTATGCATGCATCCATGCATGCATGCATGTATGCACGCATGCAAGCATGTACCCATGTACGTTAGTTCTGCAATTACAAAGCTATGATCTTCGTGCTAAGGCAGATCCAAGAGAAGTGCAGGGAGCATAACACGGGCCTGTGCGCGCGAGGCTTTCGTTGACTTGACTAAAGCCTTTGATACAGTCAGCCGAAGTGGACTATGGAGAATCCTGTTAAAGTTTGGATGCTCTCAACATTTCTTTAAAATCACCCAGCAGCTTCACGAAGGCCAAATTGGGTAAGTGAAATGTAAAGATGATCTAATCGATGCCTTCCCCACCGACAACGGTGTCAAACAAGGATGTGTGCTGGCCCCAACTCCCTTTGCGATCTTCTTCAGTTTAATCTACGTGAAGCCAAGGAGGACCCTACAGTAGGCATCTACATCAGGTTCCGAACGGATGGGAATGTACTCAATCTCTGCAAACTCCTTTGGAAAACCAAGGCCATTGCAGAAATTATCTTGGAGCTGCTGTTTGCAGATTACTATACACTCTTGGCAAAGACTGAAAAAGCTCTTCAGGCAGTGGATAACCGCTTCGCTGAAGTCGCTACAGCTTTTGGTGTAAGCATCAGCCTAACGAAATCAGAGGTCCTGCACAAGAAACCACCCCATGAAGCCTACAATCCACCTCCAGGTCAAGATTGATGGACATCCCCTCAACACAGTTTAATAGTTCAGATTCTTTGGAAGTGTCATCTGAAATTAAGCAACAGCAGCCAAAAATGTGTATAAACGCAGAAATGTGTATGGCAGAACCACTCGCTCTGTCTGTCAAATAATAATAATACATTTATTCGTACTAAAAATGTACAATTCGACTAAATCAATGTATATAAGTTACTGTGTATATAAAACAGTAAACAATGAGCGGAGGTCGTCAATGGCTAAAAAAGAAGAGCTACCCGCATTATCCATATTATGTAATACATCTTTTGCAAATGAGACTCTACATGCTAGTTCATCATCCAGCCCCTCCTGGTAGTGGTCTTGAATCATACCATAAAACTGATTAGACTTCATTCGAAAGAATGTCATGGCATCAAGTTTGTATTTGGACATGATATAGTTAAAACCTTTAGACATGTATGACCCACTATCTTGAAGGGCTAGATGAGAGAGCATTTTCAAACTGGAGTTACTGCATTTCAAGCAACTCTGCATAAATCGTACCATTCGATTCATAATTTGAATTTGAATCGGTAAACAGTCTGCTAAAAGTGGCACCATATTACAATGCGTGCAAACTGGTAGATTAAACAGTTTTCTGATACCTTTGCGCCACGTAGTATAAGACATATCAAGATGTTTGTTTTGTAAGTTCCACAGACATACACCATAGAAAGATGTACAGTACGACATATATAATTGACGTTTTATGTTTATATTACAAAATCCAAAATTAGCAAATAATGCATTTACACGCCATATAAAATCATGACACATATCTTTTACCATAGCCTGATGAGTGTCAGAACCAATAATGTGGCCTAAATGCAACCCTTTTTTTTACTATGTTTCACTTTTAAACCATCAAATTAAAATGGGCAGTCGGTACCACTGCCATATTTAATAAGTTGACATTTTGCCGGGTTGAAAATGATCAATGACATGAGTACCATTGTTCACAGAACTAGTAAATGTATAACAAACATTATGTCCTTCTAAACCAATGCATGGCTTGATTGTTTCACGTTCACATATGTAATTTAGATGTTTCGTAAAGTTAGAAGACACACGATTGAAAGACGTGTTTATATCACCTCCAATAATGAAATTGGAACAGTTCATTATATTACATGTACTCATAATTTCAATCAAAATATTGCAGTACAGATCGTCATTAGATCTGGTATCACATGGCATGTACACATTAAAAAGTAATAATGACATGCTTTGCATAGTTATATTAACTGCACATATTCTATTAGAGTTCATGATGACTGGGGAGACAATACAGTTCAAGGAATGTTTCCACAAAATGGAACATCCACCATATCCTCTGCCATTTAAAAACATAGTATTATCTATTCCAGAAACATAATGAGATAAAATGCTAACATTGTTATCACAAGGTATGTTTTTAATCCTATGAAACTGAGATTCCATTAACCAATGTTCCTGGAGTAAAACAAAATCATGTGTTTTGATGAGCTCTGAGACATATTCAGGCTTACCTGGACCAAAGTGAGGATACTAGCCATATTAAAAATCGTAGATTATGTCGGAAGATAATGAAATCAGAAAGTGTTAAGCGCGTTCTTAAAGCGGAATATACGAATGCTGATGCCTTCTGGCCACACACCGCTGTGAACAGCTTATCACATTCTGTGAAAGGTACTGTTAATTTGAACGACCTGTTTTTAGCCTCATTATGTGACACACACTTAACATTCAACACAGTGAAGCCCTTACTTTCTACATAGGACTTTAAATCATCCGGCTTAACTTCATTAGAGACCCGTGATACAAATATGTCTCTAACCGATTGACCATTTCTGGCTGCCATGAATGTTTCTGAAGCGGTAGCCGTTCCAGTAACTGTTTTTTTAGCCATGCGTATCTCGTTCTTACGCCGAAGGTAGCTAGGAATCTCGAATGAGTCACCTGCGCTCGAGTTGACATCAATGCGACCTTGCGTGTCAACATCGTTCACAACCAGTGCGGCATTGTCATCAACAGTAGTCGAGCCAACGGTTCTTGACTCGCTCGTGACTCGTTATGCTTGCCGACTTCCTACGTTTTCCAGACTGATCGGTGCTGGCCGGTGTTAATTTCACGGTCAGTTTCTTCTGCTGCTTGTCCGTAGCAGTCTTCAGTGTCTCAGCTCACCTGGCGAATATTTGGGCAATCGCACGATATCCTGTGCGTTTAGCACAACACATGGTGGAAAATTCAGAGCGTATATTTTCATTAGCGCTGCCAGGATGTTGTCCGTGTTCGCATCTTCGGAACTTCTTGATGTAGTGTCCACCCTGTGGATCATTTTTTTCAAGAACATCCACGGGCTTATACGCAGCTAAAATTTCACACTTTGTGAAGTGCGATAAAACAACCGTTTTTACTTGCTCCCGTGGTCGCTGGTGGATATGGCCGACTATGTAGGCCAGAACGTAATCATTGATCGTAGTAGCACTGTTGGCAGTCACTGTCATGACTAGTGGGTCATGTGACCCGACTTTACTTGCATCGATATAATCGGTGTCAGCGCTTCGATCGGTCAGCGTGCTTGACCTGGTGGGTTTACCCATTACGTCAGAATGCACTTAAACCCACTTGAAAGTGTCAGTTGAGTATAGCGTCCACTCCAGGGCAATGTCACACTTCCGCGATCCGCTGGCATTCAACGCACTTAAACCCACTTGAAAGTGTCAGTTGCAGACAGCGTCCAGGACAGTGTCACGCTACAGCGGTCAGCTGGCAATCAACGTGGTTGCACAACAATACCCATGCATCACGGACGATAATTTGACCAACAGCATTAAAACGTCTCATAAAGTTTTTTAACGACAGATAAGACTCGATAAAACGTGTTTGCATATGCTGTGTCCACGTACTTGCTGTGTACTGTCAACATTGACACACCGTGTTTCAGTCGTTTCTGGATTTTGCAGGTTATTTCACAGAGCCACATCAATGCAACACATCAAAACGCCACCTAGCGGAATCCAATATAGACGTATAGAAGGTTGTCGTCATCACTACCCTTCTGTATGGGTCTAGGCATGGGTACTCTACATAAGTGCTTCTCTACCTTTTTAAGTTCGCGGTACACTTCATAATTAGGTCGATCCTCGCGGCACACCGAGTCACACTTTACTATGGCACAGTGTAGTATTGTATTGTCACTACACATTAGTCATGGGATGGAATGGTAAATTATCGCTTCCCAGAACATTTTTAACAAACGTATTGCGCACAAAACCACTTAAATCCAAATACCATACGAAACATGAATTATTATGAATTGTATTTTTTAAATAATAAATCTTAATTACCATTCAATATTTGAAGCAGATTATTTTCAAACGTAATCTCAAATAATTATTAAAATCGCATGTTAGGTAAATAATGTAGGCCTACAGGCCGGGACTTCTATTTAGCACTAGTAAGAAACGTGCGCCAGTCTTGTGGAACAGAGACGATAAATGTTGGGCTCTATGCTGGAAAGAGCTACACGAAGACCTGATTCAGGCTCTTTAGACATGACCTCTACTTGGTCTTGATAACTGTTAATGTCAAGATGCTGACCTCACACAATGGAGCACACCAATGGTTGGATACTCATTTTTCACCTGCACCCAAAATGTGTCCAGGAGCACACCAGATAACGTATGTTTGAGGGTGCGATCGCTCCTGTGGTCTACCATTTCGTCTCGAATGTTCAGAGGAAGCTCCTCAGCAGAAGACATTGCAGGTGCCGCGATAGGGTCACGAACCCAGTCATACTGTTCAGTGCTGGTCAACTAGAAATAATGTTGAAACTTGTCATGACGCATGCTTAGATGTTCTGCTATCACTTTCAGCAGTTTCTTTTTAGGATGTGTGTTATTCGTCTGTTTAAACATGTCCAGTGAGCCATGTCCTAGTTCCTAGTACACCAAACATAAATGAAATCATATGTGAGATTAATGGTGAATAAAGGAAACAACTCACCCAACACACACACACACACACACACACACACACACACACACACACACACACACACACACACACACACACACACACACACACACACACACACACACACACACACACACACACACACACACACACACACACACACACACACACACACACACACACACACACACACACACACACACACACATCTCTGGCCGTCTTATCTACCTCTCAAGATACGCATAATAGAACGCCGTCATCATGTTTATAAAACCATACAATTTAGAATAGAAAGTGTCTACAAATGTAGCTTGATATTAATGCAATACAATAACAAGTAAATCTTACTTTTTATTTTAATTACCAGAAATGTAGCGGCACCCTGGGGAGGTTGTCGCAATTGAGAAGCACTGATCTACAGAACGCAAGTACAACTGCGTGAACGGTTCCACCAGCGATGTCAGCGCTCTATCACGGGACTGCATTGGCAGGACTATGTTTACAACCATGAGGTCCTGGAAAAGGCAAACCTCCAGAGCATCGAAGCCATGTTGAAGCTCAGGCAGCTGCGCTGGGCAGGCCACGTCTCGCGCAAGGACGACAAAGAATAATGCCAAAAGTAGTATTTTTATCAGGGCAAGCGAGACTGGGGAACGCGGGCGCTACAAGGACCTGCTGAGTCGGCAACTCACCCAGACAAATATTGACCACAAAGGTTGGGGTAGCTAGCAGCAGACAGAAATAACTGGAGAGCGACTACCAGGAGAGCAGCCCAGGACTTTGAACATTCGAGAAGAGAAGTAGATGAGGAGAAGCGTAGGCAAAGGAAAGAATCTGCAGATCAGGCAACGTCAGGCCAGCTATACATTTGCCCAACCTGCTCCAGAGCCTGCAAGTCCAAAATAGGTCTCTACAGCCACTAGCAGGCAGGCATGTCGCCGTCCCCAGGGACAGAGATCTTCTGATCTTCAGAAGCGAAGAATCTGCCATCATCATTATGTACGTATGTACGCATGTGCGTATGTATGTATGTATGCACATAAGTACGTACGCATGTGCGTATGTATGTATGCACATACGTACGTACGTACGTACGTACGCATGTACGTATGTATGTATGTATGTATGTATGTATGTATGTATGTATGTAAATATGTACGTATATTTATATACGTATGTATGTTAGTACATATGTACGAATGTACGTATGTCGTATGTGTGTATGTACGTGTCTTTTATCCTGACTAGGGAGAAACACAACATAACTGCTGAAAGACATTGACTAACCATACCAAATGGATGGCCATGATCGCTGACATTTGCATCAGACACGGCAGCTAGGCAAAAAAACCATTCGAGTAAAATAAAAAAGTAAGTTCCTATATAGCGCGGTATCCAGTCCTTTGAACTCCTCAAATTGCGCTACAATTTGCTCCTCGGCAGACCTGTTCAAACGAACACCGTATCGACTTCTCTGGGAAGCACTCAGCCACGCTGCCATTGCAGCGCGAAGATCATATACACAAATAATCACCAATATATAAATATTGCCTGGTACTTATTCATGCAGCTGAGTGAACTGGAGCAATGGCGAATGAAGGAACATTCACGATATTCGTAACAATAACAAGAGGGTTAGAATGGTGAATATATCGATTGAGAATTCGACGCTCTAAACATTGTTATATTATGAAACGCATACACAGTACGTGTACTTAACCTTTAAACCGAGTGTATGTGCTGGAATAGCTTCGGGTTTAGCTGGCGCATGTACACAGCACTTGTTAATAAATCAGGTCTCACATAAGCAAATAGTACAGACACCAGGGCTTGAAAGCGCCAAACACGTGACCTGGTTAGTGCACATGTCATATCACGGTGTACTCTTGAACTGGTCAGCATAACTGGATATAAGGATACTTATTCAAGGAAACATCGATGGAAACAATGGCATGACGAAGGAATATAATTAGCGAGTGAGGCAGATTGCCAAATTTAAACAAATAATATTAATGTATGCGTGCCAACGTATGGAAATAGTCGTTCTTTCTGAGAATACACTATTTGAATATAGGATACCACGACAATATCGCTGTAAAATAAATTCCCCGTGCCAATATTCCTTTTCAATTTAATTAATCAATTAAACAACGTAGTGTCGGTTGCTACAACCTGGACATTACATTATATATATATATATATTGTAACTTAAATACATAAATAAATAATAACAAGTAACATTATAATATAAGTGATATTGTAATGCTATGTTTTTGTTGTAAATCAGTTCTAGCAGTCAGCACAATTAGTTCCAGTTGTAACTCTGAGGGAGTTCTTTTCAAATATATATCATATCACAAAACCTTACTTTTGCAAGTTTAAATTAATAATTTCAATCAGTTGAAACATCAACATGTCTCAAACTATTTATATTTTATCCAGCCTAATCTCATCCTCTAGAGGTAACTAGAAGATAAACACTACAGCCATAATACACCGCACATTACACATGGTTCACATGATACTCTATTACACGGCATAGCACTTAGAGTCCACATAACACATGGTTCACATGATACTCTATTACACGGCATAGCACTTAGAGTCCACATAACACATGGTTCACATGATACTCTATTACACGGCATAGCACTTAGAGTCCACATAACACATGGTTCACATGATACTCTGTTACACGGCATAGCACCTAGAGTCCACATAACACATGGTTCACATGATACTCTATTACACGGCATAGCACTTAGAGTCCACATAACACATGGTTCACATGATACTCTATTACATGGCATAGCACTTAGAGTCCACATAACACATGGTTCACATGATACTCTATTACATGGCATAGCACTTAGAATCCACATAACACATGGTTCACATGATACTCTATTACATGGCATAGCACTTAGAGTCCACATAACACAGCACATGGTTAGTTATATAGAGTTCCATGTTGAATGCATTCCCAGGAGGTAATCCATGTGGTTTCGCGTATACAACACCGCCTTAAATGTCCCAATGCTCTCGCTTCAGGCAGCGTTCTTCTTGCGAAATTGTACTGGTGACTCTAATGTAAGTAGAAGACTGCAGTGGACGTCTCTTCATGTGGGATGTGATAAACTTCGGAAGTTGTTGTATCCGACATTTTCCTTCTGGGTAGCTCTTCCTTAAGTTGAAACGGATGATTAGTTCACACCGAAACATTCGTCCTAGGCAATTTTGTTTTTAAATTACTAGTATATTTTATGCAATGTCAACGTGTGATACGTAGGATCAAGATTAAATTAATCAAGTCAAATAAACGACAATTAGGTTAGTGGAAAATCGATAGGTTATTTCATATGTTCACTAATGATAAATTATTTGATTACAATACTTTGTTACCATCGCCATTAGGTGAATCATATAGTTACATATCAAACAGTTGGATCATTTTTAGTGGATGACGAACGAGATATCGACGGAACAATTCTGCACAACAATACGTAATATCGAGTAATACAAAGCAACAAACGTGTGCGCAACAACATGGTATTTAAGCTAAAGCCAGGGTATCGACGGAACAATTATGCACAACAATACATAAAATCAAGTAATACAAACCGACAAACGTGTGCGCAACAACATGGTATTTAAACTAAGTCAGGATATCGACGGAACAATTCTGCACAACAATACATAAAATCAAGTAATACAAACCGACAAACGTGTGCGCAACAATATGATATTTAAACTAAAGTCAGGGTACCGACGGAACAATTCTGCACAACAATACGTAATACCAAGTAATACAATACAGCGAAACAGGCGTAATAAAGGAATGAGAATGAAAACAAACAAATGAGAACTAACATCAATGCCAGCCTCACCCCCCGCCATTGAGAGACACAGAGGACAACCACAACACAAGGACAATTGTACTGGCTTCTACTCAAAGTGTAACACTATAAATGGAACAACTAAATAACAAATCTGACGTTTTAGAGTTTATAACTGTGTGCGCTACACGTTGAAGCTTCGTTGAACCATGCGAAGTGTGCCGTAACTTGGCAGACGTATGTGGAGAATGCACGAGCATTTGTTAAATAACGAACGGTCTCATGTTAATGCTTAGTTACTTACTTGGTAACATTTATTCGATAGTGTATTTTTTCCTGCATTTTTCAGTGCATTTCTCCATTTTGCGTTTGCATCGTTCCATGCGACTATCGGAACAACCCCTCATGCATAGGCTGAACTGTCTTCTGCATTCATTCGTGCATATCCGGAAAAGGTGGAGTGTATACTTTTTGCTACCGGAAGTTGAACTGGCCAGCAGGGTTGTTGCAAAAAGGATCATAAACTGAAAGAATGTGTACGTTAGGACCAACGCGTTCTAAACTAAACACCATATTGTATCTCTTTGCTATTTTGGTCAATGGTTCTTATACGTTTACATGATATATACAATGTATTTTGATTATTCGCATTGCATTCGCTACAAGGTTCATAACGTCGATGACATATCCGACGTCTTGATAAACGGACAGGTAAACCAACTTTTCCACGTAGAATGTTTGTGATGTATATTGTAATGCAGTAGCACTTATAATCGTTAATAACATAAACATTTATGAACATGTATATTTGTAAACAGTTAATCATCGTCGTTGACTGTGCTGCAGGGAATAACCTAACAGTGTCTTATATACCCTTCAAAGAAACGTAATTGGCTTGACACAAACATGGTATCAAGTATGGCATTTAATATATGATAGACATGTCATAAAAGCAAGTCAAACAACACCATCCTTAAATAAAAGGTAATTCCTTGGAAATAATGTTTACTTTGGCAGATACAATATTGTGTTTGGGCATTGATAGGCATTATACCACATAGTTGTGGAGCCATGCATATTGAGAACAGTCTATCAATGTATATAATAATCGATGTGTATGTGTGTGAGCGTGTGTGTGAGCGTGTGCGTGTGCGTGTGCGTGTGCGTGTGCGCTTGCGAGTGCACGTGCATAAGCGTGTATATGTGCATTTCTGTGTGCGCTTACTTGGGCACTTGTGTGCATGAATGACTGCATACGTGTGAACGCGGACGAGTAAATTGAAACACCAGTCAGACCAACCCGTCATTAATTACGTATAACATTATTATGTTTGAAACAATGATTTGCTACCAAGGCAAGTCTGCCGATTTTACCAGAAGTTTGCTTTATAGAAAATACCCAAAACTATACAATGAGTGACCTGACCTGCAGAACGACGTGCTATGCATCAGCAACGAATTATCGCTGTATTTGAGGTATTTGTACCAACAAAAGTTAGCAAAGTTTATATTCCCAAAGGCGCAGTTATTAAATTACTGAAACGACAATGTCATTAACGTCCGATGGCAACGTAGAAAGAATCGACGTAGTATAGTAAACATGTACTTACGATGATGTTTAATCTCATCATGCTTCGACAACCTGCTTTCTGTTCCCCTTACCCCTTACAATGCACACGTATGCGGCAGTAAATGATGACACGTTTGCTTGCCCATATCTGTATTCACCGTGTCGTTGTAACAAGTGTAATGTCAATATTTCTTCAGCATTAACGGCGTTATGTAAACATGCCCACATATCGGTTTGAATACAATGCTGCACGTAATGCACTACAATCATAACAATGCCTTATTAGAATAGTTCAGTGTACATTGTAGAGGGGAGAGGATCAAAATCAAAAGTCGACTTGTTGTTTGCTGTTGAACATGTGATTTATAATACTGTATTGTGGAGATAACGCGTAGATGTATTATTTCGTTGGACACGACCCCTTGATGGATATTGACGGAGGAGGTGTATACTGTCCTAGGACCAAATAAAATATCCATCCTCCGGTTGGCGTTAGACATATTATACAGAAATTCAGAAAACTGTATGCCAATGTATTCATACCGATACGTCTGGCTAATGACAGATACGAACCATAAATGCAATACAAAATAATGCGCTGACAGTTTGGCGCCCGAGGTTCTCACATTCGCTTGGACTATAATTGTTATATTAACTTTGGGACACGTGATAAAAGGTAAATTCTTATATAGCGCAGTATCCAGTCTTAAGGACAGCTCAAACCGCTGTACACTTTACTCCCTGATAGATCTGTTCAATCGAACACTCTTTCCATTTCTCTGGGAAGCAATCAACTACGCTCCAATTAATGCGCGAAGACTATTGGTCTAATATCCGCCAACGTCTATGGCCAGGTACTTATTCATATAGCTAAGTGAATTGGAGCAACGTGGAGTGAACGAAATTGCCCAAGATTCGAAACGGCAGCACAGAATTCAACCCAGGTTCTCTCGATTGAGAGTCGGATGCTCTAGGCCTGCGCCGCTGCGCTCCGTTTCAAAGAAGACAAACATTAGAAGACGAAGTGGTAACATTGTAAAAGCTAATGAAGAAATATATTCTATTTCCAAACATCTCCAAGTATGAGCTCAAGAATATTTGAAATTATAATAACTTATTGTTAATGTATAATAGGAGCTTGAAATAACAGTTATCAGCATAGACAATTCGGTTATAGTATGACCCGGATTACGTCATTTTGTCAAATCACGACTGGAGGTCGGTATGCTTGGTGCTCTATCAATACGAGAGAGGGCGTAACTGCGTAACGTCCGCCATACTGATCATCACTTATCTCAAATAGTTTTATGTTTATCTTTCTCACGGATGATGTAATGTATAGACCAGTACACGTGTTTCGCCTTTACGTATTTTGTTTATTGTTGTACATACCAATACGGTATTGACTTCGACTAAATACCGTCTAGATATGTTGTGCATAACGCGTTCTGCAGATGGAAGTGTTGGCGTAGCAAGACGTCGACAGCAAACTTGTCACGGGGACGTATCACGGCCTGAAGACAAACTTGGCACGGGGACGTATCACGGCCTGAAGACAAACTTGGCACGGGGACGTATCACGGCCTGAAGACAAACAGTTATCGTTGTGATGATAATGTTGATGGTAATGTTGTGTATGTGTGTGTGCGTGAACGTGCGCGCGTGCGTGCGTGTGTGCGTGTTTCTTTGTGTGCTTGCGTGCGTGTGTGCGTGTGTGTTTATGTGCGTGCGGGCGGGCGTGCGTGCATTAATGCATACATGCATACATGCAACCAAATTCGTACCGGACGATCGATGTTTTCTACAACTGTTTCGATTCACGTAAACCGTCAGTCAGTAGATCGATTGGGGTCGTTTAGTTACGTACCAGACCGATGCCAGACCAATATTTCTCGAAATAAAAAATAATTACTCACTTTCAAATCAAAATTTTCCAGCCTACCCAACAGTTTGCATGGAAAATGCAAACAAATAAGTAAATATATACAAGTACCCTAAAATTTAAAACTAATCCGGTCATGGAGCAGTTCCCAATTCCGCACGCTCCCGTGACTGCAGTTCGAGGTTCATGACACAATGTCCTCATCTACCGCCTTCAAATCTTGAAAAGGGAACGAAGTACCGTATTTTGTGAGGAAGGCCTATTATCTAGCACATTTGCAAACTAAAGCAATAATGGCGGGCGGAGATGGGAAGGTCTTCCTACTGGTGGTAATAAGGAGGCTGACAATCAAATAGAAAAGATGGTGTTCCTGGATATGCTGACTAGCGCGGTATTTGTCTGTGAAACTGTACTTTGAAGACTTCAATATGTAGTCATTTGAAAACGGTACTAATTTTTGCAATGTTCGCACTTTCGTCGACATAAGCCAGAATACGAATTGGCTACATCAGATGAATGCGAGATTAACAGTTTACGACAAATGTCGTCTGAAGTTACAATTCTGTGTGATATTCGAATTCACGCAATATTAAAATGGCATAAATTGCACGTTTTGTATGCACGATATATCGTGGGCAAGCGGCACAAAAAGGAAAAATCGGTGTCACTGGGGATTCTTGACGACCCATTAAAAATGGCTTGGCGACCCAGTTTTAGGTCGCGACCCATGGGTTAAGTAAGAACTGTTGGACTAAGCCCTTGTTTGTCGGTGTGTAAATTGGGAGTAATGAAGTCAAGAGTTCGTAACCCCTTTATCCCAGTTTTCCACTTATATTGCACACGAAACAAACAATTACAAAACAAAAACAAGGCAAAATAAATTACTGGTATACCCATCATGACATAAATGACTGGTATACCCATCATGACATAAATGACTGGTATACCCATCATGACATAATCAAGAATCGTTCAGATGTGTAAACCTTTTGACTTGCTTGGAATATTGTTTCTTGCATTTGTCGGTGCATTTATTCAGTTTGCGTTCGCATCGACCTATGTGAGAGACGAGACATCCACCCACGCACAGGTAAAACTGCTTCGTGCACACGTTCGTGCCTATCCGCAACAGGTGAATCTGGGCGGCACCGGAACACGAAGTCGTCAGCAGGGCTGTTGCGAGGAAGAACGTGATCTGAAAATAAGATGGATGTGTCAATTATTAGTCGTTATATCATAACATATTTTGTCTCTCTGAACGTGACCGTCTCAGTTGAAGAAGAATACGTTTGTTTCACTCCATGTACATAATTATTTTATATATCTCTCAAATTCCATGCTGACGATGACGGCGAATGTTACAAAAACATAATTGTCGGTGTCAATGTGCCCACTCCAGTTTTAATTAAATAATTCCAATGTTCCATTAGCCAAGTCTATGTCTCATATATTGTGTAACTTAATTGAGTGATGCTCTTGTACGAATTTATGTGTGTTTTAAACTCATATGTTTAAGTTACACAAAAGGGTTCGTTCTGGTGCTATACACGTAATATAAAACTAACCATTTGCAATTACAATCACTTTTTTAACGTCAGTGGTTTTCTCAGGATGCTGTCTCAAAGTGGAAGATTCTAATGAAATCTCCAATATCCCGAAAGCTGCATTACTGCTCATGGCACGGAGGCGTAACCAATAAGCGAGCAGCAAGCGAAGTTTCCGGCGCGTCAACACTTCCTTCAAACTTAAAGACCGGTTGTTACGACCCACTTAGTAATAAACGAACCATTTTGTAATTCGAACCCATTCTGTAATAACGTCAGGCCCAGTGTGTGTGTGTGTGTGTGTGTGTGTGTGTGTGTGTGTGTGTGTGTGTGTGTGTGTGTGTGTGTGTGTGTGTGTGTGTGTGTGTGTGTGTGTGTGTGTGTTCGTGTATATGATGACGACCGAGGACAAACACTTGAATACACACCTTCTAACCGTGGACATGGTCCCAACCGAGGACGTCCTCGGTTAAAACTAAGAGCATGAGCCCCCTTTTCGATGTTCTGAAAATGCGGCAACAATTCGCGCCAGACCTCGATTATCCATGATATTGCGGACCATGTGTACACACCGTTGCGCCGCTGCGTGCCGACTTTTACTGCCCAGTGTATTCGGACGGTTTGGCGCGTCCTCGATTGTGCAGCGCAATACGGGACAAACCACGTGACCAGACGATCGTATGGTTTTGGCGCCAAACAATGGACGCCAAAGGTATGTTATTCTTATTCACATCTGCAGAGTTATTAATGATTAAAAGCCACGTAATGATAAAAAAATATATATATACACTCGCATAGACTGACTTATCAACGTAAGTAGATTGTATAGTCATCACGTAGCAACAGCAAAGCCAAACCCAAATCGTTGTTCTCGTGTTTGCTTGTAATATCGCTCGTATCAGATTTGACGACCATGCTTTTATTCGCTTCTGTTATCTAGTATATTTGGGTAATCTTGCATACGTGACCGTTATTAATTTGGCTTTATGTTTAATTCTTATATCGTTGTAAATATTCCAAAACGTTTATTCCATCATACTGCATCGCTTTACTTACATAAAGGCAGATAAGATTGCGAAATGTATTTTAGGGCACATGTGTGTTTGTGTTTAAAAAAAAGCGCTACGGAATGCGCCAGTGTACGCCGTTGCCCAGCGGCATACGATAACCGCAGAGGCTTGGTTATTCCTGAGCGCTATTTTTAACACTCCCATGAACCCTAAAAAGCAATAATCTTAATCACATCTGCCTTTTGTGTATATAAGCCCATGCTGTATGATAAAACACACATTTTTCGGTATGATAGAAGAGTAAGATAAGCATGAAACATAAAGCCGAAATAAAAAGGGTCACTATAATAATATTAATATGGAAGATTACCTTTGTTTGATTGTCAAGCTTCAAGCCAAACAAGTAATGAGAATTTCTATAATAATAATATTTATACATATAATTGTTTAAAGCTGTCAAATTTAACATATGTGATAATTGCACCTTAATACCATGTATACATTCCTGCAGCACCATGTCCAGAAGAAAAAGAAGAGCGGATGGTGAAGTGGACATGTCGGCAAGTACAAGCCATGTACATAAAAAAATGGGTTTAAAAACAAAATCGCGAGAGCGTGCTCCATTCTGAAATATGTTTTTCAATGTAATGAAAGTATGCAAACATGTGGCAATTTTGTTTAGATTTCTTTGTATCGACTACATTAGTAAGAATATTTTAATACCTGCATCTGATGTTGTTATTACCAGTTTTCCATCAATTGAAAGAGATCATTGATGGTGCAATCATTATATCAGAAATATGATGGGTTATTAATAATAACATTATGCCATTTCATTCAGTTTGTGCTAGACGAAATTGTTCTCGCCATCTGGCCACCAGATGGGAAATGGCATAAGGCAAACATTTCTAAAATCATAGGAGATAGGTATATCTGCAATTTCAAAGAAGACTATTTAAATGAAGTATTGTGTTCTAGTGTGTTAATTAATAAGTCGTTGTTGTAATCACAGCAAATTTCAACACACACCTCAAGCACAAACCATGTATTACACAGTAATACCTATAGATGAAGTACTATATATATATATATATATATATATATATATATATACTTATCTACTTATTTATTATTATCTGTTATGTACGTCTTGATATTTTAGCATAGGTTTATTTAGTACATTTTAATGCAGAATATTAATACTGATGTGGTATATTGCAGGAAAATATCACGTCAGATACACAGACGGCATTGAAAGGAAACTCTATCCACACCAGGTGAAAAAGTGAATGCATTGCACAAATAAAAAATACTCGGAAATCTAACATATGCAAATAGTAAGATTTTTGTAAGCATAACAAGAGGATGGTCTTACACGAATGTTTTAACATGAATTCAGAAAACGTGATTTACAACAAAATGTACTGTATGTTTTACTTTTTTTGTATAAACGTCAAGCAGCCATTTTGTGTAAAGTGGTTTTAGATACTTGTGCGAGTAATCAATGTCAGATGTTGGAGAACTTACAACGATTCACGTAATGGCAACAACATGTAAACTGTCGTATACATGAATTAATATATTGTTGTGCACATAAGATGGCAAGTCGTACAACATGAAGTGGATTTTTTTGCAATTAAAGCAAGCAAAGGAAAGTCAACAAAGAAATGATGCCGTCAGTGAGCAGGACAATTCGCAGGGGGATGCTGTGAAGGAGGTGAAGAAACATAATGTGGATATCCTGGAAGCAAGGAAGTATAAAGAAGGTGTCTTTGAAAAGGAGAAGCAGAAAAAGAATGCTCTAAAAGAGAATAAGGGATGCGTAAACATGGAAAGACATGATAAGCATATACGCGGTGATGATATTGAGGAGAGTGGGAATCACAGAGAAGATGGTCCAAAACAGCAGGAGAATCAAAGATATTATTATCTGAAAGAAAATGATATTGTTATGGAAGAGCAGGAAATGCAGAGAGCAGACGCCCTTGAAGAGCAAGACAAACATAATTGTGACGCTATCGAAACGACGAAAAAGCAGAGAAATAAAGATCTGAAAGAGGGAGAGAAGCAGAGGGATGAAGGTCTGAAACAGGGAGAGAAGCAGAGGGATGAAGGTCTAAAATGCGGAGGGAAGCAGAGCGATGAAGATCTGAAAGAGGAGGAAAATCAGAGGGATGAAGGTCTGGAAGAGGAAGAGAAGCAGAAGGATGAAGGTCTGAAATGCGTAGGGAAGCAGAGCGATGAAGATCTGAAAGAGGGGGAAAAGCAGAGGGTTGAAGGTTTGGAGGAGGGAGAGAAGCAGAGGGATGAAGATCTGAAAGAGGGGGAAAGCAGAGGGATGAAGAACTGAAAGAGGGAGAGAAGCAGAGGGATGAAGGTTTGGAAGATGGAGAGAAGCAGAGCGATGAAGGTCTGGAAGAGGGAGAGAAGCAGAGAGATGAAGGTCTGGAAGAGGGAGAGAAGCAGAGGGATGAAGGTCTGGAAGAGGGAGAGAAGCAGGGGGATGAAGGCTTGGAAGAGGGAGAGAAGCAGAGCGTCGAAGGTCTGGAGAGGGAGAGAAGCAGAGGGATGAAGGTCTGAAAGAGGGAGAGAAGCAGAGCGATGAAGGTCTGAAAGAGGGAGAGAAGCAGAGGGATGAAGGTCTGAAAGAGGGGGAGAAGCAGAGGGATGAAGGTCTGGAAGAAGGAGAGAAGCAGAGGGATGAATGTCTGGAAAAAGGAGAGCAGGGCGATGAAGGTCTGTAAGAGGGAGAGAAGCTGAGAGCCGATAAACCGGAAGAGAAGTCAAAGCAGAGATATGATCTCCATGAAGAGGAGAAACAGAGAGACGACGATTTGCAAAATAGAGAAAAGCAGAAAGATGATCTTGCAGAGAATGAAAATAACACATGTGATCACCTTGAAGAGGAGGAGACGCAGAGAAATAGAGCAATAGGAAGTAGCATGTGTGGAGGCAACAATCTTTTGGATAATGAGACTGATGAAACCTTCTCAGAAGTATCTTTGAATAGTGACTATGTGCCGGGATCAGAGGAATCTGAAGAATTTGAATACCCTTTAAAAGAACAGATGATGCGAAGATATGGTGATCTGAAAGGACTGAAATTGCACAGTGAGGATGCCTTGGAGAATGATCAATTGCTATATGAAGGATCTTCAGATAGCGACTATGTACCCGACTTAGATAAATCTGAAGAATTCGAATATCCTACAGAAAAGCAAGAGATGTGGAGAGGCTGTGATCTGAACGAGCAGACAACTAACAATGAGGGTGCATTGGAAAAGCAGAAGAAGCAGAGCAGTGATGATGCAGAAGAAGTAGACACGGAAACTAGAGAGTCACATTCTAATGAGATTGTGGTCATGACCACGAACAACGGCATAGCTAGAAAATGGGATAAGAAGCACTACTGCTGTAGAAGAAACAGAGGCAGAGAAGCTTTTGTGCAAACTTCGAAACCTAGGCAACCACATACACAACTGTGAGGTAAAGAGAGAAAACAGAGGAACTCTCATCGTTGGCTATAGACCGAGTGGACACGTAGATGCCGAAGATTATGGACCATGTTCACATTGTTATAGGTATTATGTAATGAAGGACCTATGAAAGCATCGGTGCCCGTTGAAGCCGAGGAGTTCTTCTCAGGGGTCAAAACAGTTGCACGAACGCATGGTGACTAAAAGCAAGTTACTGGTGCCACCTCCTGTGGGTGTCAGCCATGAACTGCAAACATTGCTCGTGCCCATGATTTCAGACACGGTTAGCAGGATAGTCAAGAGCGACAGCTTGATCCTGGAACTAGCACGACGGGAGTGTCTGAGAGCTGGTCACGATAAAGACCAGCACAACCACATTAGAAACAAACTCCGGGAACTTGGGAGACTGCTCATGCAGCTACGACGAAACGTCAGTCAGCCAAACGCATCACTGCAAGATTTTATTCATGCTGAACAATTAGCTGACATAGTCAAACCTGTTCAGGATATCGCCGGATTCAATCCTAGTCAGAATATATTCAAGGTGTCATCGCTGGCATTGAAGATTGGCCATTCCATAAAGAAGTGTGCGACCATAGTGAAAGCTACTGCCTTGGAATCTGGTGATAAGCAGACTACTGAGATCGCGGACAACTTCTCTGACCTGCTTGATATTAAGTGGAAGGAGGAAGTTGCAGGACCTGCACAAAGAACGCTATACGAGGGAAAGCGTAACAAGCCACACATACTCCCAACAAGTGCGGATGTTGTAAAAATGACCGAGTATCTTCGAGACACTGCGAAGAAGCAAGTCGAAATTATGACTGCAGTGTCAGGAGAAAGCGCCAAGGCGGCATGGAACCTCTTCAACGAGGTAACTCTTACTCAGGTCATTCTGTTTAATAGACGACGACAAGGAGAAGTTTCCAAGATGAAACTGGATGATTTTGACAAAAAGCACAAAGCAAGCACCGATGGTGCATACGGCTTAAACAAGTTGGAACAACAATTGTGTCGAGTGTTTGATGTTGTCGAAGTAGTAGGCAGGAGGGGACGCACTGTACCCGTCATACTCAGCAGTGACATCATTCAACAGATGACAATGCTAAATTAAAAAAGAGGAGAGGCAGGAGTTGCCACTGGAAACAAGCACGTGTTTGCTTGTTCATGTTACCACAGCATGGGACATATCAGAGGATCAGATTGCATGAGGAAGCTCTCAGAATTGTCTGGTGCGTTAAATCCCAAAACTATGCGATCGTTGAAACCAAGGAAACAAGTTGCGACATCATCTCAGATGTTAGCGCTGAAAGAAAACGAACTGGATCTGCTGGCAGGCTACATGGGACACGATATCCAAGTCCATCGCCAATACTACCGTCTCCCTGATACAGTTCTGCGTGTAGCTAAACTATCGAAATTATTCCTGAATCTTGAGAAAGGCAACTTAGCTTCACAGCAAGGAAGGTCATTGGACGAAATGACCACAGAAGATGTTATTGAAGATAATTTCGTTGTAATAGACATAACGACGTATATATATATATATATATTCCTCGATTTGCATATTTAATATTGCTTCGTTCAATATACAACATTGTTGATATTACAATAACGAGTTGTTCTGTGTTCTGATGTTAAAGAAAGTTAATTGGAAAGATTGCAACATGACATAGCATGTACAGTCAATCATGTGCTAAGCATATTTTCGCGTTATTTTGCATTAATTAATCATAATTTTTTTATGTGTGACACATTATGGAAACTTGGTAGACGGCGACTTGGAAGAAGACATGGAAGAAGATGACGAAACATCCGAGACAAGCCACGCTGAAGGTGACTTATGATGGGATGACAGAGAACAAATAGACTCAGTTCCAAACACATATCATGCTCTTTTAAAGTTTCAAAATATATAGATCAATATTTGATTTTGAAAACAAAGCACTTAACTAAAAACCATGCGAATTGTTAATGTAGCAATAATAAATTGTTCCGTTGTTAAAGAAAGTTAATTAGTTATTAGTTTTACACTAAGTTTGGTGTTTTATGATATGTTGAATGTTTTATCTCAATTTTAGTGTCTGTACAGCGCCTTGAGCAGCATTTTAATATGGAAATTGCGCTTTATAAGAAATACATGTTATTATTTATTAGAACAGTTGAAACATAACATAGCACGTACAAGCAAGCATGTATTAAACATACCGTCGCGTTCTTTTACATTAATAAATCGTAATTTTTTCTATGTGTGTGGCACTTTATTGACATTTGGTAGACGGCGACTTGGAAGAAGACATGGAAAAAGATGCCGAGACATCTGAGAGAAGCCACGCTGAAGGTGACTTATCGTATCAATAATAATCATGGGATATCAGACAGCAAATATACTTATTTTTAAAACATAAATAATACGCTCTTGGGGTTGGAAAATATTCAATATTTGAATTTGAAACAATTACAACTCTAATGAGAACATTTATACTATTTTTCGTCATAGTCCTCAACATTATGCAGTTATTAATTGTGGTTTCGTGTTGTCCTTTAACAAGGACTATGTATGAAGCAATTAACTCAATTGCGTTAAGATTTATCGTAGATCCATTGAACTATTATTGCCATATTAATGTATTTAGGGATATACCCACTGGATTAATTGAAACTGTACATTGGTTCCAGAAATGAAGAGAACAAGGAAAAGAAAAGCTTGGAGCAGAGATGAAATTGCAGCTGTTGCTGGCTTGAACAAAGTTCTGCACTTCCGTCTTCCTGAAAAATCCGAAATCGCGAACTTGCAACGCCAACATCCAGTTCTTCAAACACGAAGCTGGAAGACCATCAAAGATTATTTTATGAATAATCGTTCGAAGCTTTTGAAGCTGTAGGGTAATCAGGCCGTGTTTGAATTGTCGCTAAAGTGTTTTGTTGTGTTAATAATAATATTTGCTAAACTGGTGTTGCGAGTCGTACGCTTACCCGACATTCGTTGTCGCGACTCAGTGTTCGAATCGGTATAAAAACTGTTGCGACGGTCAAATGGATAGGAGACTCAAGTTTTGTCGAGTTGCGGAACAGCGTACATTGCATGACTGATCCGTGTTATATCAAATAAGCACACAATTTGCGACACAAGTTCAGCGATGTACACTTAGCATTACAGTAGAAACTCTTCAAGGCAGGACAGTAAAAACGCCAAAAAGCGTATACCCAGGTTTCAATTTGGGGGGTAAAAGTAACCTTCCTTATTGCATTTAAAACTGTATAATACATTGCGTACTTGGCATAGTTTATGAAGTTCATCTGTACATGTTGTTGTAACTCATTTATAAATCCAACTACTCATAAATGTTGGGTTATATGAAAGCCACTTCAATTTAAATTGACATCTGTTCAGGTTTGCATGAATGTAATCTGCTTGCTGCTTACGTTGATACTTTCAATACTATGCATCACTACATTGAAGTAGGTATCGTTTTTTAACGGGGATGACAGAAATTCAATCATGTTTCCGCTGTATTCTGATAGTTTTGAATGTATACTTTACATAAACGTTCACTTTTATGGCAATTACACTGTACATACGTTTATTCATGGGTGTAGCATGCCTCTCGGGATGTAATTATGCTAGCCAAATATGGTTTTGTGTGTCGTATTTTGCTTATTCTTCTCGCTATAGCTCGCACAACACATTGACTAACTAATCAAACAAGTGGAAGTTATATAAGTATTTTTTTGCCTAAAATATGTATTTTAAAGTTAAATCCAATAAGTAAAATAAAAACTATTGTATTTTTATTGTTTTCTGCCAGTTGTGTAATACAGTGTGTAGTGAAGTCGGCTCTGCAAGAATTATATTATAGTTTAATGCAAAAATGGCATTAATTCTCAATTTGTTAATATTTGTTTGAAATAGCAACCATTTTTTTTTACCATGGAAATGGGGGGATGGCAGAAGAAAGATCTATGCAATTTATTGAGTAACACCCAATCTAAATTTGGGCAGAACAAATTGCAAATAAAGAAATCATTCTCAACATTATAACGTAAATTGTGCAGAGGTGTAGAAGGAGGAACCTAACTAAGCTTCTAATCGGAAGTTGAAAGGTTGTACGTCCTGCGATATTTGTGAATGTTGCTGATATCTTCATTATTTCCTAAGTTATTCTACTTTTTGATCTCAAAAGATTACTTTTGTCTGTTCTTAAGGGCAGCTGTTTTGCAACGTCCTAAGTCGTCCTTCCACTGTCCCTTGAATGGCAAAATGAACTTCCGCAGCAAAAAATTCAAGTTGCGACGAGTATGTATGTCGATGGCACTATTTACCAACTTGAACGCACCCATAGATTAGTTCTTGCATGCAATACGTAACGCGATGTGAGTCCTTGGTTAGAGATTTAGATAACATGTGTGTCCCCGGTTGTCAGTCCTTGATCGTATGATCCAGATCCTGCTGTGTGTAAACAAATGTGTGTCCTCGGCTAGACAACGTGTGTCCTCGGTTGTATGTCCTCGATCCTATGGTCCAGATCCTGATGTGTGTAAACACATGTGTGTCCCCGATTAGACCGCACTGCATGTAAACGTTTGTGTGCCTCGGTTAAATAACGTGTGTGTGTGTGTCCTCGGTTGTAAGTCCTCAATCGTATAAAGAAGAACGGTTGATGTGTTACCGCGTGTGTTACCAGAGTGTCCTCGGTTAGACAGCACGTGCGTCCTCGATTGTAAGTCCTCAATCGTATAACGAAGAACGGTTGATGTGTTACCGCGTGTGTTACCAGAGTGTCCTCGGTTAGACAGCACGTGCGTCCTCGATTGTAAGTCCTCAATCGTATAACGAAGAACGGTTGATGTGTTACCGCGTGTGTTACCAGAGTGTCCTCGGTTAGACAGCACGTGCGTCCTCGGTTGTAAGTCCTCAATCGTATAACGAAGAACGGTTGATGTGTTACCGCGTGTGTTACCAGAGTGTCCTCGGTTAGACAGCACGTGCGTCCTCGATTGTAAGTCCTCAATCGTATAACGAAGAACGGTTGATGTGTTACCGCGTGTGTTACCAGAGTGTCCTCGGTTAGACAGCACGTGTGTCCTCGATTGTAAGTCCTCAATCGTATAAAGAAGAACGGTTGATGTGTTACCGCGTGTGTTACCAGAGTGTCCTCGGTTAGACAGCACGTGCGTCCTCGATTGTAAGTCCTCAATCGTATAATGAAGAACGGTTGATGTGTTACCGCGTGTGTTACCAGAGTGTCCTCGGTTAGACAGCACGTGTGTCCTCGATTGTAAGTCCTCAATCGTATAAAGAAGAACGGTTGATGTGTTACCGCGTGTGTTACCAGAGTGTCCTCGGTTAGACAGCACGTGTGTCCTCGATTGTAAGTCCTCAATCGTATAACGAAGAACGGTTGATGTGTTACCGCGTGTGTTACCAGAGTGTCCTCGGTTAGACAGCACGTGCGTCCTCGATTGTAAGTCCTCAATCTTGTAATGAAGAACGGTTGATGTGTTACCGCGTGTGTTACCAGAGTGCCCTCGGTTAGACAGCACGTGTGTCCTCGATTGTATGTCCTTAATCGTATAATTAAGAACGGTTGATGTGTTACCGCGTGTGTTACCAGAGTGTCCTCGGTTAGACAGCACGTGTGTCCTCGATTGTAAGTCCTCAATCGTATAACGAAGAACGGTTGATGTGTTACCGCGTGTGTTACCAGATTGTCCTCGGTTAGACAGCACATGTGTCCTCGATTGTAAATCCTCAATCGTATAAAGAAGAACGGTTGATGTGTTACCGCGTGTGTTACCAGAGTGTCCTCGATTAGACAGCACGTGCGTCCTCGGTTGTAAGTCCTCAATCGTATAACGAAGAACGGTTGATGTGTTACCGCGTGTGTTACCAGAGTGTCCTCGGTTAGACAGCACGTGCGTCCTCGATTGTAAGTCCTCAATCGTATAACGAAGAACGGTTGATGTGTTACCGCGTGTGTTACCAGAGTGTCCTCGGTTAGACAGCACGTGCGTCCTCGATTGTAAGTCCTCAATCGTATAAAGAAGAACGGTTGATGTGTTACCGCGTGTGTTACCAGAGTGTCCTCGGTTAGACAGCACGTGCGTCCTCGATTGTAAGTCCTCAATCGTATAACGAAGAACGGTTGATGTGTTACCGCGTGTGTTACCAGAGTGTCCTCGGTTAGACAGCACGTGTGTCCTCGATTGTAAATCCTCAATCGTATAACGAAGAACGGTTGATGTGTTACCGCGTGTGTTACCAGAGTGTCCTCGGTTAGACAGCACGTGTGTCCTCGATTGTAAGTCCTCAATCTTGTAATGAAGAACGGTTGATGTGTTACCGCGTGTGTTACCAGAGTGTCCTCGGTTAGACAGCACGTGTGTCCTCGATTGTAAGTCCTCAATCTTGTAATGAAGAACGGTTGATGTGTTACCGCGTGTGTTACCAGAGTGCCCTCGGTTAGACAGCACGTGTGTCCTCGATTGTAAGTCCTTAATCGTATAATGAAGAACGGTTGATGTGTTACCGCGTGTGTTACCAGAGTGTCCTCGGTTAGACAGCACGTGTGTCCTCGATTGTAAGTCCTCAATCTTATAATGAAGAACGGTTGATGTGTTACCGAGTGTGTTACCAGAGTGTCCTCGGTTAGACAGCACGTGTGTCCTCGATTGTAAGTCCTCAATCGTATAAAGAAGAACGGTTGATGTGTTACCGCGTGTGTTACCAGAGTGTCCTCGATTAGACAGCACGTGTGTCCTCGATAGTAAATCCTCAATCGTATAAAGAAGAACGGTTGATGTGTTACCGCGTGTGTTACCAGAGTGCCCTCGGTTAGACAGCACGTGTGTCCTCGATTGTAAATCCTCAATCGTATAAAGAAGAACGGTTGATGTGTTACCGCGTGTGCTACCAGAGTGTCCTCGGTTAGACAGCACGTGTGTCCTCGATTGTAAGTCCTCAATCGTATAACGAAGAACGGTTGATGTGTTACCGCGTGTGTTACCAGAGTGTCCTCGGTTAGACAGCACGTGCGTCCTCGATTGTAAGTCCTCAATCGTATAACGAAGAACGGTTGATGTGTTACCGCGTGTGTTACCAGAGTGTCCTCGGTTAGACAGCACGTGTGTCCTCGATTGTAAGTCCTCAATCTTATAAAGAAGAACGGTTGATGTGTTACCGCGTGTGTTACCAGAGTGTCCTCGGTTGATGTGTTACCGCGTGTGTTACCAGAGTGTCCTCGGTTAGAGATAATGTAAAATCCCTCGATCGCATAATGCCAACGCGACGCTATCGAGTGTGTTTCCAGAGTGTCTTCAGTTAGACAGCACGTGTGTCCTCGATCGTATAATGAAGAACGGTTGATGTGTTATCGAGTGTGTTACCAGAGTGTCCTCGGTTAGAGAGCACGTGTGTCCTCGATCGTAACATGAAGAACGGTTGATGTGTTATCGAGTGTGTTTCCAGAGTGTCCTCGGTTAGACAGCACGTGTGTCCTCGATCGTATAATGAAGAACGGTTGATGTGTTATCGAGTGTGTTACCAGAGTGTCCTCGGTTAGACAGCACGTGTGTCCTCGATCGTATAATGAAGAACGGTTGATGTGTTATCGAGTGTGTTTCCAGAGTGTCCTCGGTTAGACAGCACGTGTGTCCTCGATCGTATAATGAAGAACGG
Source organism: Paraescarpia echinospica (assembly GCA_020002185.1). Lineage (NCBI taxonomy): Eukaryota > Metazoa > Annelida > Polychaeta > Sabellida > Siboglinidae > Paraescarpia > Paraescarpia echinospica. The sequence continues at coordinate 4,358,242 of CM034536.1, read as the reverse complement.
TTGATGTGTTATCGAGTGTGTTACCAGAGTGTCCTCGGTTAGACAGCACGTGTGTCCTCGATCGTATAATGAAGAACGGTTGATGTGTTATCGAGTGTGTTTCCAGAGTGTCCTCGGTTAGATAGCACGTGTGTCCTCGATCGTATAATGAAGAACGGTTGATGTGTTATCGAGTTTGTTACCAGAGTGTCCTCGGTTAGGCAGCACGTGTGTACTCGATCGTATAATGAAGAACGGTTGATGTGTTATCGAGTGTGTTTCCAGAGTGTCCTCGGATAGATAGCACGTGTGTCCTCGGTCGTATAATGAAGAACGGTTGATGTGTTATCGAGTGTGTTTCCAGAGTGTCCTCGGTTAGATAAAACGTGTGTCCTCGATCGTATAATGAAGAACGGTTGATGTGTTATCGAGTGTTTTTCCAGAGTGTCCTCGGTTAGATAGCACGTGTGTCCTCGGTCGTATAATGAAGAATGGTTGATGTGATATCGAGTGTGTTTCCAGAGTGTCATCGGTTAGATAGAACGTGTGTCCTCGATCGTATAATGAAAAACGGTTGATGTGTTATCGACTGTGTTTCCAGAGTGTGCTCGGTTAGATAGCACGTGTGTCCTCAGTCGTATAATGAAGAACGATTGATGTGTTACCGAGTGTGTTTCCAGAGTGTCCTCGGTTAGACAGCACATGTGTCCTCGATCGTATAATGAAGAACGGTTGATGTGTTATTGAGTGTGTTTCCAGAGTGTCCTCGGTTAGACAGCACGTGTGCCCTCGATCGTATAATGAAGAACGGTTGATGTGTTATCGAGTGTGTTTCCAGAGTGTCCTCGGTTAGATAGCACGTGTGTCCTCGATCGTATAATGAAGAACGGTTGATGTGTTATCGAGTGTGTTACCAGAGTGTCCTCGGTTAGACAGCACGTGTGTCCTCGATCGTATAATGAAGAACGGTTGATGTGTTATCGAGTGTGTTTCCAGAGTGTCCTCGGATAGACAGCACGTGTGTCCTCGATCGTATAATGAAGAACGGTTGATGTGTTATCGAGTGTGTTTCCAGAGTGTCCTCGGTTAGACAGCACGTGTGTCCTCGATCGTATAATGAAGAACGGTTGATGTGTTATCGAGTGTGTTTCCAGAGTGTCCTCGGTTAGACAGCACGTGTGTCCTCGATCGTATAATGAAGAACGGTTGATGTGTTATCGAGTGTGTTTCCAGAGTGTCCTCGGTTAGATAGCACGTGTGTCCTCGATCGTATAATGAAGAACGGTTGATGTGTTATCGAGTGTGTTTCCAGAGTGTCCTCGGTTAGATAGCACGTGTGTCCTCGATCGTATAATGAAGAACGGTTGATGT
>CM034536.1:4334671-4354671 GCA_020002185.1 Paraescarpia echinospica | reverse complement strand
TCTAATCGGGGGAGGCGGCAACCTCTCACGCACAAGAAGAACTGTTTTGAACACACACTGAGGCACCTCTCGAGAAGGTGGGTTGAATGATCCGTGACGCCAAAACAAGACCTCGCCAGCAGCGTTGTTGTGAGAAAAATCATCATCTGTAAACATATGGTATGTTAATTATTCTTGCGGCGGTATTCTTAAAATACGAGCGTATTAACAATGGTAGCGGGCAGGATAGTTAACAAAACGAAAAATGAATAATTAGTTTATTCCAAAATTTACAATATAATACAAGGAGAAAGAAAAGTCAACCGTATATATATACACATATATAACCATTTACATATATATATATATATATTTGATGTGATATAATTATATATAATCTACAAAACATCATATACACATACAAATGTCTATACAATGTTTGAAGGGGGTAAACAAACAAAAGTAAATGATGTTTATGTAAGTTTACCCTTGACAGTCATATTAGTGTAAAAGTGTTATGTTTCCCACACGTGTATTTTTTCTTTTTCACACACTATAGTCAATACATATTGTGTAGCCTGTCAATCTATTTATTGTGATGCACGATACATTTCATTCAATCCGTTAACAGTTACATTTCCACAGTAATATATTTGTGAAATAGACGATTTTTGCATTTAGATTTTAATGTAATTATATTATAGTTTTTTTAGAATTCATTACTCAGAGAATTCCACAACAGCACTTCGTAGACACAGAGACGCATCGATCTCATTGAGGAATGAACGCGGAGCTGTTCTAAATCATGATTAACTCTCAACGAAGACAGCGTATCGAGTATTATATAATTGTATATGATATATCTATATAATAATCATACATTTGTTCGTACTAACAAATGTACAATTCGACTAATTCAATGTATATAAGTTACGGTGTACATAAAACAGAAAGCAATGAGCGCATATCATCAATAGCTAAAGTGCTACCCGCATTATCTATATTATTGTTAACATTGTGAATTTAAGAACTTAACATAGATTGGTAGCGTCTGTGTAAGACTGCATTTAGTGTTACAATGTAAAGCTACGGTTGGTTGACTCGTGTTAGTGTTGCACTGTAGGCCATTGATGGCTATCCAGTGGTAACGCAATATTGTGAAGGTACTGGAGTGGTGGCCTAAGGTCAGATTTTAAAGAACCGGGCAAATATCATTATAGTTAGGGTACACAGGGAGGATTATCGAATACAACGTGTGATATTTATAACATGACTGGCCGTTCCATATAAATAGATTATGGTGATACGGACGTAAGTTTAAATTAAATAATATTACGGCATATAGTGATGTCGTTATAATGAAGATTTTATACTTGTTGATTTAGAGTATCACCTATTGGATGGTGTTGAAATTGTTACAATGGCGTCAGCATCAGCAGGGATCACATGACTGATGCTAGGTATAGGGTGGAGGTACTGAGGTTTGAAGGTAGAATGGAAGAGACGAGTTCCGAATCCGACAGAGCAAAGACATGTAATCTTGTCTCTTCTGTGGAGAGAAACCATTACTGTGTGTGCAAACACGAAGTCTTTATACCCAGTGGTGGCTTTAACGTTGAATTTCTCAATGCATATATAGAGTAGAAGAAATACCGGAGGTTTGTGGAATATATATATTATGAGTGAATGTTAGATTAGAGGTATTGGCTTAAACATCTGGTTTTTACATTGTTATAATTGTGCCAAAGGGTGTGGTCAATAATAAATCAATATGATTAGCGTAATGATACTGGTATCTCGAGATTTATGCGGGGTGGCAAAACATCGTTCTGTTATGTGAATGTTAGATATTAACAAGAAGCCAACATAGGTTGTATTATGGTGTCACAGATAATGGTTATTGGTGTATAGTTTGTTGGGACTTAGTAAGGTGGTGGTGTTGTTATTACTAATGGGATATTAGTTCCGGATATGTAAATATCTATGGCGAACATTAGCTACACATGTTTGTGTGTAGGTACTATGATTGTATGTGGTGTCGGTGGAAAAACATATGATATGAAGGGTGTTGTTTACACACCAAGGAATAAGAATATGTTCTTATTATAGTTATAATTTATTGCAGTGTCGCGGTGGGCTGAAGTCTGACAAAGTACACTCGAGGGCGGTAGACGCCGAGTAACACATCGTGTAACAACAGTCCGAGAGTAGACCGCTTACGCGACAAAGGAGAATTCACAGACGAAGAGGGAATTCCCGATGAACCGAGTGAGGTGATGTCGAAATGTAGTATCGTTCATTATAAACATTATGTTCTTGCATCTCGAGTGCCACACAAACAGCCGTAGGGTGTTGAACTTTTGTGCCTATATGGCGATTATGTTATAGAATATTTTAATGAAATAGTGTAGGATTGAAGAACTGGTCAATCCTTGTGTACCTATGAAATGTTATGATAGAGATGTATGTATGAAAGACTTTGTATGATAAGAGGTTAGGGAGTCTTCCTTGAAGAATATCTGTATTTTGTTTTGTTGTTTGGAAGATGGGACAATAAATTTGGAAAATTCTTTAATTGTGTACAACTACTTCCCTTCTGATATATCTCAGAACCCGGATATTTATTTGCAAGGCCGTTTCACCTGGCGATTCTTGACAATTATGCAATACATCTTTTGCAAATGGGACTCTACACACTAGTTCATCATCTAGCCCCTCCTGGTAGTGGTCTTGAATCATACCGTAAAACGTATTAGACTTCATTCTAAAGAATGTCATGGCATCAAGTTTGAATTTGGACACGACATAGTTACACATTTTAGACATGTATTACCCACTACCTTGAAGGGCTAGATTAGATAGCATTTTCAAACTAGAGTTATTGCATTTCAAGCAACTCTGCATAAATCGTACCATTCGATTCGTAATTTGAATCGGTAAACAGTCTGCTAAAAGTGGCACCATATTACAATGCGTACATACTGGTAGATTAAACAGTTTTCTGATACCTTTGCGCCACGTAGCATAAAACATATCAAGATGTTTGTTTTGTAAGTTCCACAGACATACACCATAGAAAGATATACAGTACGACATATATAATTGACGTTTTATGTTTTTATTACAAAACCAAAAATTAGCAGATAATGCATTTATACGCCAAACATTAAATCATAACACATATCTTTTACCATAGCCTGGTGAGTATCAGGACCAATAATGTGGCCTAAATGTAGCACTTTTTTACGCTGTTTCACTTTTAAACCGTCAATGTAAAATGAGCAGTCGGTACCACTGCCATATTTATTAAGTTGACATTTTGCCGGGTTGAATTATAAATCGTATTCATACGCAATTTTTAGACATATATCACACATTTTGTTCAATGCATACATCGATGGAGCTACCAAAGATATATCTTTAGCATAGCCAACAGCACCATAGTACTTACGACCAATCATACAGCTAAAGCCAGACATGCACTTTCACACCCACAGACACACAAACACACATACACGCACCCACGCACGCGCATGGACAACCATACACAAAAACACGCAGGCACGAAAGCACGAACACACACACACACACACACACACACACACACACACACAAATTCGTTGCGGCTATCCTGTAAACGGACCCTACCTTGTGTGACCTAGATCGTGAATCCTCTTCTACTAAATTTAGTTGTGGCCAAACCATCCGGACTATTACTCGTCCAATGAGACATGTGGTTAATGAGTTGAAAAGTGAAACATTGTCCCTCACATTCTGCCTCCAATATTAGATCCAAATCAAACTAATCAGTCATATTTACATGGCTGCAATTTTTATTGATCAATACAGGCTGTTTTGCGCCTCTAATAGAACACAAACCGTTCGTGTTTACCTATATGATAATATTATAGCCTACAGTTAACCTTTTATAATGACAATAAGCGAATTGCGCTAAGGTACACAGTTGCTAAGGTATACATGTAAACATTGTGGAGTTAATAACAAGTCAATTATTCACACAGAAAATTTTGATCTTTATTAATCGTATGTAAAATACGAGTTCATGTCGATCTGTCAATTGTCGTTAAACTATCACACACACACACACACACACACACACACACACACACACACACACACACACACACACACACACACACACACACACACACACACACACACACACACACACACACACACACACAGACACACATACACAGAGACACAGAGACACAGAGACACAGAGACACAGAGACACAGAGACACAGAGACACAGAGACACAGAGACACAGAGACACAGAGACACAGAGACACAGAGACACAGAGACACAGAGACACACACACAGACACATACACACACAGACACACACATAGACACACACACAGACACACACACAGACACACACACAGACACAAAGACACAGACACACAGACACACAGACAGACACACAGACACACAGACACACAGACACACAGACAGACACACATACTGACACACAGACACATACACACAGACACATACACACATACACATACACACAGACACACATACACACAGACACACAGACATACACACAGACACACAGACACACAGACACAGACACAGACACACATACACACAGACACACAGACACAGACACACAGACACACAGACACAGACACACAGACACACACACATACAGACACACAGACAGACACACAGACATACACACAGACACACACACACACACAGACACACACACACACACACAGACACACACACACAGACACACACACACACAGACACACACACAGACACACTCACAGACACACACACAGACACACACACGGGCACACACACGGACACAAACTGGCACACACACAGGCACACACACAGGCACAGACACACAGGCACAGACACACAGGCACAGACACACAGGCACATATACACAGACACACACAATAGCCATACACACACACACACACACACACACACACACACACACACACACACACACACACACACACACACACACACACACACACACACACACACACACACACACACATACACACACACAGACACACTCACAGACACACACACAGACACACACATGGCACACACACGGACACACACACTGGCACACACAGGCACACACACAGGCACAGACACACAGGTACAGACATTACAGGTAATAGACATTACATTAGACACGCACATATACACACATACACACAATAATATTACACACACATTAATAATACACACACACACAGACAATAATAATACCACAGACACACATACATACACACACAGACACACACACAGACACACACACAGACACACACACACACAGACACACACACAGACACAATAATAATAGTAGACAATAATAATAAATCTGACACACACACAGACAATAATACACAATACACAGACACAATAATACAAGCTGCCACACACACACACATACACACACACACAGACACAATACTACAGACACACACACACAGACACACAAACAGACACACACACACAGATACACACACACACAGACACACACACACACACACACACAGACACACACACACAGACACACACACACACACAGACACACACACAGACACAGACACAGACACATACACACACAGATAAACAGGACACAAGGCTACACATACACACATACACATAGACACATAGACACACAGGTAGACACACAGAAAGAATACAGAGTCAATAACAGACACACAGTCGCCACCATACACACATAGGGCTACACACATACACAGACACACACAGACACACAGACACAGAGACACACATACACACACACACAGACACAGACACAGACACAGACACAAACATAGACACAGACACACACACAGACACAGACACAACTCACAGAGCCACACACAGACACACAGACACACACACACACATACACACACACACACTCACACATACACACACACACAGACACACACATATTGCCATTACTAGATACATACACAGACACACACACACACACATTAATTGGATACAGATATAGATATAGGACATTATTTTCACACAGATAATAATACAGACATACACACCCCCAGATTTAAGCATACAGACTCACACAGACATGACATTATTAGATACAGGGACATTAGATATTATTACTTTTCACATTACACACACACATTATTACACATATTATTACACACATTATTAATATTATTACACACACATTGCACTCACATTAATAAATACCACATTGAATCGGATATTGCTTCTTACACACACACACACACACACAGACACAGACACACACACAGACACACACACAGACACCGACACATACATAGACACAGACACACACACAGACACAGACACAATCACAGACGCACACACAGACTCACACAGACACACACAGACACACAGACACACACACACACACACACACACACACACACACACACACACACACACACACACACACACACACACACACACACACACACTCACACACACACAAACAATTACTGAAACGATAATGTTTCAACGTACTGATAGGCTTATAAACCAATATACCATATTATAGTAATAACAGGCTTACGATAGTGGGGTTCATGTTGCTCGGAACAAGTCATTTATAATGAATGTGAAATGTCCAATAATGGACAGGTAAAGTCCAGAAGCATGTTTGTCTATGCACTTATTCGACGACTTTAAATCACAAGTGCAAGGTAAATGCTCTTTCACGCCATTCGCGTTAAGTAATCATATGCACATCACATCACGTTACTTATAATTTGATTTAAATATCCGTGTGGCTACGCACGGCTCTACATACCTACACAATACTAAAATATATCCACTAATTTCCACTAACAAATTCCGAAAATGGTACATTATTACAGCAGCGCTGCACCTTGTTTTGTGTTTTGTTAAGTAAATTATATCAAACCATTTGGGAACAATTTGTTCAAGTTGTTGGAAATATTGTTTGATGCATGGCCAAGGAACATCATTGTAATATTTGTTGATGCATGGAGTCGTTGTCTATCATTCTACCCAAAAATGTTTTCCCTATCTAACAACACCTTTTTTAATTTTCATGAATTTTATTCTGATTGAAAATACACGAATAACCACATACGATATGCAATTTTGAAATGAACAATATAATATGCATGCTCAAAGAAGGCATTACTTATAGACAATTACACCAGGGTTGAAATTAAAAGAAAACTCCAGAAATGTTGGGTGAGATTAGTGAGAGATGCACGTATGTCATAACCGTACGATACCACATGACCATACAACATACAATTGTGTTTGCAGTCGTATCATTGAACAATTTAAACATTTATGTTTCTATGTATTCATTATATTTTGGTTTGCTAAGTCTTAAAAACCTGTTCTAGTTTACAACTTTTCTTTCAGTAATACAACACCACTGGTGAAGGTGTACATTTTCTAAACAGTCAATGATTTATGGACCGTGCATACGAAATAAATGTAAATGTTAATATGATGTTTGTTGCATTAATATCAAACACGCTAAATAGCCCAGACACTGAAAACCTCTACAATTTTGTACAATAGAAACTATTAATCTGATACATCCACTTAACATGAAGTAAATTCACTTGAAAATGACACAACCATACAACATACTTCACAACAATTACATTCATGGTCATTCCTATTAACACAGAGCTATTGGTAAAGTGCTATCAGGAAGCTCTACATCCCCGCTAACGTAACAAGGTCATATTCTATAACTATGAAGTAAATGTTATTGAACTTTGAACATTTGTTGTCACCTCTTATACACGTTGTATAGGAATTAACAAAATAACTTATTGTCTTAATGAAAATTGTGTGAAAGTAGCCAGAGAAGCTGTAAAATGTCCAGCCTACTTGCAAACAACCCAAACAGTGAAATATAAGATAGATGATCCGACACTAGAACGTGTACAATACAAAATATGTGGATTCGTAAGGTTATTTTGGGATTATCACTTCCAACATTTACCCATTGCTGTTGCCACAAATGTACAACATATATATGTTAGCTGTGAATAATACAAGCAAGTAAGCTAATTTACAACGTGCTGCGTTTCTGTGAGAATCGACCATAATTATATTAAAAGAAAACAAGACTGTTTCTTTTAATACGAAACAAACCAAGAAACCGGATTATCTATTCATTTAAAGGTGGCACAGGTTTTGTTACAGGTATGATAGCTCTGAGTATACAACGATACTGTTTGTTTCACAAGTTAGTCATCATGGTCAGACCTGTCCTGTTTGAGGTGGTGTCATTAGATCAATTTGACGTAATACGTGGCCTGGTTAATTTATCCCGAATTTTGCTGAATTACTCTTACTTACTTGGACTTAATGGCTCCCGCGTGAGACAGTCAAAGCACGCCATCCAGATATGTCGCTTGCTAGTGTTATGACTTCGCTCCAACTTTTGTTGAACACCTGTCGATCGCGGTCGATTGTTTGGCGCCAGTTCATTCTTGGTCGTCCCCTCTTTCTCTGGCCAGCTGGTATCCACCACAGCGCTTGTTGAGCAGGTCTAGTGGGTGGGAGCCTTATGACATGTCTTCTGCAGATGGTAGATGATGCCAGAGGTTGTCCTGATCGTATCCGAACATCTATGTTCAGTGTATGCCCAAGGTCTTTCGTAGGCATTTAGTGTCGAATGCATACATTTTGTTTTCTTGGCTTGTTTTTAGTTGTCATGTTTCATATACATATAGGGGAGTTTAGATTTCAAGGTACATTTCTTGTTGTTCCAAATTTTCCTCAGCTGCTTGAAGGCTGCTGACGCTTTCTCCACTCTGCAGTTTAGTTCAAGATCGATGATTCCTTGGTTGTTGATGGAGCTGCCAAGGTAGGTGATGTGACTGTTTCTACTTTTTTTTGGTTGATCAAAACATCTGTGGATGGTTGATGCTCCCCTTCCAGCATGTTTTTGTCTTCTTTTCACTGATGACAAGTTCCAAGCCAAAATGGTCGATCTGTGTGAAGGTCTTGTGGTCGTCGTTTGAAAGCCATGCTATTGTGTGTATGTATTTATGCTCAAGGAGTGTAGATCCAATCAATAAGTTGTTCATTGCACAGAATTACACAAAGCGGTTGCCATTATCTGTACGTTTCCCAAATGCATGTATCCCTAGGACATGTTCAAAAGCAGACCTATCTCCACCAATCTGGGAGTTCATGTCTCCCTTAACAATGGTTATGTCATGATGTGGAATCTTGTCTACCAGGTACTGTAGTTGCTCATAGAAGCTGTCTTTCTCATAGTCATCGTGGTTGTTTGGTGGTGCATAAGCACTGGATAATGATGACCTTGGCATGTGATGTTACACATCTTGCCTTAATTAATCGTCCATTCAGTGGGGTCCATTCTGTAAGCCCACTGTTTGCACCTTGTCAAGGACGATGGAAACACCGCCACTATGGATATCGTGTTGTCTTCCAGAGAACAGTATGGTCTTGTTTCTTGATTTGAATTTTCCTGAGTCAGTCCAGCGAACCTCGCTGAGACATAGTATATTGATCTTGTAGTTTTCCATCTCTTTAATCAATTGTTCGAGTTTTGAATTCTTGCCTACTGTTCGGATATTCAAATATCCGATGCGTGTCTTATTCTTTGCCGATTGAATTTCCGTTGGACGGCTTTCACTGGCATCTCTCATCGTGTCTTTTGTAGGAGACGACCGTCGTCTCATCTGCCGAGTATCAGTTTGAGTGCTTTGACCTGTTTTCGTAGCATATCTTTTTCACAGGGACAGGTCGCTAGCTTGAAGCTCAACCTTTTTACATTTATTTCAAAGACTGTAGGAGGGACTGTCTCCTTGATTTAAAATCTGAGTTGTCCTTCTCCTAGACCCGCTGCCTGCCAAGGCGAATGAGCTGGATATACCCAGGTTTGGAATCATAGTTTTCTTTCTCCTAGATCCCTAGCATTTTAGATTGGGGCCACAAGGTGCCCATTACCCGCAGTGTACCACAAGCAGGTCAAGCTAGAGTCTTGTCTATAGAGAGGCTATGCACCAGCAGGGGAGGCTTACGCATTCGGTTCCCTTTCCCCCCTGTGAGAGGGCTAGCTGGCGGTCGTAGCTGAAAGCGAGAGTGTGAAACGCATGCACTACAAACTACTCACTACACATTAAAACACATCACACAGACCTGTGCCACCACCACACCACAATTCACAATGATTTACTCCCAATAATATTATTATATATGTCAAAAGGCAATGCTATGGTGTATATACATATAAAGGTATTATTGAACGATTTCATCGACCCCATTAGCGCGTATGCAATATGGAATATACACTATTAAAATTATGTTATCTAATAACTGTATCATGTTTTCGACATTATGTAAATATGAAGTGCAAGACACAAAACGAGTCGATGAGAAATGGGTATGGGCCAGGCTCTCACCCTTCCCGTCTGATAGATCATTACACACACTTAAATAATGCGTTTTGGTTTCACGTCGGATCTATTTTTACTATTTCATATGGATCTGTTTTACAGCGCGAGCACGAATAACATTGATTACCAACTATAACTCGGAATGATTGCTGTCAAGCGAACATTGTGTGACGTTAGTGAAATACATTTTATATCAGTGGTTGACCGCAATCGTGGCACGGGATAAGTTCCGAGACGGAAACCAGCACATTCGAGTATTTTTAACTTTATTGATGACATGTCTTAGCCCCCCTAATAATTTTATGAGCATATTTGTTCATCAAAATATAATATGTGTGCGAACTCAGCCTTTGCACCCCGGCCTACATCTTGACGAAGCGTTTTGATTCTATCCCGGTCGTCTCATAAACATAGGCTAATATCGTAATTACGTAACACAAAAATACAACGCACGATAACATGTTCTTAGAACATTGACGAATTTAGTTAGAAGAACAATCCATAAATATAACTGATATTTACTACATTGCAGAGTATTAATATATACAGATAAGTGTTAACAACAAGACACGGAATCTGATTTCGACGTATCAGTCATATCCGTGTCTGTGCAGTCGTCGCATTTCCACGTTAACCGTGTATCGTCTGCAATACAGGACATACATTTCACCAATATTACAAATATAATGCAACTTTCAAATATCATAAGTGTTTTGCTCTACCTCAAGCTGTTACACATGTATACTAAATAGTAACTGACAGTTGGAAACAACGCATGTACACAAGTATGCACATACAGACACGCAGACTTACGCACACTGATGTGAACGCACGCACATTCACACACGCACACAAACATATGCACGCGCACACGCACACGGACACGCACGTGCAAAAACATACATCTGACAGCACGACGGTAGGCGTCCACATCTATCCCGGTGTTGCAACAACGGTGTTGCCATCATCCGCACGGGCCGTCGCAGAAAAGTGCGTGTTGACGCTGAGTTACTACTTCTTGGCCACGCATACACAGTTCAATTGCAGAAAGACAACGCTTGGACCGAACGCAGTCTCTTACACTGTATATACACGTATCAATAGGGCCACAGTTTTGATTCGTCAATGTGCCATTTCTTTTCATCAGTGCAGTACACTAAGGGAGCTTATCACACTTCACTACAAACTATGCTAGGTCCGTAAAGTAACACCTCCTCCAGCGATTCTTTGCTGCTATGGTCACACATTCCATCAGTTCTACTGACTTCTAGTTAACTGACTACATCAAGGGGTTGAGCACAAACAATGCGTTCAGCCATCTTCAAACATATTAGCGTAGGCCGGTGTTGTTTTTGGCTACTGGGAAGGATGCTGCTACTGCACACAAACAACTCACAAACAGGTATTGTAAGGGTGTTACCTCAAACAATAAAGACGTGGTAAATAAATGAATAAAATAAATGTATATATATATATCTTATATATATACATGCATACATATATTATATATCGATAATATAAGATAATAAAGGTATATATACATATATATATATATATATATATATATATATATATCGAGAGTTAATATAGTATAATAGAGTATATATGTACATATAAAATGTGTTAAGTAACCATAAATATGTATTATATGAGACCACTGTTTGAACGCGCTTGCGCATGTGTATGGCTGGTGAGATGTTACTTGTGTTAACGTATGTGTATGGCTGGTGAGATGTTACTTGTGTTAACGTATGTGTATGGCTGGTGAGATGTTACTTGTGTTAACGTATGTGTATGGCTGGTGAGATGTTACTTGTGTTAACGTATGTGTATGGCTGGTGAGATGTTACTTGTGTTAACGTATGTGTATGGCTGGTGAGATGTTACTTGTGTTAACGTATGTGTATGGCTGGTGAGATGTTACTTGTGTTAACGTATGTGTATGGCTGGTGAGATGTTACTTGTGTTAACGTATGTGTATGGCTGGTGAGATGTTACTTGTGTTAACGTATGTGTATGGCTGGTGAGATGTTACTTGTGTTAACGTATGTGTATGGCTGGTGAGATGTTACTTGTGTTAACGTATGTGTATGGCTGGTGAGATGTTACTTGTGTTAACGTATGTGTATGGCTGGTGAGATGTTACTTGTGTTAACGTATGTGTATGGCTGGTGAGATGTTACTTGTGTTAACGTATGTGTATGGCTGGTGAGATGTTACTTGTGTTAACGTATGTGTATGGCTGGTGAGATGTTACTTGTGTTAACGTATGTGTATGGCTGGTGAGATGTTACTTGTGTTAACGTATGTGTATGGCTGGTGAGATGTTACTTGTGTTAACGTAATCACTCCATAAAGAGGAGTAATGTAATGTCTCATTGAAGAAATATTTGTCATATAATAACAGTACTATTAATTCTTCTATTGTAAAACCTGAATAAAAGTTATTCTTGAAAACAGACACATTCGTCATCATCATACAGCCCTTGAAAAATCGTTACAATAGAGCTGTGAAATGTAGAATAACACCTCCATCAATGCGTCTTTGAAAAATGTGGTCACACATTTTATCTGTTCAATCGACATCAACTACATAAAGGGAGTGAGCACATTGCATGTGCTTACACCGTGTGCTCCGTTACCATGTTTGTTAGCTTACTGCTAGGATACTTTACAACAAACAAACAAATATCACACATACAAGCAATCCAGGTAAGAGTGCGAATTCAAACAAACAAACAAACAAACAAACCAATAAAGAGGTGGTAGGTAATTTATTGTGAAACATCAAAAACAATCTTCAAACACAACAGGCCGATTCAAATGCAGTGGGCTGAGGCAGGATTAAGGCGACCGCTGCTTTGATAATTATCAATGGGCCGAAACATCCGACACCGCACGTCTAATTTTCGGTGAAGTGGGCCGAAACATCCGTTGGCGTCGGCGTCGGCGTCGGCGTCGGTCGTGGGCCGAACCATCCGTTGGCGTGGGCCGAACATATCGGGGGCCGAACCATCCGGGACCCTACTAGAGTAACAGGTCAAAGCGACTGTCTAAGAAGAAATCCAGAACAAACTCTTGAAGGCGTAGTCGCACAGTGTACCTGCGTACGTTAGTGTATGCATCTGAGAAAGCATGCAGATTCGAGCGTGTATTCTTGAATGATGTTGATTTTTTTGAAACAAATCAAGATCGATTTATAAAGTTTTGTGAGTGTGATATTTAATTGTGGAATAATAACAATATAATGCTGCTATAAACACTTCAACACAGGGAAAGGTTTCACGATGTAGTCACATAGTACTCTCATAAAAAAACAACCGCACAGGAGACATTTTAAATACAGTGGGGAGGGATATACTTAGAAAACACATATCATCAGCAGTCTGAATTGAAAAATTAATTTGTTTTAACACCTCGTCTTCTCTGGAAGCATTCAGCCATGCAATTATGCAAAGATTATCCGTTTAGAAATATAAACTACGGCCAGGTACTCATTGATGCCGACGTTGACGGAACGAAAATAGCTTCACACCGGCAGAAATACATCGCCATCATCATCAAATGACCACGACAATATATTTATTAATATTGGTTATAATAATTAACCGAAAATTTATACAACGTGACAGTATTATACTTACGATTTTGAGTATCATGTTGCTTGGGCAATCTGAATTCTGTCGTACGTGGAATGATTAATGACTGGCGGCAATGTCCGGTTGTGTTGTCTGTTTATATACTTGTTCGATGGTTCCTACTCACAAGTGTAACGCAAACATACGCTTTGACGTCATTCGCAGACAATACGTTGACATCACGTTTAATGTACGTTTACGACACGTTTTTACCGCATGTTTGTACGAAACTGATATGCCCATAATCGCATAAAAATCATGTTACCTGCACAGTCGCCTAATTGTTAAACGGATTTGTGTACGTTTTTTGATTGATCACAAGCTTTAAAATGCCATCTCACTTGTTGAAATATCGTCAGCAGTTTACGATGTTTTGTACTAAAACCGAAACCGATTACAAAAAGCGACATTGTTAAATACGATATCATTTTGACTCATATTGGCTATTGTTGTTTAATATATGGTTTCGGAAATGGATGTATTTTATTAGTTTTTAATTATGTATCGAGGAACACAAACCGGATGATGAGATTATATGGTGTGTCTCTCTGTCAAAATCACAACATTGGTTGGATATGACCAAGAAAGCTACTTTGGCTCGTGTAGAATATGAATCTGTATAATAACCAAGTTCGTGTTTTAAACTACCGAAGTATGTAGGATTCGCTTATGCCGTTTCAACGATCTGCCTCGCCAGTCCTCGTCATTCCAGGCGGCTAAGCGCTCGCAACATCTCGGCATCCCTGAGATTGCGAAGCTGTAACCTAACTCTAACTACGTCGCCGTATAGCACAGTCGGTAATGTCACCCGTGGTCGCTCGCGAAAGACGCCCCTATCTTGTCTGAAGTACTCATGAACGAAATTTTTAAGCAGGGACGTTCGGTGGTAGATGTAGCAAGTGGCCGAAGAGTCGCCACCGTGCTTTCCGGACCAGACAGACAGACAGACAGACAGACTGACAGACATACGTATTTAATTTTGACCACACATACATTCTATGGGAAGAAGTTTCTCAAATTAAAAATATAACATAAATAAACATATTATACACACACACACACACACACACATATATATATATATATGTGTGTGTGTGTGTGTGTGTTTATGGTATATATATATATATATAATATATCAATATAAATAGACAGGTCAAGGAGCCTCTCATTAATAAATGAAAATGTCGCTAACATGAGAGCCACATTTGCGTAAAAAAAGAAAAGTAAAAAATATATATATCATAGCATCACATCATGTGCTCAGTATTAATTTCAAATCATCAACAATAAAATAATAACAATAATAATAATAATTAAATGTTTACACATGATGCGCATATCTGTCAAATAATATACAAACGTCACCATAAGTATAATTTATGAAAAAAAGATATAAAAGTTTAGGGTATATTCGAAAATTAACTTTATTTCCCTTTTTAGTTGTTAATATGTTGGCATGTGTAGCAGTTTGAGATTGTACATTTATCGTCGTAGTTTGAGATGATGAATTGTTTAGCATACGTAGTAAATCCATTCAAGGAATGAGTGCGAATTTTGACTGAGATTAAATTTGAAGTGTTGTTCAAAATATGAGCAAAGTTTGTGCTTACTCTTTCAATGTGAACATATTTTCTACTTCGAGTGTTATGACTATGTACATCTGTATTTAAAGTAATTGATATGTTCTGCAGATATGTAGGTAGATTGCCATTCTGATATTTATAAGTAAACCGTAGTTGTTGAATTAAAAAACTTCAACTTTCAATAAATTAAGGCTTTTCAATAACGGTTCGGAGTGTGCAGTGTACGAGCTGTTTGTTATTACTCTAACTGCTCGTTTTTGTAGTTTAGTAATTTGTGTATGATTTTCACCCCATGCGAGTAAGCAGTAATTGACATGGGGGACCACAAGTGCATCATAAAGTGTTAGTAAAACATGTTGTGGTAACACATGCTTCAGTTCATTTATTATTCCAATTGTTCTTGACAATTTATTACATATTTTATCAATGTGTATATTCCAGTTTAGGTGTTTATATAACATTAATTCTAGAAAAATGATCTACACATTCTAGTAGTGTGTCATTGTCACGGATTAGCGAGGTCTCCGTACACTAGATGGCTCAGTCTAGTAGGGTTCTTATATATCAAGGTCAACGCATATGAGAAAGAACGGTTATCGTGAACAAGCGACAAAGAACGAGGACAATTTAATAAACTTTATTACAAGATATTTCCTTTTGGAAAATATATCGATTAAAAAAAATAAAAAAAATAAAGAAATCCCGTAACCAAATCTTAATAGAACATAATAAACAATAACACTGAATCTTTTAATATAAGTAACTAAGAAAATAAATATACAATTAATCTTTCAATTATCAAATTACACTTCCTTTCTAAGGTGGATTATACCACTACACGACCAAACACTAGGCGCCAAGTGTTATCTAAGAATAACTCCCATAATATAAATACACGGTATATAGCTAGTCCTCGTGGACTCATTACAGTAATCTGTTACAACACACACACACACACACACACACACACACACACACACACACACACACACACACACACACACACACACACACACACACACACACACACACACGCACACACGCACACACACACACACACACACACACACACACACACACACACACACACACACACACACACACACACACACACACACACACACACAACACACACACACGAAAGCTTGGGAACGTAACCCACGTTAACGATTCCCACCAAGCTTCATGACTTGACTTGCCATTCTCTTGGCAGTAGGGCAACCTGTCTAGTTCAACCCTGGATCTGTCCCAGTCCTTCGCCAGCGCCCAGATGGCGAAATGCGTACGACATACGTATATATAAGCGGACCTAAGTACACATAATATGACAGGTTTCCATCATTTCTATTGGCTAATACAATATACAAGTCAAGCTAGGCATTGTGGAACACCCTCTAAGATACAGTGAAACCACCTGCTTGCCTAGAAACGCTAGCAACAGAATACCACGCCCCACTGAGCGACTCTGCAATTGAGTTGCTGTAATTACGTAACTAAGGCGGTTGGTCAACAATCTGCCTATCTACTGGCTTGACCTTCCTCATTTACCAAATTAAACCTAAGGAAAGTAGATGTAAACGTCCAGAAATTTCAGAAATGCTACAGTCATTGATATTTAATTGCTATCTTGGAATTCGTTTCTGGGGATGATAGAACATCATACATTTTTATTTACAAACATTTAGTGAAAGTTTGTTTATGCGCTTATTGTATCCAATTCAGCATTAATAAAATCAAAATTATTAGATTGTGTATTGAAATAACTCAATAAAATAAATAGATAAAGTTCAATCGTCAGCATATAGATGTAATTCGAAACGTTTAGTTGCATATACAATATCATTGTTACATATCAAAAATAGAAGAGGACTTAATACAGAAACCCGAAGCACTCCTGTAGTGATTAGTGACATGTCAGATGATGTGCCTTCCATTTCAACATACTGAGTCCTGTTGGTTAAATAGTTCTTTATGAGACCGACCATTTGCACATCCTCTGACTCCGTAATATGATAGTTTGTTTATTAAAATGTCATGGTATAGTGTATCAAAGGTTTTTAATAAATCTACGAATATGGCTATGGGAATTTCATCTTTCTCCATTTCGGGTGATTATATCAATTAGTTTTAATGCAGCTAGTTCTATTGAGTGTCCCTTTCTAAATCCGTACTGACTGTTGAAAAGTAGATTTTGATTTTGAAAGAATGTATATAGCTGGATAAACATACTTTTTTCGATTACCTTTGATATAACAGGCAACAGTGATATGGTTCGATACTTTATAAAAATACACTATCATTTTCTTTTTTGAACAATGGGATTACCTTTATCACTTTTAGGTTGTCTGGAATATTCCTGTTTCAACTATTTGATTTACTGTTATTGTGAGTGGCTCTGTTAAAACTTCTTTTATAAATTTCAATAATTTGATATATATACCATCGATTCCATAACTGGATTTTGCATGTAGGTTATTAATAATATTACCTACGTAATTTTTGTTCACTTTTTCAAAAATAGATTCTGAATTGTATTTAGCAGTTAAATACTTTGTAAAAGAAACATACATTTTTGTATTTTGTTGGCAAGATCTGGTCCAATGTTTGTAAAGAAGTTGTTAAAATGATTTGCAACGGTTGTTTTATCTGTGACTTGTTTTCCATTCACATTCAATACGTCTGGAAATGACGTTTTGTGTTTTAATTAGTCCTGTTTAAGATGTCATTTATTGTTAACCATATTTTCTTTATGTTTGTTTTGTACTGATTGAAACACCTTTCGTAGTACATTTTATTTGCGTCGAAATGTCTACGACTGATCGGCTCGCATTGGCAACGACGATACAAGGTTTCTGATGTCACCTTCTGCGGATAATGAACGCCAAAGATCTGAGGCAAGTGGCGCGCGGTGGTGCAATTCCAACCTATCCAACTCCGTCTGAGTCAAACCACATGTTCCCATATTGTAGGTCAGTACAGGCACAACGAACCATGCATAGAGGCAGAGTCGTAATGCTAAACTAGCCTGATTCCGCCTGAACCAGACGGTCCACAGCTTATGAAATGCTACTTTTGCGAGCTGTTTACGGCGTGCCACACCCTCTGCGTCTCCTAGTAGAGAACCTAATTTCTTCGTCACCCGCCATTTCTCGGATAAACGGTCTGTTTATCTCTAGATAAATGTTCTCTCCGTTTTTTATTCATTGATGGGGAGAAACCACTCTGCCAGGTTGCGTGGGGCAATTGTTTCAATTTCATTTATGAAAGCACGGAAATAGTTGGCAAAGTCTGTATGGTCAGCGTATTCGATGTCGAGTGGCAGGCCGATGTAAGTGACTAGTTTTAGAGGCAGCTGTGACCGGAAACTTATAAGGGCCGCCTCGATGCAGATAATAAACAGCACTGGGCTGATGCTATCACTTTGAGGCGTGTCTGTTGTTGATACGAATGACGGACATTCACCGACCGATCTGCGTGGTGCGAATTATGTGTTTGCAAGTGGTTCATGTTCTTCCAGCGCATCATTGAAAGTTTTCGCAGAATATGACCACGGAAATTAATACCCGGTTCGCTGTGGCGGGTCAAATATTATGGCCGCACGTAAGCACGCTCCAACGTACGCACGTACGAACAGGCATGCACACATAGAGACACGCACGCACACACGCACGCACACACCCACACGCACGCACGCACGCTCACACATGCACACGCACACACGCGCGCGCGCACACACACGAAATTCACATATCAAAGTTGTACAACACACATAAAGTAAAGAAACACTTTTTTTTTACAGTTAACTGTTGCCGATCTAGGATGGCGGGAACAAAGGCAACGCACTGTGACGTAAGTTAACGTTGGCGTGGTTTCGGGATATCTCTCATCGTCATTAAAAGATGGCGGCCCATTAATCAAACCAAATTGTATAATACTGGCATTCAGCTATTTGCTCTACTCAGTCGTCGCTTACACAGTTGTTTTGTAGCAAAGTCAGCATCGCTCTCCTAGCTGAAAGTCCATGCGTTCATGATATTTCAAATATGAAATAATCATCCATATTTTTATCCCATCTATCCATCCTATGTGGCATATAATCATCACGTAGGCTACAATGATAGATTAAAGTAATTTTACCTTAACTGTCCGGCAGTGAGTATTTTCTGAAAGGAGAAACGAGTTGAATTATACAATGATTATTAAACATGCAAACTATACAATTGAATCAATCATGTGTTATATTGTGTAATTCCATAATTACATTTTACATATGTCTTACAAATAATATTTATGTGTTGCGCCATTTATGATACAATCACATAAAACTGAATAATGTAATGAATACAGTGACTAGACAGAGATG
>CM034536.1:4321870-4333671 GCA_020002185.1 Paraescarpia echinospica | reverse complement strand
GCTTCTTTCCATTCTAAAGAAACCACTCCCTCTTCTAATGACAAGTTGAAAACTGTTGCAAGCGGTATGCTAATTTGTTCTACAATTTCCACTAGTAGTTTGGGTAGAATACCATCCACTCCAGGTGATTTATTTTCCTTCATAGCCCTAATTTTCTTAGCTACCATTTCTGGGGTTACAATTAACTGTCTTAAATAGTCTGATTCTGCCCCCTTGAACTTAGCCTCTGGTACTGGCAGTGAACTAGTGTCTTCTCTGGTAAACACTGAACTAAAATACTCATTCAGGTCTTCTGCCATTAAGAATCCTTCTGATATTACGTTTCCAGCACTATCTTCTAGAGGACCGACCTTATCCTGAACTTTCTGTTTGCTTCGAACATACGCATAAAAACTCTTGCTGTCATGTTTTATATTACAATCTAATTTATGTTCATAGCTTCTCTTTGAATTTCTAATTTCAGCTGTAGCTTGGTTTAGTGCTTCTTTATAAATGTTGTAGTCTTCGTCATTGCCAGTACGTCTATAAGACTTCCACATCATTTGTTTATACTTAATTTTTCAAATGGCTTCTTTCGATAAGTATTTCTTTCTGGTCCGTTTCCTTTGTTTTTTGAAGGGAACAAATTTATCTACGATGCACTCTATTATTGTTACTTGTGTTAACGTATGTGTATGGCTGGTGAGATGTTACTTGTGTTAACGTATGTGTATGGCTGGTGAGATGTTACTTGTGTTAACGTATGTGTATGGCTGGTGAGATGTTACTTGTGTTAACGTATGTGTATGGCTGGTGAGATGTTACTTGTGTTAACGTAATCACTCCATAAAGAGGAGTAATGTAATGTCTCATTGAAGAAATATTTGTCATATAATAACAGTACTATTAATTCTTCTATTGTAAAACCTGAATAAAAGTTATTCTTGAAAACAGACACATTCGTCATCATCATACAGCCCTTGAAAAATCGTTACAATAGAGCTGTGAAATGTAGAATAACACCTCCATCAATGCGTCTTTGAAAAATGTGGTCACACATTTTATCTGTTCAATCGACATCAACTACATAAAGGGAGTGAGCACATTGCATGTGCTTACACCGTGTTCTCCGTTACCATGTTTGTTAGCTTACTGCTAGGATACTTTACAACAAACAAACAAATATCACACATACAAGCAATCCAGGTAAGAGTGCGAATTCAAACAAACAAACAAACAAACAAACCAACAAACAATAAAGAGGTGGTAGGTAATTTATTGTGAAACATCAAAAACAATCTTCAAACACAACAGGCCGATTCAAATGCAGTGGGCTGAGGCAGGATTAAGGCGACCGCTGCTTTGATAATTATCAATGGGCCGAAACATCCGACACCGCACGTCTAATTTTCGGTGAAGTGGGCCGAAACATCCGTCGGCGTCGGCGTCGGCGTCGGCCGAAACATCCGACCCTGCATAGCGGATTTTTGTTACGTGGGCCGAACCATCCGTTGGCGTGGGCCGAACATATCGGGGGCCGAACCATCCGGGACCCTACTAGAGTAACAGGTCAAAGCGACTGTCTAAGAAGAAATCCAGAACAAACTCTTGAAGGCGTAGTCGCACAGTGTACCTGCGTACGTTAGTGTATGCATCTGAGAAAGTATGCAGATTCGAGCGTGTATTCTTGAATGATGTTGATTTTTTTGAAACAAATCAAGATCGATTTATAAAGTTTTGTGAGTGTCATATTTAATTGTGGAATAATAACAATATAATGCTGCTATAAACACTTCAACACAGGGAAAGATTTCACGATGTAGTCACATAGTACTCTCATAAAAAAACAACCGCACAGGAGACATTTTAAATACAGTGGAGAGGGATATACTTAGAAAACACATATCACCAGCAGTCTGAATTGAAAAATTAATTTGTTTTAACACCTCGTCTTCTCTGGAAGCATTCAGCCATGCAATTACGCAAAGATTATCCGTTTAGAAATATAAACTACGGTCTATAGCCAGGTACTCATTGATGCCGACGTTGACGGAACGAAAATAGCTTCACACCGGCCGAAATACATCGCCATCATCATCAAATGACCACGACAATATATTTATTAATATTGGTTATAATAATTAACCGAAAATTTATACAACGTGACAGTATTATACTTACGATTTTGAGTATCATGTTGCTTGGGCAATCTGAATTCTGTCGTACGTGGAATGATTAATGACTGGCAGCAATGTCCGGTTGTGTTGTCTGTTTATATACTTGTTCGATGGTTCCTATTCACAAGTGTAACGCAAACATACGCTTTGACGTCATTCGCAGACAATACGTTGACATCACGTTTAATGTACGTTTACGACACGTTTTTACCGCATGTTTGTACGAAACTGATATGCCCATAATCGCATAAAAATCATGTTACCTGCACAGTCGCCTAATTGTTAAACGGATTTGTGTACGTTTTTTGATTCCACTGATCACAAGCTTTAAAATGCCATCTCACTTGTTGAAATATCGTCAGCAGTTTACGATGTTTTGTACTAAAACCGAAACCGACTACAAAAAGCGACATTGTTAAATACGATATCATTTTGACCCATATTGGCTATTGTTGTTTAATATATGGTTTCGGAAATGGATGTATTTTATTAGTTTTTAATTATGTATCGAGGAACACAAACCGGATGATGAGATTATATGGTGTGTCTCTCTGTCAAAATCACAACATTGGTTGGATATGACCAAGAAAGCTACTTTGGCTCGTGTAGAATATGAATCTCTATATTAACTAAGTTCGTGTTTTAAACTACCGAAGTATGTAGGATTCGCTTATGCCGTTTCAACGATCTGCCTCGCCAGTCCTCGTCATTCCAGGCGGCTAAGCGCTCGCAACA
This sequence comes from Paraescarpia echinospica, assembly GCA_020002185.1. NCBI lineage: Eukaryota > Metazoa > Annelida > Polychaeta > Sabellida > Siboglinidae > Paraescarpia > Paraescarpia echinospica. The sequence goes on along the minus strand of CM034536.1, from coordinate 4,330,780 downwards.
TCTCGGCATCCCTGAGATTGCGAAGCTGTAACCTAACTCTAACTACGTCGCCGTATAGCACAGTCGGTAAAGTCACCCGTGGTCGCTCGCGAAAGACGCCCCTATCTTGTCTGAAGTACTCATCAACGAAATTTTTAAGCAGGGACGTTCGGTGGTAGATGTAGCAAGTGGCCGAAGAGTCGCCACCGTGCTTTCCGGACCAGACAGACAGACAGACAGACAGACAGACTGACAGACATACGTATTTAATTTTGACCACACATACATTCTATGGGAAGAAGTTTCTCAAATTAAAAATATAACATAAATAAACATATTATACACACACACACACATATATATATATATATATATATATGTGTGTGTGTGTGTGTGTGTTTATGGTATATATATATATATATAATATATCAATATAAATAGACAGGTCAAGGAGCCTCTCATTAATAAATGAAAATGTCGCTAACATGAGAGCCACATTTGCGTAAAAAAAGAAAAGTAAAAAATATATATATCATAGCATCACATCATGTGCTCAGTATTAATTTCAAATCATCAACAATAAAATAATAACAATAATAATAATAATTAAATGTTTACACATGATGCGCATATCTGTCAAATAATATACAAACGTCACCATAAGTATAATTTATGAAAAAAAGATATAAAAGTTTAGGGTATATTCGAAAATTAACTTTATTTCCCTTTTTAGTTGTTAATATGTTGGCATGTGTAGCAGTTTGAGATTGTACATTTATCGTCGTAGTTTGAGATGATGAATTGTTTAGCATACGTAGTAAATCCATTCAAGGAATGAGTGCGAATTTTGACTGAGATTAAATTTGAAGTGTTGTTCAAAATATGAGCAAAGTTTGTGCTTACTCTTTCAATGTGAACATATTTTCTACTTCGAGTGTTATGACTATGTACATCTGTATTTAAAGTAATTGATATGTTCTGCAGATATGTAGGTAGATTGCCATTCTGATATTTATAAGTAAACCGTAGTTGTTGAATTAAAAAACTTCAACTTTCAATAAATTAAGGCTTTTCAATAACGGTTCGGAGTGTGCAGTGTACGAGCTGTTTGTTATTACTCTAACTGCTCGTTTTTGTAGTTTAGTAATTTGTGTATGATTTTCACCCCATGCGAGTAAGCAGTAATTGACATGGGGGACCACAAGTGCATCATAAAGTGTTAGTAAAACATGTTGTGGTAACACATGCTTCAGTTCATTTATTATTCCAATTGTTCTTGACAATTTATTACATATTTTATCAATGTGTATATTCCAGTTTAGGTGTTTATATAACATTAATTCTAGAAAAATGATCTACACATTCTAGTAGTGTGTCATTGTCACGGATTAGCGAGGTCTCCGTACACTAGATGGCTCAGTCTAGTAGGGTTCTTATATATCAAGGTCAACGCATATGAGAAAGAACGGTTATCGTGAACAAGCGACAAAGAACGAGGACAATTTAATAAACTTTATTACAAGATATTTCCTTTTGGAAAATATATCGATTAAAAAAAATAAAAAAAATAAAGAAATCCCGTAACCAAATCTTAATAGAACATAATAAACAATAACACTGAATCTTTTAATATAAGTAACTAAGAAAATAAATATACAATTAATCTTTCAATTATCAAATTACACTTCCTTTCTAAGGTGGATTATACCACTACACGACCAAACACTAGGCGCCAAGTGTTATCTAAGAATAACTCCCATAATATAAATACACGGTATATAGCTAGTCCTCGTGGACTCATTACAGTAATCTGTTACAACACACACACACACACACACACACACACACACACACACACACACACACACACACACACACACACACACACACACACACACACACACACACACACACACACACACACACACACACACACAAAAGCTTGGGAACGTAACCCACGTTAACGATTCCCACCAAGCTTCATGACTTGACTTGCCATTCTCTTGGCAGTAGGGCAACCTGTCTAGTTCAACCCTGGATCTGTCCCAGTCCTTCGCCAGCGCCCAGATGGCGAAATGCGTACGACATACGTATATATAAGCGGACCTAAGTACACATAATATGACAGGTTTCCATCATTTCTATTGGCTAATACAATATACAAGTCAAGCTAGGCATTGTGGAACACCCTCTAAGATACAGTGAAACCACCTGCTTGCCTAGAAACGCTAGCAACAGAATACCACGCCCCACTGAGCGACTCTGCAATTGAGTTGCTGTAATTACGTAACTAAGGCGGTTGGTCAACAATCTGCCTATCTACTGGCTTGACCTTCCTCATTTACCAAATTAAACCTAAGGAAAGTAGATGTAAACGTCCAGAAATTTCAGAAATGCTACAGTCATTGATATTTAATTGCTATCTTGGAATTCGTTTCTGGGGATGATAGAACATCATACATTTTTATTTACAAACATTTAGTGAAAGTTTGTTTATGCGCTTATTGTATCCAATTCAGCATTAATAAAATCAAAATTATTAGATTGTGTATTGAAATAACTCAATAAAATAAATAGATAAAGTTCAATCGTCAGCATATAGATGTAATTCGAAACGTTTAGTTGCATATACAATATCATTGTTACATATCAAAAATAGAAGAGGACTTAATACAGAAACCCGAAGCACTCCTGTAGTGATTAGTGACATGTCAGATGATGTGCCTTCCATTTCAACATACTGAGTCCTGTTGGTTAAATAGTTCTTTATGAGACCGACCATTTGCACATCCTCTGACTCCGTAATATGATAGTTTGTTTATTAAAATGTCATGGTATAGTGTATCAAAGGTTTTTAATAAATCTACGAATATGGCTATGGGAATTTCATCTTTCTCCATTTCGGGTGATTATATCAATTAGTTTTAATGCAGCTAGTTCTATTGAGTGTCCCTTTCTAAATCCGTACTGACTGTTGAAAAGTAGATTTTGATTTTGAAAGAATGTATATAGCTGGATAAACATACTTTTTTCGATTACCTTTGATATAACAGGCAACAGTGATATGGTTCGATACTTTATAAAAATACACTATCATTTTCTTTTTTGAACAATGGGATTACCTTTATCACTTTTAGGTTGTCTGGAATATTCCTGTTTCAACTATTTGATTTACTGTTATTGTGAGTGGCTCTGTTAAAACTTCTTTTATAAATTTCAATAATTTGATATATATACCATCGATTCCATAACTGGATTTTGCATGTAGGTTATTAATAATATTACCTACGTAATTTTTGTTCACTTTTTCAAAAATAGATTCTGAATTGTATTTAGCAGTTAAATACTTTGTAAAAGAAACATACATTTTTGTATTTTGTTGGCAAGATCTGGTCCAATGTTTGTAAAGAAGTTGTTAAAATGATTTGCAACGGTTGTTTTATCTGTGACTTGTTTTCCATTCACATTCAATACGTCTGGAAATGACGTTTTGTGTTTTAATTAGTCCTGTTTAAGATGTCATTTATTGTTAACCATATTTTCTTTATGTTTGTTTTGTACTGATTGAAACACCTTTCGTAGTACATTTTATTTGCGTCGAAATGCCTACGACTGATCGGCTCGCATTGGCAACGACGATACAAGGTTTCTGATGTCACCTTCTGCGGATAATGAACGCCAAAGATCTGAGGCAAGTGGCGCGCGGTGGTGCAATTCCAACCTATCCAACTCCGTCTGAGTCAAACCACATGTTCCCATATTGTAGGTCAGTACAGGCACAACGAACCATGCATAGAGGCAGAGTCGTAATGCTAAACTAGCCTGATTCCGCCTGAACCAGACGGTCCACAGCTTATGAAATGCTACTTTTGCGAGCTGTTTACGGCGTGCCACACCCTCTGCGTCTCCTAGTAGAGAACCTAATTTCTTCGTCACCCGCCATTTCTCGGATAAACGGTCTGTTTGTCTCTAGATAAATGTTCTCTCCGTTTTTTATTCATTGATGGGGAGAAACCACTCTGCCAGGTTGCGTGGGGCAATTGTTTCAATTTCATTTATGAAAGCACGGAAATAGTTGGCAAAGTCTGTATGGTCAGCGTATTCGATGTCGAGTGGCAGGCCGATGTAAGTGACTAGTTTTAGAGGCAGCTGTGACCGGAAACTTATAAGGGCCGCCTCGATGCAGATAATAAACAGCACTGGGCTGATGCTATCACTTTGAGGCGTGTCTGTTGTTGATACGAATGACGGACATTCACCGACCGATCTGCGTGGTGCGAATTATGTGTTTGCAAGTGGTTCATGTTCTTCCAGCGCATCATTGAAAGTTTTCGCAGAATATGACCACGGAAATTAATATCCGGTTCGCTGTGGCGGGTCAAATATTATGGCCGCACGTAAGCACGCTCCAACGTACGCACGTACGAACAGGCATGCACACATAGAGACACGCACGCACACACGCACGCACACACCCACACGCACGCACGCACGCTCACACATGCACACGCACACACGCGCGCGCGCACACACACGAAATTCACATATCAAAGTTGTACAACACACATAAAGTAAAGAAACACTTTTTTTTAACAGTTAACTGTTGCCGATCTAGGATGGCGGGAACAAAGGCAACGCACTGTGACGTAAGTTAACGTTGGCGTGGTTTCGGGATATCTCTCATCGTCATTAAAAGATGGCGGCCCATTAATCAAACCAAATTGTATAATACTGGCATTCAGCTATTTGCTCTACTCAGTCGTCGCTTACACAGTTGTTTTGTAGCAAAGTCAGCATCGCTCTCCTAGCTGAAAGTCCATGCGTTCATGATATTTCAAATATGAAATAATCATCCATATTTTTACCCCATCTATCCATCCTATGTGGCATATAATCATCACGTAGGCTACAATGATAGATTAAAGTCATTTTACCTTAACTGTCCGGCAGTGAGTATTTTCTGAAAGGAGAAACGAGTTGAATTATACAATGATTATTAAACATGCAAACTATACAATTGAATCAATCATGTGTTATATTGTGTAATTCCATAATTACATTTTACATATGTCTTACAAATAATATTTATGTGTTGCGCCATTTATGATACAATCACATAAAACTGAATAATGTAATGAATACAGTGACTAGACAGAGATGTGTTCATTTTTACATGTGAATGTATACGTGAATGTGTGTGTGCGTGTGCATGTGCGCGCGTGTGTGCGCGCGTGTGTGCGCGTGTGTGTGCGTGCATATGTGTGCGCGCGGGCGTGTAAGGTCAAACATGCCACAGCAGAAAATATTCAAACCCATGCACATCTGTGGTGGTCTAACCGAAACCCTTTAGGAACATTAATACATTTATACTTACTTGGCGTCATTAAATCTATTGAATTTATCGAAATGTTTCTTGCAGTTGTCATTGCATTTCTTCAATTTCCGTTCGCATCGATTCATTTGAGAACTTCTGCATCGTCGCGCGCACATGTAGAACTGTTTCGAACATGTCGTTGTGCACATCCGGTAAAGATGGATCGAAGGCGCTTTACCGCAGGAAGAGGGACTCGCTAGCAATGTCATTGTGAGACAGATCACAATCTAAAACAGTTTGATCATATTAACGGGAGATTGTCTGTTCATCGTTTTATTTGTATAATAATTAATATTGTGTTCTTAAAGCTGCAATTAGGAATTAGTGTTAACAGCATCAGCCCCAGAGTAGCAGAACTTGTTGTATGCATAACAAAGGGCTAATTGCAGGTCCATTGTTTGGAACTCCACCATTGTCTGGTCCCAGGCCCAGGATGCGAAAGGAGGAAGGTTGGCGTCAGGAAGGGCATCGGCCGTAAAAAAAACTGAGCAAAATCAAATGAATATGTTCTCCATTTTTATTACGATGAATGCTACGGCGTCCTCTGTAGGCGACGCGGTTCACATTCGCCCGAGCGGACCAACAAATGTACGAGGGCTACCGCGTGAAGACCAACGGACGCGGCTAAAGAAGCTAGTTGGTAAACTCAGAGTGGCGTCATGGAATGTGGGAATGACGGGCAAGGCGATGGAAATTGCAGATGCCCTACGCAGGAGGAAGATAGATGTTGCGTGTGTGCTGGAGGTGAAATAGAAAGGGTCAAAGGCGAAGAGTACGGGCCATGGCTACAACCTTTTCTACCACGAGAAAACTGTAATAGAAATGGTGCTGGAATAATACTGAGAGAGGATCGAACAAAGGACGTACTGGAGATCAGTCGGATAAATGACAGGATAATGCTATTCAAACTGGTCACAACGATCATTTCGGCTTACACACCGCGACAAGGACGACCTGAGTCGGAAAAGGACCAATTTTATTAACAACTGGAGAGAACCACCCGGCAAGTTGAGTTGGTTGTTATTGGTGATGACCTAAATTGGCACGTTGGAATGAATGGAAGAGACACAAACTCACATGGTAACGGCGGTTTCGGTGACAGAAACAAAGAAGGAGACAGAGTAGTGGAGTTTTCCGACATTTACGATCTGGTGATCGCGAATACATGGTTCACGAAGACACAAAGCCAGCTGATCACATTTAAGAACGGCAACAGAGAATCACAAATCGACTACATCTTGACCAATCGAAGACATCTGAAGGACATCATGAACTGTAAAACAATACCGGGCGAAGCAGTGATAGCCCAACATAGATTGGTCGTAATGGACCTGAGAATAAGACCGAAGAAGGTGAGTTGCTATCGACGAGAGAACGAAGTCAGGATCAGGTTGTGGAGACACTTAAGGATCGAACGGTAGCTGACGATTATGCCAAGGATATCAGCAACAACAGGGAGGATGACGAAGAGTATGATTGGACAACCCTTTGTAATACAATGAAAGAGAAGGGCAGACATCACTGTGGGATCATAAGGGGCGGCAAATCTATGCAAAAACGGGAAACCTGGTGGTGGAACCAAACAGTCCCGGAAGCAACAGACAGGAAAAAGAGAACATTCAAGAAGTGGCAAAAAATGAAAACGCAAGAAGATCACGCTGAGTACAAAAAGGTCGAAGAAAGCAGCGAAGACTACAGTAGCAGTGGGAAGAGCGAAGGCTGTACAATATCTGTATGAGAGATTGGCGACCCGAGAAGGGGATAAAAGCAATCTGTAGACTGGCGAGATCTAGAGACCAGTCGACCAAAGATAACTACCAGTGTTACTTCGTCAAAGCAAAAGACGGTGCCGTACTTATGACACCAGAAGAAATTATCAAGTGATGGGCGGAGTACTTCAAGGACCTGCTCAACGATTCAAGACAATATATTGACAACAGAGACATACCACCGACCCAAGGGCCGCTGTGTGAAGTAACATATGGAGAGGTAGATAGACAGCTGAGAAAAATGAAGAACAGTAAGAGCTGTGGACCAGACGGAATACATATTGAGGCACTCAAACACCTTAGCGGTTGGGGCGTGTCTCAACTGACCAACATCTTCAATAGTATCATGCAAAACGGCAGGATGCATGATAGTTGGAGAGAGAGAGAGAGAGAGAGAGAGAGAGAGAGAGAGAGAGAGAGAGAGAGAGAGAGAGAGAGAGAGAGAGAGAGAGAGAGAGAGAGAGAGAGAGAGAGCATCATCACGCCTATCTACAACGACAAGGGATATAATATATGAACTGTTGTAACTACAGAGGAATCAAGCTGCTTAGCCATAGCATGAAACTCTGGTCACTGACGTAACTGTCATCAACCAAGTCAACATCGGAAGTGACCACAGAGTGGTAGTGAGCAACATAAAACTGGACGTCAAGGCTAAAAGGAAGAAGTTGATAAACAAGAGACCACCAAGTGCAGATACCACACAAATAGGAACAAAAAAGATCGAATTCCAATTCGAACTCGAAATCGATTCGAGACATTACAAGAACTAGACGACAACGACACCATGAGCAAAAACATCACTGAGATGATCCAACTAAGTGCGACAAGTGTAGCCAAACCAATCAACAGGCATGTCGTGACCGACACGAGCACTAATGAAGAAAGGACGAGAAATGGTAGAGTATGCATAAATATGCAAGACCATCAAAACGAAAGCGAAGGAGGACACCAGGAAGTACAAACAAGAGATTATACGAGAAACGATTATGGCATCAAAGATACTGAAGAAAGTCAGAAGAACACAGGCACTAGGCAGATACAAACTGATTACACTTCTAGACAAGCAGGGTAGAGAAATATAATACCAATATAAGATCATGGAACGAAAAGTGGAATTCTACACCGAGCTGTATGACAGTGAACAGAGTACCATAATTCACACCGACCAGAAAGAGGTACCAGAGATAACACCATGGGAAGTGGAAGCTGCACTAAGAGATATGAAGAATGGGAAGACATCAGGCAACGACCATGTAAACATTGAAACATTAAAAGCAGCAGAAGATACCATCTCGAAGACACTGGATAAACTGTATACCAAATGCTTGTCAGAAAGACCAATACCCACCGCAAGGAAGAACGCAAAGATGGTGATATTCTTCAAGAAGGGAAATAAGAAAGTCTTAAATAATTATAGACTGATATGTATATTATCAAACATCAACAAATTACTCACAAAGATACTAACGAATAGGCTAGAGAAGAAACTCGACGAAAACCAACCACGAGAGCAAGCAGGATTCAGAGCAGGTACTCAACGACAGACCACATACACGTCGTAAACCAACTAAACGAGAAATGCCGAGAATATAATAACCCGCTCTGCATCGCTTTAGTCGACTACGAGAAGGCTTTCGACTCGGTGCAAACTCAAGCAATACTGACCTCCTTTCAAGAACAGGGGGTAGAAGACGTGTACATCGAACTCCCGAAAGACATCTACACTAACAGCTCGGTGACAGTCCACCTACACAAAAAGAGCAACAAGATCACCATCAAGCGAGG
>CM034536.1:4284370-4316870 GCA_020002185.1 Paraescarpia echinospica | reverse complement strand
GTTTAAGGTTAGATTTAGGGTTCGGGTTAGGGTTAGGTTTAAGGTTAGGTTTAGGGTTAGGGTTATGGTTAGGTTTAGGGTTCGGGTTCGGGTTTGGGTTAGGGTTAGGTTTAGGGTTCGGGGTAGGATTAGGTTAGAGGTGAGGTTCAGGGTTAGGTTGAAGAAGTTTAAGGCTAAGGTTAGGTTGAAGGTAGTTTTGGCAAGATTCACATCAGACGGTTGGATGCATTTGTACGTGGAGGGGTTAGGTTTAGGTTTCGGGTTAGGGTTTAGTTTAAGGTTAGGTTTAGAGTTAGGTTTAGGTTTATGGTTAGGTTTACGGTTAGGCTTAGGGTTCGGGTTAGTTTTTGGGTTAGGTTTAAGGTTCGGGCTAGGGTTAGGTTTAGGTTTAGTGTTAGGTTTAGGGTTCGGGTTCGAGCTTGGGTTAAGTTTAATGTTAGGTTTAGGGTTAAGGTTACGTGCTTAGGGTTAGGGTTAGGTTTAGGTTTAGGTTAAGGGTTAGGTTTAGGGTTTGGGTTAGGGTTAGGGTTAGGGTTAGGTCTAGGTTGAAGAAGTTTAGGGCTAGGGTTAGGTTGAAGGTAGTTTTGGCGAGATTCAAATTAGACGGTTGGATGCGTTTGTACGTGGAGGGGTTAGGTTTAATGTTTTGCTTAGGGTTCGGATTAGGTTGAAGAAGTTTAGGGTTAGGGTTAGGGTTATGGTTAGGTTTAGGTTTAGGTTTAGGGTTAGGCTTAGGGTTCGGGTTATGTTGAAGAAGTTTAGCGCTAGTGTTAGGTTGAAGGTAGTTTTGGCAAGATTCATTTCAGATTGTTGGATGTAATTGTACGTGGAGGGGCGGCAAAAACGTGGAGGGGTTAGGTTTAAGGTTAGGTTTAGGGTTCGGGTTTGGGGTTCGGGTTAGGGTTAGGTTTAAGGTTAGGTTTAGGATTAGGTTTAGGATTAAGTTTAGGATTAGGGTTAGGTTTAGGGTTCGGGTTAGGTTGAATAAGTTTAGGGTTAGGGTTAGGGTTAGGGTTCGGGCTAGGGTTAGGTTTAGGTTTAGTGTTAGGTGTAGGGTTCGGGTTAGGGTTAGGTTTAGTGTTATATTGAGGGTTCGGGTTAGGTTGAATAAGTTTAGGGCTAGGGTTAGGTTAAAGAAGTTTAGTGCTAAGGTTATGTTGAAGGTAGTTTTGGCAATATTCACATCAGATGGTTGGATACATGTGTACGTGGAGGGGGTAGGTTTAGGTTTAGGGGTTGGGTTAAGTTGAAGAAGTTTAGGGTTAGGATTAGGGTTAGGGTTAGGTTTAGGTTTAAGATTAGGTTTAGGGTTAGGTTGAAGAAGTTTAGGGCTAGGGTTAGGGTTAGGTTGAAGGTAATTTTGTCAATATTGACATCAGATGGTTGCATGCATTTGTACGTGGAGGGGCGGCAAAAACCCATCTCTCGGGTAATGAAGTTCGGGTGAACGCAACGAAAAATAGGCTTTGAAAAACCTATTAGCCACGTACGGTGTCTCCGTCTACTGGGTAATGAGTATTCAAATACTGTGTCGCCGTCTAGTGGAGACAGACCGAATATAATTTACATACATTTTAGTTAATAAATGTCATGTCATGATGGTATTTTAATGCTTCCTGGCGTATATTGAAAATGAGTTGAGTGAGGGAATTAGGGAGGCGATTAGTGCTGTTGGAAATAATACAGATAGTATATGCCTAGGAGTCTTTGTCTGGTATTGATAATGCTACACTTTAATATATTAATACACTATGACTGTTCTGAGTTCACATAGTAGTGCCACCGAAAATGTCTCCCCGGATATTACCCTGAGTTCACAACTGCGGGCTCGAGTCGGCTGAGCGAGACATACTACCAGGGATTACCCTGAGTTCACAACTGCGGGCTCGAGTCGGCTGAGCGAGACATACTACCAGGGATTACCCTGAGTTCACAACTGCGGGCTCGAGTCGGCTAAGCGAGACATACTACCAGGGATTACCCTGAGTTCACAACTGCGGGCTCGAGTCGGCTAAGCGAGACATACTACCAGGGATTACCCTGAGTTCACAACTGCGGGCTCGAGTCGGCTGAGCGAGACAAACTACCAGGGATTACTCTGATTTCACAACTGCGGGCTCGAGTCGGCTGAGCGAGACATACTACCAGGGATTACTCTGATTTCACAACTGCGGGCTCGAGTCGGCTGAGCGAGACATACTACCAGGGATTACTCTGATTCACAACTGCGGGCTCGAGTCGGCTGAGCGAGACAAACTACCAGGGATTACTCTGATTTCACAACTGCGGGCTCGAGTCGGCTGAGCGAGACATACTACCAGGGATTACTCTGATTTCACAACTGCGGGCTCGAGTCGGCTGAGCGAGACATACTACCAGGGATTACCCTGAGTTCACAACTGCGGGCTCGAGTCGGCTGAGCGAGACATACTACCAGGAATTACCCAGAGTTCACAACTGCGGGCTCGAGTCGGCTGAGCGAGACATACTACCAGGGATTACCCTGAGTTCACAACTGCGGGCTCGAGTCGGCTGAGCGAGACATACTACCAGGGATTACCCTGAGTTCACAACTGCGGGCTCGAGTCGGCTGAGCGAGACATACTACCAGGGATTACCCTGAGTTCACAACTGCGGGCTCGAGTCGGCTGAGCGAGACATACTACCAGGGATTACCCTGAGTTCACAACTGCGGGCTCGAGTCGGCTGAGCGAGACATACTACCAGGGTACTGGACCCTGCTATGGTTCTTATTACCACATATCCACCTGATGGATCATGTGCAACTACAAAGTGTGCATCGGATGCACTGGTATCCCGTCCCTACGACCGATCAACGCGTGTTACTTGTGCATCGGATGCACTGGTATCCCGTCCCTACGACCGATCAACGCGTGTTACTTGTGCATCGGATGCACTGGTATCCCGTCCCTACGACCGATCAACGCGTGTTACTTGTGCATCGGATACACTGGTATCCCGTCCCTACGACCGATCAACGCGTGTTACTTGTGCATCGGATACACTGGCATCCCGTCTCTACGACCGATCAACGCGTGTTACTTGTGCATCGGATGCACTGGCATCCCGTCTCTACGACCGATCAACGCGTGTTACTTGTGCATCGGATGCACTGGTATCCCGTCTCTACGACCGATCAACGCGTGTTACTTGTGCATCGGATGCACTGGTATCCCGTCCCTACGACCGATCAACGCGTGTTACTTGTGCATCGGATACACTGGCATCCCGTCTCTACGACCGATCAACGCGTGTTACTTGTGCATCGGATGCACTGGTATCCCGTCTCTACGACCGATCAACGCGTGTTACTTGTGCATCGGATGCACTGGTATCCCGTCCCTACGACCGATCAACGCGTGTTACTTGTGCATCGGATGCACTGGTATCCCGTCCCTACGACCGATCAACGCGTGTTACTTGTGCATCGGATGCACTGGTATCCCGTCCCTACGACCGATCAACGCGTGTTACTTGTACCTATAGCTCGTGCCTCTATCAAGTATTGTTTCCAATTCTGATAGTTACTCCAGTAATTTCGCAAGATATACTATTTAAATCAGATTATCATGGATTGTATGCATTTATAACACGCGGTCTGTATGCGTCATATGTCATCACATCTACCTTATAGTGCTTTGGTTACTCTTATCAGAAACACGTGAAATAGACTATGTGCTATTAATTTCATACCGTAGTTTTATGTGTAATGACACCGATGTTGCTCAACCAATGGGCTGTTTTATTTACGATCTACCGCTGTGTGCTTTGTAATGACACCGATGTTGCTCAACCAGTGGGCTGTTTTATTTACGATCTACCGCTGTGTGCTTTGTAATGACACCGATGTTGCTCAACCAGTGGGCTGTTTTATTTACGATCTACCGCTGTGTGCTTTGTAATGGCACCGATGTGTTCCCTTTAGGCTGACAATGTGCTATTAACGTTCTACCGCTGTGTGCCGGATAACTTTAACAGTAACTTCTGCCTTTCTGCACCCATTCGTGCCCCGCCATTCTTTGCGGACTGCGTCAAACAATGATTCTTTCCGAGATGTTGTGTTATACATTTCGGAAAAATCGCTGTTTGTACACCACAGTTTATCATTCTGGTGCAAAACGTTACTGTCGCCGCCTGGTGCTCTAACATGCATACCTGCGGTACTACATACATACGTACGTGCATGCGTGCGTGCGAGCGTTCATACATACATACATACTTACATACATACATAGATACATATATACATACATATACACATACATACATACATACATATATACATACATACATACATACGTACGTACGTACATACATACTTACATACATACATAGATACATATATACATACATATACACATACATACATACATACATATATACATACATACATACATACGTACATACATACATACTTACATACATACATAGATACATATATACATACATATACACATACATACATACATACATATATACATACATACATACATACGTACATACATACATACTTACATACATACATAGATACATATATACATACATATACACATACATACATATGTACATATATACATACATACATACATACATACATACATACATACTTACATACATACATACATACATAATTACATATATACATATATACATATATACATACATACATACATACATACATACATACATACATACATACATACATACATACATACAATATTCATTTTGTCTCGGGCACTTTGCCCCCGAACTCCCCATATACGTTTATGTAATTCAGTAAATGATTTAATGAGTTCCACGACTATTGATTGCAGCATCGTCAGATACCATCACGTGAACAACATAGCTTATACTGCTCACACTCTAGGGTAGGGTATAAGGGGTGTCACCAGGCACGATTGATCTCTCCACATGACTGGGTGTCAATGATATAGGCACGACCAATGTGTCTACTCAGGAGTGTACGTAGGCCCGTTTAATTTTCCCAGTTTGGATGTCAGGAATATATATAGTCCCAATTAATTTCCCCAATTCTGGATGTCAGTGATATGCGTATACACGTCCAACGTCCCCAATTCTGGATGTCAGTGATCTGTATAGATACGTTTAGTTTCCCCATTTCTGGATGTCAGTGATGCGTGTAGACTAGTCATTCTATCTCCTCAGGGATGTAAGTAAGCAAGACTGATTCCCCAAGTTTCGGATGTCCCGACTGTTTGCAAGTACGAGTGATCTGCCCAAAGGCAGGTGTCACAAATGTTCACAAGCTACGGACGACCCTCCTATGTCGGATGTCAAAGATGTGTGCATATTATATACGACATTGCCGGGAATGAGGAACGTTAATGATACAGTTCTTTGGTGACTAATTACGAGAACAAAATAATTTTTTTTTATTCGATTACAGTAAAAGAGCTTTAATGTTTAAATAATTTTTTTAATTTAGGGTCTGTATTAAACATATTGTGTTACTGTAAATATAACTATGAACTTATTGTAATGCTGACATGTACAACTGTTCGATATCAGTAGTGTTACTTTTTGTGACTATAAAGTGTACTTATTCGGTACATAGATATCAATAACATAAAATACAAAGAAAACGTGGCATTTGTTCGTGAACATGTTTATCAAGTTGTAAGAATAAATAAATAACGAATTACCTTATTACACAACTATGAGCCGCCGTTTCGGCTGCCGAAGGCGGTTGAAACATCGATGAGAAATGAATTTCCCATTTGTGTAATAAGAAAATTCGTTATTTACGTGGCATTTAATGTTTATAAACTAAGATAAAAGACTCAAGTATGAAGACAACACGTGCTATATTTATATCGCATCCGTACATAATATATTTACATAGTTTTACCTTAAAATCACCATACATAGTTAATGTAACTGGTGGGTTAGTTTTTAATATCTTAATATTAAAAATTATCAATCCTCTCAGTCGAAAATCTTTATGTTTAAACACAGTACATTTTCTAATTTCTGTAGCATTTAATAGGTACTATACTGTACAGTTCGTTAGTATCAATGTCAGCAAAACATCGTTCCGGTTCACTGGCTATGAATAACTTATGTGCCTCTATAAAGTGTATGTTGCACCTTTAGCAGGACTGTAACGCCAGAGCGACGGCTCTTGACCTACAGGTAAAGTCTTAAATGTATCGTTGAACCGAAGATTGGAAACTTCTTTCTTTCCAGCTCCAACAGCCTTGTGATAGCTGACTACAATGGCCACATGGCCGTCGAATGCTGCTATATCACCTCGTTCGGGGTGATCGACCCATTTCCTACATCGGCTAAACGTCAAGACGGTTGACCATCTCTTGGCCCATTCACCGGCACTTATCGGACTCCATCTATTCCGATGCCTGAAAGTGTGCGAGAAGGCATTAACAATATGTTTATTATTCAACGTATTATATAGCGTGACGTTTGTTTCACTAACTGTCCTTTGATGGATGCGTTATACATTGGCCTAGCTTCTACTGTATATTTCATTTTCTTATTCGTTACTTTCACAAATAATATATGAGTCTAAACATAGGCAATTGGGTAGGCAATCACGTTTGCACGCGGGCGCACACACACACACACACACACACACACACACACACACACACACACACACACACACACATATATATATATATGTATTATATAGATATATAATACGCATATATATATAGGTGTGTGTGTAATATAATTTAATATATATATATATATGTATATATACAATGCATACATACACACACATACATATGTGTGTATGTGTGCATTGTGTGTGTATATATATATATATATATATATATATATATACATTAAATCATATACTAATTATATATATTAAACGTATATATAGGTGTGTGTGTGTAATATGATATAATGTATATATAAATATATATATATCAGTTTTATATATATATATATATATATATAACTGACATACTTGGAAATAACTGAACCACATATTCGCGCTACTGCCTTTTAATACACTGTCATTAAGTATAGACGAGGTGAGAATTTCGAGAATTTCTACCAACGTGTTCCAGTTAAGGCAGCGGTTCTTAAACCTTGAGTCTTGACCCAAAATTGGGAGTTGGAGGTTTAGCACCCGCATTTTATATTGTGTGTGCTTAGCCTCGTGATATGCTTTGACTTTTTAAGATATTTCGGCGTGCATAGAAAACTATCCAAGTAGAGAACTACCCAACAGCGCACCCATCCGTCTTCCTATGTCATGTCCAACAGTAGTCCCGGCTCACCATGTTCTGAAACCTAAGACATGTGAACTATTTGAAGGCGTGGGTCGCCAAACAAGTCCCACGGCTAGAGTTTGGGTCGCAGCCACAAAAGGTTAAGTTTTTACATTCCGTAAACAGTGACAACAGTGTTAGTTTAAATGCTCTTTTAAATGTCATACCTGTGAGGAACTGTCGCGCCTGCCTTCTCGATCATTTCCGCCACGAAGACATTGCACTTGTTTTTTCCGGGACCCTAATCCACTTTGCGCGAGGAAGACTTTGCCCAAAGCGTACTGTGCTCCATATTTTCAGCATTTTTGGCAATCCTCTCCCTTATAAGTTATTAAATAAATTCTGATCGGGATATGGCGCCTTGCAAGCGGCAAGTCAAGGCAAAGCGACACTTTTTGTGCGATCACTGTCACAGCTGGGTAGATTTTGCATTGTCCGGCTGTGGGAAGTCATGGGCAGAAACCATGGAGGATGGATTCACCTTTCAGTGCATTGGGTGTTGGAAGGTGGAGTGTCTGCAGAAGGAGATAGTTAGGTTGACAGATGTTGTGAAGGGAATGGAGATGGGAATTAGCAAGGAGGCAGGTCGAATGGAGAGAGACGACAGGGAGAGAGGTGAGAATACTGCAAGACTGAAGGAGAATAGCAGCGGCAAGAAAACTGAGGAAAGGAAATTGAGAGGAGGGAAGGTGACTGGAGGGGAAGAAATTGTGAAATCGACAACAGAAAACGTGACAAGCGTGAAGGTGACAGGGAAGAAAGTGACCGTAGAGAAGGAGGGAGGGAAGATGGGAAGGGAGAGGAGAGAGGAAAACGAGATGGGACGAACGAAGAAGGGACGAAAGGAAGTGTGAGCAAATGTGATAGAAGAGAAGTCGATAAAAGGGAAGGTAACAAGAGAAAAAGTGACAGGAAAGAATGGATCGGAAGAGAGTGTGACAGGAGAGAAGACGACAGGGGGGAAAGACAACAACCAGACATATGCAAACCGAAGAAGGAGCTATTCTAAGGCAGTGATTGAGGGGGCAATGAGGAAAGAGAGGGCGTTTATGGGCGACTCCATTATGAGAAAGACGGACAAGGCACTGAGCGAGGGGAAGGACATCGTTGTTTGTTTACCGGGGGCTAGGATTGAACATGTAACTGACAGGGTAGAGAAGGTATTGGGACATGGCAAGGGGGGGTCTATACTGGTACATGTAGGAACAAATAATGCTGACAGGGAGGGAACAACTGCGATAATACAGAAGTATAGACAGTTAGTGAGGAAGGTAAAGAAGACGATAGTTGACCAGGTTATTCTGTCAGGAATTTTGCCAGTAATGGGAGGAAGGGGGGCAACGTGTAGAAACTGTAAGAGGATGGCGATCAACGCACTAGTTGAGCAGATGTGTGAGGAAGAGGGGGTGGGATTCACAGATTTATGGGGATACTTTGTTGGGAGGGAAGATATGTACATGAGAGATGGCCTCCATCTTAGTGGAAAGGGGGCAGCAGTTTTCTCAGAGAACCTGCTGCGATCTGTTGACAGTGGGACAGGTTGTATCTATTTAAACTAGATTCGCAGGGGGGACTCACAGAAAAGCCTGAAAATGGAGGCATAGATGAAGACAGCACAAATAAATCAGCAAATAACAGTGTGGAAAACTCTTCTGAAGCTGGATATAAATGTGTTTGTTTAAATGCAAGGAGTATAGTAAACAAAAGAAATGAACTAAACATTATGGTAGAAGATATTGACCCTCATATAATAGGTATAACCGAATCCTGGACCACCACCGATATATCAGATGCTGAATTGGGACTGACAGGATGTGTAATGTTTAGAAAAGATAGAATAGGAAGAAAGGGAGGTGGAGTTATTTTATATATTAAAGAATCTATCTAGGCTTATGAAATAAAATTAGAAAGAGAAGCAGATTGCGAAGAAGCTGTTTGGTGTAACGTAGTTACAGGAAACTCAACGTTAACAGTGGAGTTAGTTTATCGAAGTTCAAACATAAGCATAGACGAGAATGAAAAAAAACGCTATAAAGGAAGTAAGCAAACGGGACTGTATTATAATGGGGGATATTAACCGTGGGCATATACAATGAAAATATCTACAGAGTATGGGCAGTGAGGACCACAAGATTTTAGTTTTAGTACAAGATACTTTCCTTTCTCAACATGTGCTAGAACCAACCAGGGGTGAGAATGTGTTAGACATAGTTTTGTCCTCACAGAATGAATTAGTTGACAATGTCAAGATATGTGAGCCACTGGGGAGTAGCGATCACAACCAGATACATTTTACCATCAAAGTAAAATCAGAAAGGAATAGTAAAAAGCAGTATAGGAGAAATTTCCACAAAGGAAGGTATAAGGACATGAGGAAATATTTAGCAAAGATAGACTGGAATAACACACTGAAAAATAAGACGGCAACAGAATGCTGGAATATATTAAAGAGTGAAATTAAGTGCCTAGTCGATAAATTTGTACCCTTCAAAAAACAAGGAAAACGGTCCAAAAAGAAACACTTATCGAAAGAAGCCATTAGAAAAAGTATAAACAAATGATGTGGAAGTCATATAGATGTACTGGAAATTATGAAGACTACAACAGTTATAAAGAAGCACTTAACCAAGCTACAGCTGAAATTAGAAATTCAAAGAGAAACTATGAACAACAATTAGCTAGTAATATAAAACATGACAGCAAGAGTTTTTATGCGTATGTCCGAAGCAAACAGAAAGTTCGAGATAAGGTCGGTCCTCTAGAAGATAGTGCTGGAAATATAATATCAGAGGGATTCTTAATGGCAGAAGACCTGAATGAGTACTTTAGTTCAGTGTTTACCAGGGAAGATATTAGTTCACTGCCAGTACCAGAGGCTAAGTTCAAGGGGGCAGATTCAGACTATTTAGGACAATTAATTGTAACCCCGGAAATGGTAGCTAAGAAAATAAGGGCTATGAAGGATAATAAATCACCTGGAGTGGATGGTATTCCACCCAAACTACTATTGGAAATTGTAGAACAAATTAGCATACCGCTTGCAACAGTTTTCAACTTGTCATTAGAAGAGGGAGTGGTTCCTTTAGAATGGAAAGAAGCAAACATTATACCGTTATTCAAAAAGGTTCGAGAAACAAGTCAGAGAACTATAGACCAGTGAGTTTAACATCAGTGATTTGTAAATTATTAGAAAGACTAATTAAAGATCACATGGTGGATTTTCGTGTTAAACACAACTTGATTAACCCATCTCAACATGTTTTTTTTAAAGCGAGGTCATGCTTAACAAATATGTTATGTTTTTTGGAAGACATCACTAAGTGGGTAGATGAGGGATCACCAGTAGATATCGTCTACTTAGATTTTCAAAAAGCTTTCGACAAAGTACCACATCAAAGATTACTGCTTAAACTAAAGGCCAATGGCATAGGAAATGGTATCATAAACTGGATAGAACAATGGCTGATTGACAGAAGACAACGTGTAGTAGTTGATGGGGAGGCTTCAAACTGGAAATCGGTATTGAGTGGGGTACCACAGGGATCAGTATTAGGACCTATATTATTCTTAATATATATCAACGATTTGGATGATGAAATAACAAGCATGGTGTTGAAATTTGCGGATGATACAAAAGTGTTTAGAAGGATTAAAAGTGATGGAGATAGACAGCATTTACAAGATGATCTTGACAGGTTGATCAAATGGTCTGAAAAGTGGCAAATGCTGTTCAATTTTGGGAAATGTAAATGCCTCCACACAGGACATGGGAACGAAGAGGTAGAATATACAATGGGGGTACTGTACTAAGTACTACTGTAAAAGAAAAGGACTTAGGGTTAACCATTAGTGCTGATATGAAGGTTTCAGAGCAGTGCGGAATTGCAGCTTCAAAGGGAAATCAAATCCTTGGATTAATTAGGCGAAACATAACGTATAAGAAAAAAGAGCTAATAATACCGCTGTACAAAACAATAGTTAGGCCTTATTTAGAATATTGTATTCAAGCGTGGATGCCATATCGCAGGAAGGACATAGATATGCTAGAAAGAGTGCAGAGGAGAGCAACTAAAATGATACCAAAACTGAGGGATCTTAGTTACGAAATACGCCTAAACAAATGCGGTTTAACAACACTAGAGACCAGGAGATTGAGAGGAGATCAGATAGAAGTGTTTAAAATATTGAAGGGTTATGAAAATATTGATAGAAATATTTTTTCTCAGTTAAGAAAGATAGAAGGATTAGAGGACATGAACTTACATTGGCAAAGGAGCAGAGTAGATTGGATATAAGAAAGTTTTCTTTTTCACAAAGGACTATAAATGAATGGAATATATTACCTGCTGATTGTGTGGGTGCTAGTAGCGTGAATATGTTTAAAAATAAAATCGACACATACCTCAGACGGGCGGGATACACATAGATAAAAGGGTCGGACTCTCGATAAGCCAAAGGGCTTCCTTGTCCACCTGCCACCTAGAGTTAATTCTCTGGGTGGCAATCTTGTTAAATCTTGTTAAATCTTATTGAAGAAGTTGAAGGCACAAACGGATTGGGTTTGGGTTCGCTGCTACCAGATGATCACTGAATAGTGAAAGGAGTAGACCGTGATGTAAGACAGTGTCAGAAGAAAAACTAATATGAAAACATGCAGACTTACAGTTAGTTTATGTGTACAAATCATAAAGCAAGTATACAGATTCTACTCACACATGCAAATGTCACAGCTACAAGACCGCCCAGAAACAGTAGCACCAGAGGCACCGTAGTCTTCATGATGTCATCAACTTGAATCTTTCTCGCTTCCTTTGGCTGCCGTCGGCTTACGTGCAGGAGTCGTAACGTTGTGTCTCTTTTATACACATTTGTTCAAGCAAGCAATACCATACGACCAAGGGGTTTTTGGCTAGGTTTATTGTTGTAATAATTTACACTTTTTGTGGGTGGCATGTGTTTTTCTGTAATCGTCAATGACATGGCTGGTTTATTTTAGACGGCACCACGCCTCTTCATAAATTTGCCCGACCATCTTCGTCTCATAGACCCTCTCATTCGAGCTTTATACATGTCATCTTAAAATGGTTTACGTAATTCATATAAATATAGTTCATAATATATATATATATATATATACTGCATATATATATATATATATGTATATATATATATATATATAGTTGGTAATACACTCAATGGTATGAAGACAATTAATAAACATCATTATCATAAGTCACATTTGAATTTTAAAACTGCTACTTATTATGGTTTCTTGAGGGACTCGAAGCTATATTTGACGGAGATAGATCGTAGAAATTGGTGGTGCAGAAAAGTTGATAAACAAGTGGAATTATTGATTGATAAGTATTATTCTTGCTTTAATATCATTCATAAAGTTGCAGTAAACATATATTGAGTAGCAGTTGTGCTTAAAGTTTAACTAACTTTAATATAGCACGTGTTAAAGTATTTTAGAACACTTTAGTATAGTAAGTGATAATAGGGTAACTTAGCCTTCCATAAGTTGTAAACAACATTTAACAAACCTGATTATGTGGTAGAATATATAGGAGATAAAGTAACAACCATAAAACTACTTACATAATATAATATCTGTGTAAGCCAGTACTTGCTCGATATTTTGATTAGGTAGCATTGTTGTTAAAAAATTAAGCAAGGGCGATAGTCGGGCGAACTCCAGATTGTTTATGTGATAGTGTCCTACGTATTCGCTAGGGCGCGGCGAAACCTAAATAAATAAAGCAGAAAACGTAACGTAATTGATTGTATTTAAACTAGGTCACTACCGCTAACGTTAGCGTTTGTGATAGGATAGATAGTCAGCTGTGTAATTAAAATCTGTAACATAAAGTGTGCTGTAGTACACAGGAAACAGTCTTTATAAAGACTAAGTTAGTTAACTTATTAAAAAAATTCTGATAGTGATATGGCGCCTTGCAAGCGGCAAGTCAAGGCAAAGCGACACTTGGTGTGTGATCACTGCCACAGCTGGGTAGAATGTGCATTGTCTGACTGTGGGAAGTCATGGGAGAAACAATGGAGGAGGGATTCACCTTTCAGTGCATGAGGTGTTGGAAGGTGGAGTGTCTGCAGAAGGAGATAGTTAGGTTGACAGATATTGTGAAGGGGATGGAGATGGGAATTAGCAAGGAGACGGGTGGAATGGAGAGAGACGACAGGGAGAGAGGTGGGAATACTGCAAGACTGAAGGAGAATAGCAGTGGCAAGAAGATTGATAAAAGGAGATTGAGAGGAGGGAAGGTGATTGGAAGGGAAGAAATTGGAAAATCGACGACAGAAAACGTGACAAGCGTGAAGGTGACAGGAGAGAAAGTAACCGTAGAGAAGGATGGAGGGAAGATGGGACGGGAGAGGAGAGAAGAAAATGAGATGGGAGGAAAGATGAAGGGACGAAAGGAAGTGAGAGCAAAAGTGATAGAAGAGAAGTCGATAAAAGGGACGACGACAGGAGGAAATGTGACAAGAGAAAAAGCGACGGG
Source organism: Paraescarpia echinospica (assembly GCA_020002185.1). Lineage (NCBI taxonomy): Eukaryota > Metazoa > Annelida > Polychaeta > Sabellida > Siboglinidae > Paraescarpia > Paraescarpia echinospica. The sequence goes on along the minus strand of CM034536.1, from coordinate 4,303,066 downwards.
AAAGAACGGATCGGAAGAGAATGTGACAGGAGAGAAGACGGCAGGGGGAAAAGACAAAAACCAGACAGATCCAAACCGGAGAAGGATCTACTCTGAGGCAGTGAATGAGGGGGCAATGAGGAAAGAGAGGGTGTTTATGGGCGACTCCATTAATACAAAGACGGACAAGACACTAAGCGAGGGGAAGGATGTCGTTGTTTGTTTACCGGGGACTAGGATAGAACATGTGACTGAAAAGGTAGAGAAGGTATTGGGGCATGGCAAGGGAGGGTCTATACTAGTAAAAGTAGGAACAAATAATACAGACAGGGAGGAAACAACTGGGATAGTACAGAAGTATAGACAGTTAGTGAGGAAGCTAAAGAAGACAAGAGTTGAACATATTATTCTGTCAGGAATGTTGCCAGTAATGAGAGGAAGGGGGGCAATGTATAGAAACTGCAAGAGGATGGCGATCAACGCACTAGTTGAGCAGATGTGTGAAGAAGAGGGGGTGGGATTCACATATTTATGGGGATACTTTGTTGGAAGAGAAGATATGTACACGAGAGATGGCCTCGATCTTAGTGGAAAGGGGGCAGCAGTTTTCTCAGAGAACCTGCTGCGATCTGTTGACAGTGGGACAGGTTGCATCTATTTAAACTAGATTCGCAGGGGGACTCACAGAGAAGCCTTGAAGCTGGAGGCATAGATGAAGACAGCACACATAAATCAGCAAAGAACAGTCTGGAAAACTCTACTGAAGCTGGATATAAATGTGTTTGTTTAAATGCAAGGAGTATAGTAAACAAAAGAAATGAACTAAACATTATGGTAGAAGATATTGACCCTCACATAATAGGTATAACCGAATCCTGGACCACCACCGATATATCAGATGCCGAATTGGGACTGACAGGATATGTAATGTTTAGGAAAGATAGAATAGGAAGAAAGGGAGGTGGAGTTATTTTATATATTAAAGAATCTATCTAGGCTTATGAAATAAAATTAGAAAGAGAAGCAGATTGCGAAGAAGCTGTTTGGTGTAACGTAGTTACAGGAAACTCAACGTTAACAGTGGAGTTAGTTTATCGAAGTTCAAACATAAGCATAGACGAGAATGAAAAAAAACGCTATAAAGGAAGTAAGCAAACGGGACTGTATTATTATGGGGGATTTTAACCGTGGGCATATACAATGAAAATATCTACAGAGTATGGGCAGTGAGGACCACAAGATTTTAGTTTTAGTACAAGATACTTTCCTTTCTCAACATGTGCTAGAACCAACCAGGGGTGAGAATGTGTTAGACATAGTTTTGTCCTCACAGAATGAATCAGTTGACAATGTCAAGATATGTGACCCACTGGCGAGTAGTGATCACAACCAGATACCTTTTACCATCAAAGTAAAATCATAAAGGAATAGTAAAAAGCAGTATAGGAGAAATTTCCACAAAGGAAAGTATAAGGACATGAGTAAATATTTAGCAAAGCTAGACTGGAATAACACACTTAAAAATAAGACAGCAACAGAATGCTGGAATACATTAAAGAGTGGAATTAAGTGCACAGTCGATAAATTTGTACCCTTAAAAAACAAAGAAACACTGATCGAAAGAAGCCATTAGGAAAATTAAATAAAAACAAATGATTTGTAAGTCAAACAGATGTACTGGAAATGATGAAGACTACAACATTAAATAAAGAAGCACTTAACCAAGCTACAGCTGAAATTAGAAACTCAAAGAGAAGCTATGAACAGCAATTAGCTAGTAATATAAAACATGACAGCATGAGTTTTTATGTGTATGTTCGAAGCAAACAGAAAGTTCAGGATAAGGTCGGTCCTCTAGAAGATAGTGCTGGAAATATAATATCAGAGGGATTCTTAATGGCAGAAGACCTAAATGAGTATTTTAGTTCAGTGTTTACCAGGGAAGATATTAGTTCACTGCCAATACCAGAGGCTAAGTTCAAGGGGGCAGATTCAGACTATTTAGGACAATTAATTATAACCCTGGAAATGGTAGCTAAGAAAATAAGGGTTATGAAGGATAATAAATCACATGGAGTGGATGGGTTTCCGCCCAAACTACTATTAGAAATTGCAGAACAAATTAGCATAGCGATTGCAACAGTTTTCAATTTGTCATTAGAAGAGGGAGTGGTTCCTTTAGATTGGAAAGAGGCAAACATTATACCGTTATTTAAAAAAAGGTTCGAGAAACAAGTCAGAAAACTATAGACCAGTGAGGTTAACATCAGTGATTTGCAAATTATTAGAAAGACTAATTAAAGACCACATGGTGGATTTTCTTGTTAAACATAGCTTGATAAACCCATCTCAACATTGTTTTTTTAAAGCGAGGTCATGCTTAACAAATATGTTATGTTTTTTGGAAAACATCACTATGTGGGTAGATGAGGGATCACCAGTAGATATCGTCTACTTAGATTTTCAAAAAGCTTTCGACAAAGTACCACATCAAAGATTACTGCTTAAACTAAAGGCCCATGGCATTGGAAATGGTATAATAAACTGGATAGAACAATGGCTGACTGAGAAGACAACGTGTAGTAGTTGATTGGGAGGCTTCAAACTGGAAATCGGTATTGAGTGGGGTACCACAGGGGATCAAATGGTCTGAAAAATGACAAATGCTGTTCAATTTTGGGAAATGTAAAAGCCTCCACACAGGACATGGGAACGAAGATGTACAATATACAATGGGAGGTTCTGTACTAAGTACTACTGTAAAAGAAAAGGATTTAGGTTTAAACGTTAGTGCTGATATGAAGGTTTCAGAGCAGTGCGGAATTGCAGCTTCAAAGGGAAATCAAATCCTTGGATTAAGGTAAAATATAGTGTATAAGGAAAAAGAACGAATAATACCGCTGTACAAAACATTAGTGAGGCCTTATTTAGAATATTGTATATGGAGGCCATATCGCAAGAAGGACATAGATATGCTAGAAAGAGTACAGAGGAGAGCGACTAAAATGATACAAAAACTGAGGGATCTTAGTTATGAAATTCGCCTAATAGAATGTGGTTTAACAACACTAGAGACCAGGAGATTGAGAGGAGATCAGTTAGATGTGTTTACAATAATAAATGGTTATTAAAGTATTGATAGAAATATTTTTTTCTCAGTTAAGAAAGATAGAAGGACTAGAGGACATGAAGTTACGTTAGCAAAGGAGCAGTGTAGATAAGATATAAGAAAGTTCTCATTTTCAAAAAGGACTGTAAATAAATGGAACAGATTATCTGCTGACTGTGTGGGTGCTAGTAGCGTGAATATGTTTTAAAATAAAATCGACACATACCTCAGAAGGGCGGGATACACTTAGATAAAAGGGTTGGACTCTCGATAAGCCAAAGGCTTCCTTGTCCACCTGCCACCTAGAGTTAATTCTCTGGGTGGCAATCTTGTTAAATCTTGTTAAATCTTGATCGTTCTTTGATACTACATAGAATACATAAACGCTGATGTGAAACTAAATTCTTCAGCTGAGAAAGCAAGGTTTTATTGCTTTCTTATTTTATATCGATCGTAGATGTTTGCAGTTCTTTCACATCTTGCATCACATAATATAAACAAATGTATAACTTTTATTTTGTTTTGTGTTTTTACTTGTTTATTTTGTGGATCATTATTTATATGATAAACACCGACTTCGGAAATGTGTTTCGCTGGTATCGCTTATAATTATTATTTTATAACAATGTTATATTGGAGCACCTCTCGAATAGCTAACAACCTTTTATTTTAAATGCTTCTCTGTAACTGGAAAACGTCACATCAAGTTTGACAGCGAATACTTACGTGATCAAATATATTTAACGATATTGATTTACAGTTTTGTTTCTGACTAAGAGCAACAATTGTTTAGTGCAACAGTAGAGTATGTGCTGTTCTATGGATGCGAAACATTGAGAATGACGAAAAACTTGACAAACAACTAGACGGATGTTATACAAGAATGCTTCGAGCCGCAATTAACATTCACTGGCAACAGCATTTGACAAACATAGAACTATACATGGAATGTGTAAAATTTTCTTAACATGTCTACTAGGATAGTACATAAAATAGTTCATTAAACACATATGTTAACTATACATCATGTGATGTGGGTAATATAAACAATGCCACAAACGTAGCAATTTCCATAATTTATGGCTCTACAGTTTGTGTATAACGTATGAGTTTCGCTTGGTATCGCCTTTCGCGCGGATCCCGTTTCACAAAAAAAAAACATATTCCAAATGCATGAAATAATCATCCAATTAACTAATACATAACAACGTAATGATAATTGTATCATGTCATCCATATCACTGTGCCAAAACCATTATCAATTTACAACAACTCGCGACTACATATTGTTCAAATGTACCCTCTATAGACGCATTCTGTCGTTGGCACGAATGGCGTACACGCTGCTCGAGTTGTTTGTCATACCATCTGTTACATCCCGCTTTCTCTATGTTAACTCGCCTCGCGCTGGTGTCATACAAAAAGACAAATACGTCTTCCTCGTATGCAGCTTACCTTCTCCACGTACCACTGTTTAGCATACGTGGCAGCAATGAAGTCGCCTTCACTACGAAGCATCACATTGTCTTCGTCTTTGGAGATCTTTCCATATATAATTTATTATTGAACTGAAATATGTTTGTGCTGTCCTTTTAATGCGCACTGAATGTTGAGTTTCGCATTGTTTACATATTGTTTGCACATATTTATATATATATATATATATATATATATATATATGTGCAAACAATATGTAAATAATGCAAAACTCAACATATATATATATGCACATATATATATATATATATATATATACACTCACACACACTCACACACACACACACACACACACACACACACACACACACACACACACAGCACAGACACATACACACTGACACAGACACAGACACAGACACAGACACAGACACAGACACAGACACAGACACAGACACAGACACAGACACAGACACAGACACAGACACAGACACAGACAGACACACACACACACACCCACACACCCACACACCCACACACACACACACCCACACACCCACACACCCACACACCCACACACCCACACACCCACACACCCACAAAGAGTTTGTTACAGTGCCTGCTATTTCAAAAATGAACGAAGTCTGGAAAATACAAAAACACCAACTTTGCAACATAGAAGAGTCCAAGTATTTGACATTTTGATATTACTGTTTGCATAAGACACCTCGTCAGTTTCTATAAAGAGCATACAATACTATTAATAACTATTTCACCAACCGGTTGATTCCTTAGTTGGAAAGTATGAGCAGCTGACGTCAACAGTAAAATAATGCAAGCATACCTGGTTGGTCCAGTCATTTACAACACCATTTCAAAAATGACCATGCACGGTACCCTATAGAGAACTAAAAAAGCCGGGTCTGCATGAAGAAAACCTGGAGTGCTAAGAGTGGAACAGTCTACGCCTGTCGACCCTGTTGTGTACCCCTAAAACATACTTACAGAGGACTTGGCACCCCTTGACCGAAACGAAGTAGATCAGTGTCAGTTACACAGTATGCTACCCCTGGTAAAGTCATTGCTAGTCGCAATAACCTATCACTTCATGTTTTATGTTAATTGTCGACTTTTCTAAAGCGCGACCAAACTGCATTAGGATTTAAATAGACTAAACATTCAACACGTTTTTTTTACACGAAATTTTCATGAGTCATACACAGTATTACATGTGCATTAAAATAAACTCTGTGCAACGACATATGACTCGCCAGAAAAAAATGTAACACAAATGTTTAATCAGTCGTTCTACACATGGTCCAAGTTTGGCATAAAACTTATTTATGTATTACAACGAACCAAGAAGGCATACTGAAACTCGTTGCAGAAACGTATCTGAAACGGTTTATTTTGTTTTAGGAGAGTGGGAGTGCTACATGACATCGTGACAACAATTATACACGGCCACGAAACGTATGTCTATATTTGCTGAATTGTACGAGCATGTGTGTGTGTGCTTTCTGCCATAATATCTTCATTCTGTGAGGAACCATCTACAAATACACACACACGTACACACGCGCACGCACACGCGCACGCACACGCGCGCGCACACACACACACATACACAAAACACATACAAACACAAAATATTTGACACAAACACAGAATAGTGTTTATGGATGTGTTACTAAGCATCCAACGTAACATTATATTTGGAGCGAATATTTAAACATACAGCGGTCATTACATTTCAGTGGTTGATAAGAATTGATAATACGTAATGGGTTCTTGGAAAATATATTATGTGTTATGAAAGTGACACGGTGACTCAAAACGTATTGATGCCTGGTGAGATACACGTAATAACTTATTTAGCATGATTGGTTATTTATCCCTTTAGGCTATCTATAATATAGCTAACATATTTTACACATGTTATGTGTAAAATGTGTTAAGAATGATTGTCACTGATTAATATTTTATCTACCACAAACATTGGCGTCACGCAGTTTATTCGGTTTGAAAGAGGGTAAACGGACATGGTACGTTGACAGAGACAAATTTAAAAAAATCGGTTTTACACGTGTCGCTGGAAAATCTTCACCAGGCATCGCGTACCGCTTCGTTTTCTCGATGAATTCAGACAACTTACGCCTCTTGCGCAGGATTGTACATCTATTGTCGTTTTCAACTTTAGGCTTCGTAAGATTGACATTTTGAAAATAAAAAAATCTACGGAGTTGTCGTCCATTTGCTTGTGTAATATACATCAACTCGTACAATCAAGACACCTATTTGTTGCATAGATTGATTATTTTGAAATAAAAATGATCACGTTTGATTGCGCTGTGAGTGGCGTTTTTTTAATGTTCTCACCAGTGCATTGTTCGTTACAGACCAAATTAAATATGAGACATATCGCAACGGTTCGGACGGCAAGTTTCACAAAACCGAAAACAGGCCAAACTACATTCGCAGTGGTAAACATGTGGATTTGTTATAATTTTGTGTGTTTGCACACATCCAATAATTGTATTAATACAATTCGGAATTATTATCTTTAAAAGTGTTTTGATGCGTCTTTTGGATTGAAGGTTGTATGATTTGATACGTCAATACCTGACTTCGATATTGTCTATCTCAAAACATGAATTTGTCTGATGTGTCTATTAAACTATTCATAACTTTACAGCACATTGGCTTACACGGATGACACATATATCATTGTAAAACTGAAATATTTCCATTTGAAATATTGCTCCATATCGTCATAATGAACCTGAAGGTTCTGAACTTTTTTGACCCGTAACGTATTGGGATTATTGGCACGGTTATCGAGAACTTTGTTGCAGGGGCTTTACTTGTTGCAGCCTGTTGTTTAAGACTCTCTCAATCCAGTACACTTGACGTATCTTCCGTACTCTGTTGATACGGAAACAAAAATCACGCAAACTGAATTGCACCTGCAGAAGTGATGGTAGGATTATGCAGCACGAAATTCCATTTGCTATCCTATAAAGAGAACCAGCGATGATCGAAACAAATCGAATTATAGAGGAACCTTCAAGTGTAAGAAAATAGCAACCATTAACATGTGTTATTCAATGGCACCTAAAAACGTAATTTCTAATATAGCGCAGTATCCAGTCCTCAGGACTGCTCAAATCGCTTTACACTTTACTCCCTGGCAGACCTTTTAAATCGAACATCTCTGGGAAGCGTCCAGCCACTCTGCAATTAATGCGCGAAGACTACTGCTACACAAATACCCACCTCTGTCACCTTGTTTGTATGTGTGATAATCCATCTTCTGCGGGCTATTTTCAGGTGGGAATGCTGCTGCAACATCGGATAATGTCAAAGGTATTCTTAAAATGAATTGGCAATGTACGTGGAGATGTGTTTTTGGACATTACAAGTGACGGACGTTCCCTTGTACTCATTTATATTTAAAAAAACAAAGGAATGTTAACATTCAAAACATGAGCGCTCCCGACTTGTCATTGACCACATCTACCAAACAAGGACATTCTCGACTAAATTATGCAAAACATTGCCTTAGAAAAACTGGAAATTTTTCTGACGAAGACTACGACCCTGAGTGTGACGAAACACAGTGTATACAAACTACGGGATATTGCAACTTAAAAGAACAAGCAACCCAAAAAATAAACATATCTCAAACGATTAATGAATGTCTACAATATCACATCCAATCATTTTTATTTAATTCTTCGATCATTTAGTAATTGCTTAAGGAGAATAACTGAACCTTTCTGGGGGCTGACATTTTGGGCATTTCGCCTGCGGGTGTGTGACGTCACACTTCTATTACCGCTAGCGTATCTGGCGGTCAAAACAAAACAAACTCCACTCGCTGAGGTTGATTACCCAGGCGCCGTGAGGTGGCAGCATTGGCCCTTCACTACGGCCTGGATTATTAAGCTCCTGCCAATGTTACCGGTAGGGGGCTTTATCCCAAAATCGGGTAGAGACGATGATTGGCTCTCAGGCCAACTATGAAAGAACAAATTTAATAAGGATACACTTTTATCAGATAATACTATACTATAACAACTATTCAACATTAAACTTATATTGAAACATGTCACACACAAAATAAACCGACATTAAACTTTTCTAGTAGTTTAGTGCCTTTTAATCACATGCATATTCAGTCTCACAATATTCACAACTCTCTCCCTGTCGTCTCTCTCTCCATTCCACCTGTCTCCTTGCTAATTCTCATCTACATCCCCTTCACAATATCTGTCAACCTAACTACCTCCTTCAACAGACATTCCACCTTCCAACACCTTGCGAACTGATAGGTGAATCTCTCTTCCTTAATATCTGCCCATAATTTCCCACAGCCGGATAAAGCAAAATCCACCCAGTTTTGGCAGTCATCACTTTGCCTTGACTTGCCGCTTGCAAGGCGCCATAACAGAATTTATTTAATAATAATGATAATAATCTAATTAGCTATTCACAACAGTGTATGCCTTTCTACGTAATTCTTAGACAAACTTTTTCTTCCATATAATGTATACCAGAATTAATAAGTCTAAGTTAAGTGGCCTTCTACTACAACATAATTATATATTTACATGTGTGTATGTTGAACCAGATATCATGCCTGCCCAGTCCGGGTTTCGAACTCAGAGTGATGGCATGCCAGGCGGATGTGCAGACCACTACACTAGCCCTGCTCCCACTGCACTAGCCGCGCTAGTAAAAACATATCTTGTCTTGGTTGAATACTGGCCAACACTCCTAAGGAGTCATACGGTCAGGGTTTGTTGCGCATGCTAGTTGGATTATTAGTCGTGTATTAAGGCTTGTCTGAATTTAGGTGGTTATGTTATGCTGACTAGTGCATCTGGTAGGGAATTACAATCCTTTATTGTTCGGGGGAAATAGGAAAAATTTTAACAGTTCTTGCTGGTGTGGATAGTGTTGAATGCTTTGCTATTTAGATGCCGTGATAGACGTTGTACGGGACGAAGGAGGTTTTCGACAGACAAGGATAGGCGACCATAGATAGCTTTGTGGAATATGGTGAGGCATCTGTTTGTTCGTCTGGCTGTTAGTTGTTCTAGGTTTACTTTTTTACATTTCTGACACGCATCCAGTTTCTCTGGATGTATAATCGTTAAGGCAAAAGCGTGCAGCCCGCCTTTGGACCATTTCTATTTTGTTGATGAGGACCTGGGTGTGGGAATCGCACACGGGTGATGAGTATTCTAAGACTGGTCGGACAAGGGTTGTGTAGGCAGTTGTTTTGATGTTTTGGGGGCACGAGTAGAGATTGCGTCTGATAAATACTAGAGTACAGTTTGCTGAGGCTGGTTTGTTCCAGGTGAGATCTTTGGTGATACATACTAGATAGGGATGACTGTCGGTTTCTTATAGTGTTGCGTTTACTAGAGTGTAATTAAAATGTTTTACGTTTCTTGCATGGGAGTCTCATCATAAAGCATTTCTTTGTGTTAAAGTGCATCTGCCAGTCGTGTTCCCATTTTGTTAACTCAATTAGGTCTTTCTGTACTTCTTGTGAGTCAGACTGAGTATTGATCTCTCTATAGAGGACACATTCATATGCAAACCCACGGACTGTGGAGTGGATATTGCCAGGTAGGTCATTGATGTATATCAGGAAGAGAAGTGGTCCCAATACAGTGCATTGCGGTACACCTGATGTAATATTTATCCAGGTGGAATGTTCTCCACCGACCACCACTCTCTGATCACGACACTTAAGAAAATTAGAGATCCAGGCGTGTGTTTTGTTGTGGATGCCATATTTCTTTAATTGATTTAGGAGCCGGTTATGGGGAAAGGTGTCGAATGCTTTTGAGAAGTCCATTATTATCATGTCCACTTGGGATCTATTATTTATGGAATTCGCTAGGTCGTGTGTGGTGAGTATTAATTGAGTTTCTGTGGAGTGTTTACTGCGGAAGCCGTGTTGTTTGTCGGATAAGACTGTGTATCGGTCAAAATAGTCCATTATGTTAGAGTAGATAATGTGTTCGATGAGTTTGATGGAAGGGACTGGTCACCCTTCTTGAAGATTGGAGTGATGTTGGCACGTAACCATGAGACGGGAAGTTCTCCTGTGATAATTGATTTATGGAAGATTACTCTGAGGGCTGGAGCTAATTCATTGGCAGCAAGTTGTAATATTCTGGCTGGCACTTCATCGTGTCCTGTTGGTTTGTTTTTAAGTAATGAAGTAAGTTGGCGACTCCTTTTGTTGTGATGGTGATGTCAGGCATAGCTGGTATGTTTGAGTATGGTTCTTGCGGTAAGTTTGTGCTTTCAATTGTAAAGACCGACTTAAATTGGTTATTGAGGATTTCGGCTTTAAGACTGTTGCCTGATTCTACCCTGTTGTCTTTTTTATGGTTGGTATGTCAACTGTATCAACCTTAAGGCTTTTTATGTATGACCAGAATCGTTTTGGTGAGTCGGAACAAATGGATGATATGTATCTTCTGTGAGCATTTCTTGTCTCTCTGTGTGTGGTTTTACGGGCCTTACAAAAATTCTCATAGCTGGCGTGATTTCCATGTAGTTTGTGAGTGTTGAAAGCCCTTTGTTTACGTTTGTGTAATCGTTTGATTCACTTATTTATTCACGGCTGTGGTTTGATATTATTTTTGTTGGTATGTGAGAATTCATATTGAGTCAAGGACAGTTTGGAATTCTGTATACATTTTATCAACTGTATTCACGGATGTATCCCTTGATACAGACTCATTGCTCCATTTGAGCAGGTCTTCTTTCAGAGCCTGCATGTTAGCTTTGTGGTACATGTATATTTTGCATGGATTTTGCTTGATTATTACCTTGGGCTTGCAGCTGTTTATGATTATTGGGATGCCGTCGTGATCGCTTATTCATGGTACTACTGTAGATCTTTCAACAAGGGTGGGGTTAGTTGTGAAGAATAAGTCCAAAGTATTCTTTATTCTGGTGGGTTTGCGTACAACTTGTTCAAGTGCAAAGTCATTGGCAATTCCAAGTAGCATTTTGGATAAGCCGGGAGCAGCTGCGCCTGGCTGTGTGCTGAGTAGGTCTCAATCTATGTCGAGAAGGTTAAAGTCTCCGCCTAGCCATATATGATCTTTGTTTGATCGTGTAATTTTGTTCATGGATTCTCGTAGTTCATGCTTGTATTCGTTTGTGTTACCAATTTAGGGTGATCTGTAGAATGCTTCCATTGTGTTATATTTAATTAGAATACCAGATTATTTCACAGTTGCTATCGATGTATGTTCTGTGTGTTCCTATGAGGTCTGTTCTGTGTGTTCCTCTAAGGCCAGTCTTCAGTGCTATTAGGACTCCTCCTTTACAGTTGTCAAAGTATCTGCCTTTTCGGATGATTGTATAATTGGAGGGAACAGTTCACTGCTTTCAACTGATCAGTGTTGGTGTTTTTCAGTGCCTATAATTATGTCGTCAGGGTTGTAATTTTCAATGCACACGGCAAGGTCCGAAACTATGCTCCTGATACTACAGAAGTTTATTAACATGGTTTTCAGGGATTGTCTCTTAGTAGGTGTTTCTGGCGTGTATTTCTTAGTTCTTCTTATTTTACGTGGTTTAGTACTATTCGAGTTATTGCTTGTAATACTATCATTCCTTTGTTTGTATGGAGAAGAGGTGCCTAGAGGTGGGCTTAGTGGTTCACTGCAATCAGATGTGGACATGTCCGGCAATATAGAGAAGCTGTATGTTAGCTCTATGGTTGAGTTTGAAAAAAGTGAACATGCAAAATTAGGATTGCCGCACTGGCAGCAAATCCATGAGACTTGGCATTATATGCAAATGTCGACATTCCCATGCAATGATCAATGATCACAGCATGACGCTCGCTGGTCCCATCTTGCTGCTTTTTTGTAGATGGTAGAAGGGGATTTGGGCTTGTGTAGATCTGGATTTGGGTTAAGATCACCAGCTTTGATGAGGATCAAGATGGCAAAGCATGTTGGACTTGTTTTTGTTTAAATGAAATAAAAATAAGGCATTAGCTAAAATCCTTTTTCCATGTGTACACAAAGTTTAACATTGTATGTAACATTTGACATTAAACAAATACAGAACAATACATTTCTAGCATAAATTCGATTTTAAGCCCGTCTGTGAAGCGATTCCCGCGGAAAATAAAATTTTAATGAGCTAGGCGATCACGTGGTATCGTGACGTCACTTATGACACACACTCGCAACAGGCCGACCCTGTCCATACATTAATAGCATGTTTACAAGGATAGTTTTTGGGTCGAAACGAGCGTCAGAATGAGTTATTGTGCAATATTCCGACGTAATACAAACATTAGTCATCATAGAGGAACAAGCAGTTATCTCACGGTTCCACATGAATCGAATTTTATTCAAAACAACGAATGCGAATGGGCCTACAAGTCGACTAGGTTTCGCCGAGCTTGGGCTCGTTTTCAGAATAATTATATCGAATGCAACCAACGAGAGATAATCTACACCAATAAACATACATAGCAAATATATATCGTATCCAGCTACAGAAAGTAACGTGTATAATCTCATAATATCACTAGAATATCGATGTATGAAGGAGGAGTTTTGGTTTCTTAGCGTTTATTTTGCAATCGGGCGACACCGGTTCAAACCCCACGCCAAACCATTGATTTTTTTACACTTTTTTTTGTTTATGTTTTCACGAAGTAATATAAACCAAATCATTTTTATACTATGATGCACTGTTTATAAATATTTTGGTAGTAATTATTTATTCGCCACAAAAATGAAAATATGGGAATTATATAACGATTTTTCTAAATTTTATTCATCCAAACAAATATAATGTAATGGATGTATAATTTATTAATTGTATATATATTGTACGGTAATATATTGTAATTATATATGTGAAAACAAATGGTGATCTGTCTGGATAAATAAAATTTAGAAACATCGCGTTATATATAATTACCATATTTTCATTTTTGTGGCGAATAAATAATTACTACCAAAATATTTACAAACAGTGCATCATAGTATAAAAATGATTTGGTTTATATTACTTCGCGAAAACATAAACCAAAAAAAGTGTTAAAAAAATCAACGGTTTGCTATGGGGTTTGAACCGGCGTCACCCGATTGCAAAATGAATGGTAAGGAACCACCACCTTTACTAACTGAGCTAGCAGGGCCGACAAAAATTCACTCACTGATTTAAGTTGTTTTGATACAACTCCTCCTTCATACATCGATATTCTAGTGATATTATGAGTTTATATACATTACTTTCTGTAGCTGGATACGATATATGTTTGCTATGTATGTTTATTGGTGTAGATTATCTCACGTTGGTTGCATTCGATATAATTATTCGGAAAACGAACCCAAGCTCGGCGAAACCTAGTCGACTTGTAGGCACATTCGCATTCATTGTTTTGAATAAAATTCGATTCATGTGGAACGGTAAGATAACTGCTTGTTCCTCTATGATGACTAGTGTTTGTATTTCATCGGAATATTGCACAATAACTCATTCTGACGCTCGTTTCGACCCAAAAGCTATACTTGTAAACATGCTCTGAATGCATGGAAAGGGTCGGCCTGATGCGAGTGTGGGTCACAAGTGACGTCACATCTCGGCATCCCGAAAAGCGCGCCAAAAATATGCATATTCGAAAACGTCCGGATGTACAGCATTAAATGTGGAATTTCTAATTCATTTTTTTTTTTTTTTTTTTTTGGCTTGGTGGACATGGAAATAGATAGCAGGATGTAATATAACATGAATTCAAGCCATATATGTTTTTATTCCCTTTAATAGTATTTGATAGTTTAGTTGCAGCGCAGAAAGTAACTATTCAACTATGCAGTGTACAGTTGAGTTGCACCTTAATATTTATGCAATTACGATGATGTGGTGCATATAGTCAAAACATATATTTACATAACACTTTTACACTGAATGATGACATGCCAACAAGATTTATTAAAAATTGTAGCTGCCAGTTCAACATAGACATTTACCGAAGGAGTCAGACGGAAGAAAAAACGACACAATACAAAGGTGCCACGGAATTAAGCATTGCCATTGGACGCGATGTTATGACACGCAAAATTGTACACATTTATAATATACCAACACTCCAAATATCAAACAAAACAAGAAGTAACAGTCCACGTTATAGAAAATATAAATATCCAACAACATGGCCAAATGTTATATTGTATACACGCTAGAAAGACATGTTCGCGAACTGCCAAGCCAGTAACTAACAACAGACGAGCCGAGGAGTTGAACGACATCCTTTGAAGCGAAGGCGAAGTGCTCAGCTTCAGTTAACGAACGGTCCCTTTCCATTCGCAGATGTGCGCTCCAAAAACTGAGATTCATTGCTGGTATTGACATATTCTAAGTAATTTTGTATTCGGTTAACAACGTATAACGTATCTATCAAGTACAACTGATGAATACAAATGAGGTGTAGCAAATAAATCGCAGCTATGCGTAAGTTTTGTCAGTCTTCTTGGATTTGGCTTACCTTGACTCAAAACCAAGTTGCTTCGCATTCGCAGCGCACTATCTTGTTTGAGGGACGTTAAACTTCGTGTCTTTTTGGTGGTGCTCTTGACAATAGTCAGGGTGATGGGTAATGTCACTGGTACTTGTATTATTCGAATTCACAAACTGCTGTATTCTTCACGAAACAACTACTGTCAACATGATCACACTGACAAAGGCGTAGCAGATGCGAGTCCAACTTTCAAGTTACGATATCGATGGTGATGAGATGGTCATCAAATTCAGTTTATTCAGTTTTATCTGTTTATAATCCACTCATTTCTTGTCTTTGGCATTTGATCGAAAACAAACAACTCTTCGCCGAAGCATTTCCATAGCTATCATCCAATATACAATGACAGGTTGTCATTAATCGAAGGCAACAGTGCGACAACCGCTAAATAACATGGCAAACTTCGATCAGCCGCCAACTTCTATGATACATATGACGTCACACTCACGGAAACTCCCGAAGGCAAAATTCCAGAGGCGGTGTGTGAGGAAGCATTCTTATTTGCGTGATTTTACGAAAACACATACAAAAAAGTTTCTTTGACTACATGATTATCTTATTTTAAATATATATATTTTATAATAGCATTTATTTCAACCTGTTCATGTCACCTTTAATAGTACGTTTAACAACAACCACTACCTGTAAAATCGGTAAAATTTGACATTGAATCTATAATTTTCCTGATTTTTATCAGTGTTATTACCTTTTTTAGAAAACATGTTTACATTTATATAATTTACTGTATTTGAAGTTGCACATATATATATATATATATATATATATACATATATATATATATATATATATATATACAACATCAAATACTGTAAATTATATAAATAAATAAATAATATATATATATATATATCACCACCAAGTAACTCGGGAGGTTCACTAGAAACCCCTGGGGGCATATTTCGAGAACCACCTATAATTAAGTAATGCAATAATTGTACATTTTAACATATTTGTTCATAGACATATAACACGAATGACACCATGTAGCATAACTAGATAGTATAACGCATTGACACAGTGACATGTAATTCATAAAGGGGCTTTAGCGCCAGGTTTAAGGTAATGATAGCTTTTTTTGTTTCTTTTCTTTTCCTAATTTTTTACATTTAAAAACATTAAAGCAAGGTGTCGATAACAACAGTATCAGTACATATAATAAATATCAAGGTAAATTAATGTAAATTATATATATATATATATACATATATAAAAAAAAATATTATATATATATATGTGTATATATATATATATATATATATATATATGTACCTAAAATGTTTAATCAACGGATAATTATTGGGCCACAATTCGTCAATGACGATTGAAGAAATACGCGTCTTGCTTGTCGAATAAGGAATATCATTGGAACATGCCACTACTCAAACCGTTGAGTGTCGATTCCACGTCTTGAACAAGTGGATCTGGTGGTGATTTGGTCAAGATGACATTTTAGTACTACGATTGCTTACTGACTACGTGCTGAGTCTAAACATCAACTTGGATCAACGACGGGTTTTTGCGTCCGATGTTTACAATAAGGCAGCCACAACACCGCACCAGCGTTGAATGGAACACTTAGAGTGCGGCAAACATTTTCAGCCGAATTTAGCAACTGCGCAAATCCGCCGACGTTCATACGTAAGGAACCACTCTGACCAGTTTGATGACGGGTAGAGCACCATTGTTCGGACAGGAGACGTAGTGTAACGGTGAACACGTACTCCGTGCAGTCTCCGAACGACTCTCTCTCTCCCTCTCTCCGGCACGGAAAACATGAATCATCGTCTGCAGAGTCTCCTGCGACTTGGGACGCACTCTTTCAGAGCCAGGGAAACCGGGATAAGACCCAGTGGGTTCCTGTGGTCGTCCAGGGCGGCAGCAACTGATACTGGGGGAAGCGATGGAAGAACGCCAGCAATTGGGACGTTTGACAACGGCAAGGATGCGTTCAGAGGGAAGACAACGACGGAACTTCTCCGCGCATTGATCGTCTTTCGGATGTGCGCCGTAGATAGATTGGTCATTTATCAAGGGAAGGTAAGTGACAACGAAACGATGTTCATGGCATTAAAACGGACATTTTTCTTTAGCTACACATTGAATTGTCATTAATAAAATTTGTAATACACAGACACACGCACGCACGCACGAACGCACGGACGAACGAACGAACGCACGCACGCACGCATGCACGCACGCACACACACACACACACACACACATATAATCGCAAAACATTAAATTCAGAATTAAACTGGTAGACACGTAGTGCACAACGCAATATTACATAAGGCTCTGCTGGAAACAATTTAGACCTTCTTAAAACCAGCATTTAAGTCTAAAATGGCAGAGGGAATAACACATTTCTTTAAAAAGTAGTTTTTTGTTGCTAATGACACTTTTAACCATCTCTTAGATAGAAGTTTATGGAAGGTTGAATTCAGAGGATGAACGGGGTCGTAGAATATGTGAGCATTTTAGCGCAACATTATTATAAGCTAGACAGTTGTCTCTGATCATGGCCAGTCAGTTTGATGGGAAAATGTATGTTCTTGTAAAACAAAAATGATAACTATTTGATAGAAACTATTACTGTGTTATACCTATAGCGACATCGAAGCGATGCGAGCCCTCTTTATAAGAATTGCACGGAATGCGTATATATAATATATAGTGGATTCTCATAATAAGGACTTCGGATATATAAGGGTCATCCGCTAAACCGGAACAAATGTGAAATTCCCGTTCTGGCATGACTTGTGTTATATATATTGCAACTTATCAGTTGTTTTTAAAGACACAAGTGGTTTGTGGTCATCTAGTTATAATCGAGCTAGCGTATATATGCGGGTAGGTGAACATGTTTCCTCGTACACGGCTTGAATATCGAGAGCCACATTTTCAGGGATTAATCTACGACCCCTCTAGAATAGGACGTAATACCTGTATCTTTTCATAATACCCCATAAATGTCATTATTAGATTTCTGACCTTTTAGGGGTAAATCAGTTGTTCGGAACATAAAACGTGATGTGCGCGAATTACGTAAAACGTAACCTAACAATCGCACTAACCACGTGGGCGCGGCAAAAACTTCGGGAAAGCGGCCTCTGCATCATTGACTTGGCAACATAGAGTAGACGTAGACACAGTAATGCTTATGTCTACCCTGATGCCAATAGCATAGCAATACGAATATTATTTGACAATTCTCTCCGACCTTCGTCATACTGAACAAAAGTCGACTGTCTTCTATCAAGGCCATTTTTGCTAGTGGAAGTAATGCTTCAAAATATATAAACGAATTGTCAGACAATCTAAAACATCATATGGTAGATGTTTTACTAGAGGATTCCTTTCCTGTTAGACAACATACATAAATGTTATACAAACATTTCAACTATACATTAATGGTGGATGCATAGGCGTTCCAATATCGTTGAGCAAGTGAACGAAACGACCCACTGCATGCAACAACAACTGCAACAACTACGGTTTATTGGTTTATTTTTATTATAATGTCTAAACCAATAAACGATAGTGATTTGGTGATTTCTCAATGTTTGGT